>CAKOAT010640709.1:50603-129312 GCA_932364175.1 Eruca vesicaria subsp. sativa
AAGCATATTCCTTAGGAGATAAGGATTACAACAATAAAGGGGATGATTATCCTAATCCTATAATGATTAGGATAACTACAACATATGGATAAATACAAGGGAGGATAGTGACTGATGCTTGGCCGCCTGGTATGGTACTGATGTGGTCTGGTCCATTTCCGGATATGTCCCAACCACCATCTTCATTTCTTAACAGATTTAAAATAATTAAATAGATACATACTTAGTTTAAGATATTTCGTTTGTTTGTTTTGACTTGAGATTTATAAAATAATTAAGATTTAAAATAATTAAAGAGATACATACTTAGGTTAAGATCTGCATTTTATGCACAATAAGTATTTCATATTTATTATTTATTTTATATTTTCTGCATATTATAAAATAATAAAATAATAAATATATATATATTAAATAACAAAAAAAATCAGTTACTATTAGGTAATAAATTGGCGTATGCATATAAATTTAACTATCACTCTTGTTTATTCATAATTATGGTAAATAAATCAAAATAAGCAATGTTATATATTGTATATGATATATAATTAAATTTAAATGATATAAACATAGTAATATAGCACACTTTTAATAAGGATATTTATTAAATGAGGTTTTTATTCATATGATTTTATGATTATTTGCATATTTGTGTAGCAAAACTTTACACCAACGAAATTTTTTTAATGTGAGATGTTTAGTAGTTTCAATAATTTATAATCATTTTTAAAAAAACAATGACATATTTCAAAACTAAATATTAACTTTTCAATATATGTTCAATGCAAATATCATAATATAAGTATGAATTTTTATAAGATGTATAGTTTAATTTAAACGATATGAAATATATATAAGCTAAAATTATTTCTTCATATGGTCTTATAATCATTATATTTTAATATAGAAAAATAATTAAAACCTTGATCTTAAAAGTTTATGTGAGACTTTTAACAATTTTAGTAATTTATACTCATTTTGAAAATTCGAAATACAACATACACAAAGAAAAATCTAGATTTTTATTATATGATTAATGTAATTGTGTAATTTATGTTAATAATAAAGATATAAAGAAAATGAGAAAAAGTATATAGATTGTTATCAAATCTTTATCATTTAAAATTATTAATTGTCATATATATATTTTAATCACATTAGGTAATTCTGTAGGTTTTATTTAAGGAAAGTATGCGAAACAATAATATTTGATATATGCGACCAGCTATAGTTTTACAAAATATTATATTGGTAGAAAATATAATTTTTAGACAATACATTATATTACATGCTCTAGAATCCTTCTAAATTGAAATACAAGACAGAGTCATGCCACATATGATTAAGGTTGTTTTAAATTATTATAAACTTAAGATTATAAATTTTTTAACGATTTTCTTTTAATATATAGGGGATTGGATTATCCTCTAGATTCTTATAATTACAATCTCGGACTATGTACTATAATCATTTAAGAGCCTCTGTACTTTGAAATATGGAATATAACTCTTTTATATTTAAGACTAAATTTAAGTCTGCAACTGTTAAAACGTCGCTTTGGCCGAGTGGTTAAGGCGTGTGCCTGCTAAGTACATGGGGTTTCCCCGCGAGAGTTCGAATCTCTCAGGCGACGATATTTTTTCCGCTTTTGTAATTTTCAACTAATACCTAGAAGAAGTAAAAGCTTATCCAAAAAGAAAACAGTAAATGCCCATTGGCTCGGCCCCTGAACCCACCAGCATGTCTCCTACCGCAGGAATCGCCGATGGTAACAACTATTGTCTTTTTTTTTTTTTTTTTTTTAAAAGGCTTTCTAAATACAGAAAAAAAGTTCAGAAGCCCATATGGACTTCAGTTATATGACAAGACACAATTAATAAAGCCAAAATATTTTTGTGTATTAGAGACCCATAGTAGTTACATTAAAACGGATTTGGAACATTTTTAGAAAAGTAATGAGGCGGAGATTACAGTGATCATACGGCGACGATGGTTGGAGCACACACGAGAAGCCATAGTTGCAGAAGGTGTGAACAAGTGATAGGGCTAACTTCCCTGAAGCTATTGATATGGTCTTTAATCTGACGGTCCACAAGACGAAGCAACACATCAATAGATCGGAAAGTTTGTCGATGCAGTCTAGAGTTTCTTTCAGTCCAAACCCAATAGATGATCGTTTTTCATGCTAGGAGAAGAAGACGTCGCCGGAATATGTTACCAGAGAGCGCATGCATTTGATTTAGTGAGCGTTCCCATGTCCTTAAAGGATTGAAAGTGAATCTTGTGGCAATAGTTGACCATAGTTCCCACAAATAAAGACAGTCAAAATAAAGATATTTCCGACTCTCTTGATGGAGACCACATAAAAGACAATTAGTATCAGTTTGAAGACCCCATGAATGAAGACGATGATGAGTTGGGCAGCGATTTAAAACCACCAGCCACACCAAAAAACAATGTTTGGGAATACCTCCTTTAATCCAAACTGCTTTAGTCCAAGGTAGATCAGTACACTCTCCTCTCAGTTTTTGATAAACCAACCCCATAGAAAATTGTGTGCTAACTATTCCATCAATTTCCCATTCATAGAAATCATCAGCAGTAGATATTGTCAAACCAGAGAAGAAAGCTAGAATGGTTACTTGATTTTCAGACCTTGCCGGTGCAGAAGTCTCAAAGCTTACGTAAACGAACAATCTATCTCATTGCCCATTTCTTCTTAATATTGTATATTATCATTAGCTTCGTATGACATGATCTATATAATATCGCATGACATGATCTATATTAAAAAAGAAAACATTGTTTTTTTCCCGCTCACATCATAATTTTATTGTATGAAAAAATTTCAATCTAATAGTTGAGTTCATCGAGATTTTGTAATCTAAGGATATAATCTTTTGATTTCTTTACAAGATTTGACATCATCTAAAGCCATCCACAGTGGAAATCTCTCCTATAGTCTCTTATGGATAAACAAATAAGAAAAAAAATTAAAAATTCAGAAACAAGTGAAAAATGGTAATCTCATAAAAGAGATTCAACTAAGGCTATGAATGTTTATTGCGGATCACCAATACACATGTGACGCTCCAAATACAGTAGAACCTCTATAAATTAATACTCGATAAATTAATATACACTAAATATCTCTATAAAATAATATAATTTTATGGTCCATAATTGAGTTTTTGGTTCGATTAGTATATCGATAAATTAATATTTCTATAAATTAATAAAAAAATAAAATTTTGGTGTAGTCCCAATATTATTAATTTATAGAGGTTTCACTGTATGTGCTTCCATTCAACACAATTTTGAGTTGATAAATTATATATAAAAAATAAATATAAAATATGTAATAATACAAAAAGCAAGAGTGCGGGAAGTGGAACGCACCTCAAACGCAGTAGAAGAATATATAAATGGTGTAGTCTACATACTGTACATGTGTTTACTTAATTCAATCTAATTTTTAAAATAAATAAAATGTATTATATTTGTTTTTATTCTCACACCTATTTTGGGTGAACAACAAAAATGAAAAACAAGCTTTGGAGCTTTTTTTTCACATATTTGTTTAAAAAGACCTAGAGTAAAAAATAAGGATTATAAATTTTTTAACTTTAGAAATATGTTTTAAGTTATTTTTCTACATTTTCCCTTAAATTATTTTAAGCAAAAAAATTCTATGATAACTTTAAAAAAAATTATCATAAATATATCACATAAGAGTCAAAATGACCAAAATGTTTCATTAAAAAATAATAAATATACGTATATTCATATGACTAACTAATCTAGACTCAAATAAAAAAATCAAATTATTCAGATAATTTCAATTTTTTGGATAAAAAGTTATTCAGTTTAGGTATTTCAACTTCTAAATAATATTTTTAAATTATTTTGATTATTTTAAAACTAAACATAATTCATATTTATAAATATAAACTATATTATAAAAATTCATGTACCTTTTCGGTTCTCGGTTCGGTTTTGGTTCGGTTTCGACTTTCTAGTTCTAGAGATATAGAATCCACTAGTATAACTTATATGATCTATATCTAGCCTTGCTTTTAGCTAAACTAGTTTCTTATAATTTAAAATTTATCAGTTCATTTATGTTTATAAAATTACATATAAAATTACTGATGGTTATTATTTATTTTCGTAATTTAATATAAATAATTATCGATTTTTATTATTTATAATATTACATAATAAATATTCAATAGTAAAATTTTGATATTGATTTTGATATATTTTAAAAACTATATAAATATCACTTTTTTAATTTATAAAATATGAATATATTATATGTATCCCACAGTTACACTATTCATTATATGTCATCATTCATACTTTTTAAACCGCAGTTGTCCCGCAACATGCGTTTCTTTTATTTAAACCGCAACTAAACCGCACCGCACTATCTAAACAGCTTGTTCCGCACCGCTAAAACCGTTGTTACCATTCGGAGCCGATGAGAAGAGATCCAAGTACCACATGTTCACTTTTTATTGATTATAAATAAATAAAATTCCATAATTAAAATATTATTGTTAATAAACTTATGTAATCTCTCACATATGACAATGTGTGGATATTTAAATTTATATTTAAGGAATTGTGGGTAATGACAAATTACAGTCATAATAACAAAAAATATATTTTTTCTTTTTTAAATTACAATCACAAATAAACCATAAAATACAAAGTTAATTGTTCAAAATCATCAAAGATCTCTAAGAAAGACATATAAATATAGAAAAATATTTATTGGTCTAAAAATTGATTATATTTTTAAAAATTTGTTTATATGTTTATTTTATGTCTATTATATATATATATATATAAAAAATCTATAAATATTCAAGTGTAAGTAATTATTATTATAAAAAATTGGGAAGAAGTTTCAAAAAATATCCATGCAGGCTCCCATGTGAGGTTTGAATTTCATAGTGTTCCTTACAAAAGCTATCCTATTCCTTCCTTGTACTAGAAGAAGATGTCTGTAATGTTTTGAAAATAATGGCTTAAAAACAAAAGAGAGGAAGATGCGTAATGTTTTCTTCCGAATTTCATGTTCACGATGATTCTAATTAACAGTACAATCGTATTCTTATCAACAAGAACATAAAGGAAACATACATGCATTTACGAATCATGTTCTGATTCTAAATACGATTTAATTACACGAATTTTGTTAAATAACATTTTTCAGAAATGAAGCAAACGACATGCATTTAGTGAATAATGAGAAATGTTGATGAGAGTGTACTGATCTACCTTGGACTAAACCAGTTTGGATTAAAGGAGGTATTCCCAAACATTGTTTTTTTTTGGTGTGGCTGGTGGTTTTAAATCGCTTCCCAACTCTTGATCATCTTCATTCTTGGGGTCTTCAGACATATACTAATTGTCTTCTTTGTGGTCTCCATCAAGAGAGTCGGAATCATATTTACTTTGACTGCCCTTATTTGTGGGAACTATGGTCAACTATTGCCACAAGATTCACTTTCAATCCTTTAAGGACACGGGAACGCTCACTAAATCAAATACAAGCACTCTCTGGTAACAGATTCCGGCGATGTCTTCTTCTCCTAGCGTGGCAAGCGATCATCTACTGGGTTTGGACTGAAAGAAACTCTAGACTGCATCGACAAACTTTCCGATCTACTGATGTGTTGCTTTGTCTTGTGGACCGTCAGATTAAAGACCGTATCAATAGCTTCAGGGAAGTTAGCCCTACCACTTGTTCACACCTTCTGCAATTATGGCTTCTCGCGTGTGATCCAACCATCATCGCTGTATGATCACTGTGATCTCCGCCTCATTACTTCTCTAAAAACATTCCAAATCCGTTTTAATGTTAACTTCCATGGGCCTCTAATACACCAAAATACATTGGGTTTATTAACCGGGTCTTGTCATGTAACTGAAGTCCATATGAGTTTCTGAACCTTTTTCTGTTTTTTTTCTACATTTAAATTAATGAAAGCCTCAAATCAGTGTTAGCAGCAATGCCCTGCTACTCTATGTCCTGCTTCAAGCTCTCAAACTCTCTGTGTAAGCAAATCCAGTCAATATTAACACGATTCTGGTGGGATGCCAGCCCAGAGAAGAAAAAGATGTGTTGGGTAGCTTGGGATACTTTGACTTTTCCCAAATATGCTGGTGGTCTTGGTTTTAGAGATTTGGAAACTTTTAATGATGCACTACTTGCAAAGATTGGCTGAAGGTTGATGAAGGAGCCACAATCTCTCCTTGTGCAGGTCTTAATGGGGAAGTACTCTCGCAATGCCTCTTTTCAGGACTGTCAAGTGCCTCTAAATGCCTCTCACGGCTGGAGAAGTATCATGGCGGGAAGAGAAATTCTCAGGAAAGGACTGAGTTGGGCGGTTGGAGATGGTGAAACCATCTGCCTGTGGGAGGATCTCTGGCTCTCTTTCAAGACCCCAATGCAACCAATTGGTCCAGCTACACGGATCTTGCTTCTCTGAAAGTCAGCGAACTGTTGTGCCCCCATTCTAACAAATGGAGTGTGGAGAAAATCAGAAGAATTATACCTCAGTATGAGGAATTTATTTTGAGAATAAAAACCAGCTCCACACCATCGCAAGACAAACTGCTCTGGCTCCCTGAGAAGTCAAGAGAGTACTCGACAAATACGGGTTATGGACTGGGGATCACTACAGATAAACCGGTGAATGAAGCAACGCATCCAGTGGACTGGTTCAAACATGTATGGAATGTTAAAACTTCTCCTAAATTAAAGGATTTTCTCTGGAGAGTTATGAAGAATGCTATACCAGTTAGCTCTAATTTAGAAAAGAGGGGAGTAACGTCTTTTAACTGTATGAAGTGTGGACAGAGAGGAGGATGAGCTCCATGTTTTTCTCAAGTGCCCACTAGCGGAAGAGGTTTAAAGTAACTTACCGATAGCGATAAGACCAACCAACTCTGTTTCTTCTGTGTCTCAATTGCTTAAACATGGAGATACCTCTCTTCCTTTGCCACCAGTAGGTCTTAACACTCCTCTATGGCCTTGGGTAATTTGGAACTTATGGAAAGTTAGAAACAAACTTGTGTTTGAAAAAAGAGCATTTACAACAGAAGAGATCATTCAAAAGAGTATAAAGGATGCCAAAGAATGGAGTAACGCCCAAACCGGTAATAGAACCCTTTCAACTCTCAATGCCTCCTCATCTCAATTCCACCAACGTGATATCTTCCCGCCCCCTTCGACTCAACCCAGAACCTTAGTATGTAAGGTAGACGCGACATGGGATGGTAAAACGGAGAGGTGTGGAAGAGGTGGAATTTTTTCCGGTGTTAATATCGACTTGCTCCCCATGTTCTCGGAAGCACACAACCATGTGTCATCAGCTTTAATGGAAGAATCCATAGCAGTCCATCGCACGGCGTCCCTTGCCGTTTATACAAACGTCTGATCCCAGACGGTTCTATCTGATTCTTCAACCCTCATCAAGCTTTTCAAAAAGGGGGAGTATCAACCTGAACTGTTCGGTATCATGTTTGATATCTATCAATTTATCCATTTCTTTGATGTAATCTCTTTTAATTTCATTTCTCAGAACTTCAATGCTGAAGCTGATTATGTGGCAAAATCAGCTCTAGTTGTATCTGTAATGAACACCCCAGCGGTGGTGTAGACTTTTCTGATGAGTAATGCAAGTTAGTTTGTCCGAAAACAAAGGAAGATGCGTAATGTTTTCTTCCGAATTGCATGTTCACGATGATTCTAATTAACAGTACAATCGTATTCTTATCAACATGAACATAAAGGAAACAGACATGCATTTACGAATCATGGTCTGATATCAAATACGATTTAATTACACGAATTTTGTTAAATAACCTTTTTCAGAAAGGAAGCCGACGACAAGCATTTAGTAAATAATGAGAAATGTTGATGAGAGTGTACTGATCTACCTTGGAATAAAGCAGTTTGGATTAAAGGAGGTATTCCCAAACATTGTTTTTTGGTTTGGCTGGTGGTTTTAAATCGCTGCCCAACTCGTGATCGTCTTCATTCTTGGGGTCTTCAGACATATACTAATTGTCTTCTCTGTGGTCTCCATCAAGAGCGTCGGAATCATCTTTATTTTGACTGCCCTTATTTGTGGGAACTATGGTCAACTATTGCCACAAGATTCACTTTCAATCCTTTAAGGACACGGGAACGCTCACTAAATCAAATGCAGGCGCTCTCTGGTAACAGATTCCGACGACGTCTTCTTCTAGCCTGGCAAGCGATCATCTACTGGGTTTGGACTGAAATAAAATCTAGACTGCATCGACAAACTTTCAGATCTACTGATGTGTTGCTTCGTCTTGTGGACCGTCAGATTAAAGACCGTATCAATAGCTTCAGGGATGTTAGCCCTACCACTTGTTCACACCTTCTGCAACTATGGCTTCTCTCGTGTGATCCAACCATCGACGCCGTATGATCATTGTGATCTCCACCTCATTACTTCTTTAAAAACATTCCAAAATTTGTTTTAATGTTAACTTTTATGGGCCTCTAATACACAAAAATACTTTGGGTTTATTAACTGGACCTTGTCATGTAACTGAAGTCCATATGAGTTTATGAAACTTTTTCTGTTTTTTTTCTACATTTAAATTAATGAAAGCCTTTTCAAGAAAAAAAAATCTTTTGTATGATGCCAAAATACCAGACGGGTTACGTACATTTCAATATGTTTAGTATCGTTTTTATATTGCCAACTAAATGGTAGTTATTTTGGTTACCGAATATAAACATAAACATTAGGCTAACAAAGAAGTACTAGGCACAGTGAATAACTAATTTATGTCGAAAACATGTAATAAGAACACACGATGACAGCATGATTTCTTAGACTATTTTATCTACATAGTCTCTCCACGATCGTTTGAATTTTCTATCTTATAGTAGTAATATTAGTTTTTACCAAGTGCTGTATATTTTTGCATATAGATATTCTTGTTTCTCCGTCGTGTTAGTATTCAATTCAAAAGTTTTCCTTCTTTCAAAAGTTTTTCTTCTTCTTCCTCATTTTACTGTCACGGGCTTCTTACTAGTTTGGTAAGAAGTCGTCTTTCTCTTACCAACTTACATGTTCTTTTTGTTTGAATCGATCCTATGGTAGTGAAAGAAAGATCATTTTCTAATTAGGTTATCAGATCACACTTATCTTTGTTGTTTTTAGCTTTATGATGCACATACTATATACTGTTAGTTACTTAATAGCTTGCGAGAATTTACTTAGGTGCTGAGTCCTTTTATAGAATTGTTGATTACTTAATAGCTTGCGAGAGTTTAAGAATTTGCAGTATATCAATCACATTTGATAGAATGTCTTGCTTTTGGTTTGTTTGTGTGTTCACCTCTCGATATAAGGACGCAAGTGCAAACCTACATTTGTTTAGGTGCTGGTGTTATAGTTGTGAAACTG
Organism: Eruca vesicaria subsp. sativa; assembly: GCA_932364175.1. Classification (NCBI taxonomy): domain Eukaryota; kingdom Viridiplantae; phylum Streptophyta; class Magnoliopsida; order Brassicales; family Brassicaceae; genus Eruca; species Eruca vesicaria. The sequence goes on from CAKOAT010640709.1 coordinate 60,071, forward strand.
GTTATATTTATTGGTTTTCTCATCCTTAAATGTTTTCTTGAGTTCATAACTTCATGTTTGTAGAGTTCATAACTTCATGTTATATCGTTTGTAGATGTTAACTTCATGTTTCTTTTTAATAGGAGAGGCTGAGAAGATATGAAGAAGAGGACCATCAGAACTTCAAGCAATATATCTTATGTATTTACTTATGCTTTGGATTATATGAACTTTATTGTATGAAAATGTCTATGCTTTGGATTTGTAAAACATATGTATTATTGTATGAAATTGTCTATGCTTTGAATTTGTAAAACATATCAATTTTTAAGAGATCTTAAGAGATTGGGGCTTTAGAAGCAGAAAATTTATTTGGACTTTGCGGAAAGTCCATTTGGAAGGGTCCAATTTGGTCTGGATAATTTGGACTTGGTACAATTTGAACTTAAAAAAAATGTGCAATAAACTGTACTGTCCATTTAGACATGGACAGCCCAATTGACATCTCTAGGTACGGGAGTTCGTTTCTTTATCTTCCTCACACTTTTTCAGTCTAAAAGTTTGTATATTTAGAAACAGTTAGATATAATTCTTGATGGGTCTTACTTCCATGCAAAGTCTTTGCAGGTTTAAATAGTAGAGAAAGAAGAACAAAAATGATTGGTTAATGACGTCATTGGTTATTGTTGGAGAGTATGAAGATGATTCGTTTACAAAACCACTTTGGAGATTTTATGTGTTTTACTATGGAGTTGGACATATGCTTAACGACATCACTGCTTCTTGTTGGTTCACTTACCTTCTCATGTTTTTTGACTCAGATTGGTCTCTCCCCAAGGTTAGTAGATAAACGGGAAAATAGCATAAAAAACCTTAGAAGTGGCACTCATTAGTACTTTAAACCTTGAACTTATTTAACTAGCACATTAAACATTCAACTTGGTTTTTGTATCACAAAAAACCTCCAACCTGGTTTACTTATTCGTCAAGTTAAAATTGTGACCTATTAACCTAGTCACATGTTAATTTTTTTGAGTTTTATTTAATAAATAAATACAATTAACAATAAAATACCTAAATAAAATTAAAAATTACAGAAAAAATTCTAAAATTGAATTTAATAAAAAATAAAAATATCTTCTTAAAATATTCATTTATTTTTTAAAATATAAGTGTTGCAAAAATATTTTTGTAAGTACAGATAATTCAAAATATTAATTTTTTAAAAAATCAAAATATTTTCTTAAGTATTTACAAGTCTTTTATGTTTATTCTAATGAATTTTTTTGAAATATGAATGTAAGTTTTTAGAAAATTATATAAAGCTCTAAAATGCTATTTAAAAATAAATACTATGGATATACTACCAGTAAAAGGAGCACTTTTCGTCATATCACAATTAATAATAACGTTTTGTAAGTTTTAAAGCTATAATTTTTTTTGATATCTTTAACGATGATAATTTCTATACAGATAGCAATGATTTTGACAATATTGACATTATAGATATAACCAAATATGTTATTCTTAATGATGATATGACAAAGAGGGTTCAAGTTAATGGTGATAATTTTTAAACATTTTTTTTTGTGTGAATATTTAATAGTTTTTATATGATTTTTAAATTTTTTTTTAGTTTGGAAAATTTTCAATTTAAAATTTTGAAATTTTAAGAAAATATTTTGATTTTTATTAAATTGAATTTTAGAATTTTTCTGTAATTTTCTAATTTTATTTAGAGTTTTTTTTTTATTGTTAATTGCATTTATTATTTGAATAAATTTTTTAAAAAAAATCAACATGTGACCTCCTTTTACAGGTTAACAAGTCACAATTTTAACTTGATGAACAAGTAAGCCAAGTTGAAGGTTTTTTGTGATATAAAAGTCAAGTTGAATGTTTAATATGCTCGTTAAATAAGTTCAAGGTTTAAAGTGCTAGTGAGTGCCACTTTGAATGTTTTTATGCTATTTTCCTGTAGATAAACTCTTCACTTAAATTCATCCCCATTAGTGAAATTATCATTAAGCTCTTTTCTTTGTTTATTCTGTAGGGATGCTCCAATCGTCATGCTCTCTGGTCAAGTTGCTGATGGTTTTGCTACTGTCTTAGTTGGTGAATTGGTAACTTATTTTTTGGAACTTGAACTTTGTTGTGAGAGTTTGTTTTGGTTTTAATAACCATCTCTTTAGTTTCTCTTTGCCTCATGTCATTTTAAGTTCATCTTAGTTTCATTAAAGTGACCAATGGAAATGATCCCACATCTCCTCTACTTTACATGATAGATGACAAATCTGGGCATTTCAAAATCTGGCACGCCGCAGGATCCCTATTAGTGGATATCTCATTTTCATCGGTTTCTGGCGGGTGTTTGCCTTGTTCACTCCTCAATAATAACTCTTTAACGTTCAAAACAATATCATACAACATGTTTGCAGTTACATTCAATATAGGATGGGCAGCTACGCAGGATTCCCACATGTATAACACTCTTTCTTTTCTTCATTTTATCTTCTCTTTCGGTTAACATCAGATTTTGAATATTTATTTTCATAATATATATATGTTCTTTAGGGCTATGGTCAATTACATTACACTGAACTCAACGAGCAGAGTAGCACTAACAAGCTCTTAGTATTTTGTTTCCCTTAGAGTTTCAAAATGGCTCAAACAGCCCAAAAGCGCGATAAAAACCTACTTGCGACTTTAAACGAAATCCAGCCCAAAGATACAATGAAGGTTTGAAGATTAATCGCAGAAAGAAGATAAATGTCAAGTTTGAAGATAAACGTCAAGTTTGAGAATAAATAGAAGAATTCTGCAAGGAAAATGGAAAGATCGAGATAAATGAAAGATTCCCGATAAACTCGAATCTGGGCGAAAAGGAAGGACTAAACCGCCTAAGGAGGGAGTATATAAGCAGAAGGCCAAGGACAGAACAGAGGAGGACGAGTTTTCAGAGCTTTCACCACCAAAAGTTAGCATTTAGGCAACTTTCCGTTTTTCTTATCAAGCTGTGTCTCAACTAGAGTTTTAGTCTTAGATTGCTATAAATAGGAATCTCGCCGATGGCTCACGCAGCTAAGGTTACTCTTGTTGTACCGTTCTTACGAAAATTCGGAATAAGACTCCTTCTTGCTCTCAATCTCGTTATTTCATACTTTAACTTTATTCTCATCGTGTTCTTGATTACTTGTGTGCGGTTCCGCAGATAGCCGGGTCCTCTGGGAAATTAGGGTTTACTCTAAATTCCTAAATTTACGTAAAATCGACGGGGTGAATTTCGGTTCCCATAGTTTGGCACTAGAAGGAGGGGGGGTCGGATCTATCTTACACTCAAGCCGCAGCACGCTCAATTGAGAAACGATGACAAAACAACCAACTCGCGTAAATAGCAACAACGTTGACAATACACCAGCTCCAGATGTGTCCATGGCTGATGCTAACGCTAACTCTAACACCGAGGCCGTCGACAGGATGCTCTCCGATTTCAAAAAGAAATCGGAGGAACAAGAGAAGCTCATTGGTTCACTCCCAAATCATGTTGAAACCTTAACTGCGAGAACCAGGGCAATTCGCCCCCGCAGAACTACCAGGATCCGCAGAAGAAGGCTCGATTTCGGGACTCCTTTGGATCGCCCCAGAACCGAGCAGGGAAATTTGCCGGAGCAAAACTCCGAAAAAGATAACCATGACGTGACGCTAAACGAATCGGACAAATCTCATACTCGCAGACAGGAGGGAAGAAGAAGGTGTCGAAAGGGTAAACCTGTAAACAAGCGAACAATCTGATCCGTCGGATGAAGATGCAGACATCTATCTGAGAAGGGAAGATCGCAGTCTTCAGCCGGAATCCTCTCCCGAACGTTCTCTTACTGAGGAAGATGAGGAACTCTACTGCGTGCAACGCGCAAAAACGGCCGAGGAACAATCTCGTGTTACTCGCAGCAAACGCCGACGAGGTCGGAAAACTACTGGCGATCTAACTGAGATTCGGAATCTCCGCGACTACATCACTAAAACGGCCGCAGCGGTAAAAGCGGTGAAGTCTCAAATAGATCGGCTGCTATACGAATCACTGAGGTCAAGCTACCCGATCCTGAAAAACTCAGAGTGCCAATCTATGACGGGACGACCGATCCCAAAGCGCACCTGCAGGCCTTCCAGATTACCATGGGACGAGCAAAGCTCAAGGATCACGAAAAGGACGCGGGATATTGCCGTCGTTTCGTCGAAAACCTGGAAGAAGCAGAGCTCGAGTGGTTCACCAAGCTTAAGCGAAATTCAATCGGGAGCTTCTGCTAGCTTGCTTCCAAATTCCTGAAACAATACTCGATGTTCATAAATCAGGAAACTTCTGATGCCGACCTCTGGAGCTTATCCCAGAAGGAAGACGAACCTCTCCGCGACTTCATGAGAAGGTTCAAACTCGTCATGGCTAGAGTCAGCGAAATAAGCGACAAAGCCGCCATCGATGTGCTCAGAAAATTGCTCTGGTTCAAGTCAATGTTTTGAAAGTGGATAACTATCGAGAAACCTCGGACGATCCAGGACGCGCTCCACAAAGCTACCGATTACATAACCATCGAGGAGGAGACTAAAATCCTGTCTGAAAAGCATAAGCCGGCGAGAGTGTCCGCAAAGGACATCGCGTCCAAGCAGAAGTCGAAAAAGAAAAACCCTCGTAACCGTAAATACGTCCATCACAAGGGACATGATCTCCAAGGAGCGCATAACTACGCCATCAATTCCGGATCGGAACAAGGACGAACTACGGAGAACACGTGGTCAAGGAATCCGAATTACGACGAAAATTCCTTCTGCGATCGGCATCAAACTCGCGGACACTCTACCGTGAACTGCAAAGTTCTCGGCGCCAGACTGGCCACAAAGTTGCTTGCGAGAGAACTCTCCGAGATATCTAGCGTGAAGGACCTTATCCGCGATTCAGATCGCCCCCCGAAAAGCGATAGGAACTCGCGAGCCGAAACTCCGCCTCAAGAGAACTATTCAGGCGAGAAATGCGGACAAAGACAAGACGAGAAAGGTAACGACGCTTGCCGCCGGAAGATCAATATGATCATCGGCGAATCGCAATACTACAGCGATATCATCTCATCTATCAAGTCCTACCAACGAAAAGCCAAAACCGGTTCAAGTTGGAACGTACCATCGGATAACACTCCAAAGGGAGTGATCTCTTTTGATGACATGGAAACCGTCAGAATCAATCAACCAAACATTGATCCTCTCGTCATCGACTTAGTCATGAGCGACCTAGTATTCGCTCGAATCCTGGTCGATACTGGAAGCACCGTCAACGTAATCTTCCGCATTGGCGCGCATGGAAATTGATTTATCAGAGGTCGAGCCAATACCAAAGCCATTGACCAGTTTCTCAGGCGAAACGGCTATGACTCTAGGATCGATCTGGCTTCCGTTCGCCGCGAAAGAGGTGACGAAAATCATCAACTTCGTAGTCGTCGACTCCCCAGCTATCTACAACGTGATCGTGGGCACGCCTTGGATAAACTCCATGAAGGTGGTCCTATCGACGTACCACTTAGGCATCAAGTTTCCGACCCCTACGGGAGTCGTGGCAATTTGGGGATGCCAGAGACAATCGCGATCTTGCTTTTTAGCTGAACATAAGCTAAGGCAATTGGCGGTCGCAATCGTAAAACCGAAACGGGCGAAGTTCACATCGCCGCCCGTGGAAAACAAACCCAAAACAGCAACGGTCGAGAAGCAGCAAGCCTCCGAACCCATCGCTTCTACCCAACCGGAGGAGACAAACCCGGACCAAGACGACGATCCAGCGACTAAAGTGATCGAGAAGTCTGCGACAGCCGAGTAAAAACACTCGCACCAACAATCAGAACTTCGATATGGCTTGATTTCTAAAAGGAATACGTAGGCAGCTCACCTAAAAGACGAGTTCAGCTATCCTCCTTTCCGAAATGGGGGCCGTATACGAGTATTCGTATACTCTCAAATTTTAAAATATTCGTTTTGTAATCAAAATTTTTGAAACTTTTAAATGAAGACAAAGTTAGAATAATATAAAATCTCTCTACTATCGAAAAGCGTAAAAACAAACTCCAAACATCCGGAATTACTTCTGGAGTAACAACTACTTGATCGTTTCGACGAAAAACTTATACACCAAATATTTTCGAAAAGAACCGGCGAGACGTCGCCTCGCCTAAACTCTTATAAAAATATTTCGCGAAATTCCCTCCACGACTGTAAAATCACAAACGGTCGGCGAATGGCCCCGTCGAGCACGCTAGCCGTCTTAAACAAACGAACAGACCCATTGGTCCGCATACATCCGACTAGGATAAAATAGCGCAATATAAAAGAAATCCAAATTTTTGGTCAGCACTTCCGGAAGGCTTAAAAATTGTCCCCGGTGAGACTCTCGATTCCAACCAGACGAATCGTATAAGCCGAGAACATATTACGGATTCTAAATCGGTATGAAATCAGGTTAAAATCGCAACAGACAAAACGAAAGCCGACTAGTTATCGCATAGCGTAAATCCGAAAGTAAACCTAGGTCTTGCCCTAAACCCATCACACTGGTCTCTAAAGTCTCAAGGCATGAATCGAGATTCTAAAGGCATGTCTCTTCGCCCACATCTAAACACTCGCGAAAAATCGAAACACTCCGAGTAAACGAACCGGGCGATCTACACCAAGAGTTAGATGCGAGACGACAACTCGTACTCTTCCCTCTACATCTAAAACGAAACACAGATTTCATACTTAGAAACCATTCTTAATAATATTTTTTCGTTCAAATACACGCCGCCCAGCGGCAGAGATTCAAAGCCATTAAAGGCATGTCCCGATAAACATTACAAATGACATCATACTACAAAGTCATCATTCATCGAAATTACAAAAATCGAACGCCGAGATTTGGCCGGCGCTAGCATCAATCCACGTCTGATCAACTTTGCCACTCGCATCTGGGATCTCTGGCCCAACCTCTGCTGAATCCGGCGACAAAACAATAGGAGTCCATTCCTCCCAAATTCGCTCCCTAAGATCAAAGAATTCAGGCTGCATATCTCTCTTCCCATTCAAACACTCCATCTGCTCGGGAAACTCTTTGGCATACGAGTAACCCTCACTCTGAGTATGGGACAACCCGTGAACGACACCGCGACACTCGAGATAATCGCTATTGGCCCGCTGAGCAACCTCAACATTCGAGTAACAGGTCGCAAATTGTTCACGGCGAACCATTGCTTCCTCAGCAACCTCTCTTTTGCCTGCACGGTGAGCACGACGAACTCTCTGCTCAAAAAGCTCCTTAGCACGCCGAGAGTTAGCCGCGCATTCGTTCTTCACGCGAGCAACCTCCCTTTCAACCCATTCTTCGCATGAGAAGTTCTTCTTCCATTTGGATCACATACCTTTCCAACCCCATTCGGTCACGAAAAGAGGAATGCAGTCTTGCTCCCTTGATGCACTATCGATACAGACGTAGAAGAAGTTCTTCTTCCAAGAAGGGTAGCTCGACAAGCAACCAGTAACTATCTCCTTGCGAGGCGATAAGTTAATCCTTTGTGTCGCCCCCTCGAGGTGATCAACGCTAAGGATTATTCCTCGCTCGTAACTCAACATCAAGAGACCAATGAGTTGTTGCAAGCCGCATGGGGTCAATTGGCTAATCGATAGCCCAAGTCGATGAAGGTATCGAACAATGATCTCCGGAATCGGAAACCACAAATGACATTGCATTAAAAATACGTCGTAGCATGTGAAAAAGCCGTCGGGCGCAACTTTTTCACTTTCTCCAGTTAGTGGAAGGCGAAACTCTACCGCCTCTGGAACTCGGCATGGAGTAAAGACCATTGGGAGAGACCGAACTTGGGCATCCGGGAATACGATTAGCATGGAATAGAGGCGGAACCCAGGTTCTAGGTCTTCTGAGCCTCATGTCACCTCCAGCCACCCAATACGCTTCAGCATCTTTCGAATTAAGCAATGGTATCAAAAATTCTTCCTTCGGAACCACGACACGAGGCTGTGAGTTCATTCCTTCGGAACCACGATGATCAGAACAGATTTCAGAATGTGTTCTTCTCTTCGAAACATGTTTAGTAAAAATGAGAGAAAGAGATTCAAAGGGAAAAGAAGAGAGAAAACTTCTTGAAACGTAGAAAATTTATGGAATGAAGTGAGTAAAGAATTTGAAAAATAACTCCATATACTTATAAAAAAGTTTTACTATTCACCTTTGGACTTTTGGCCATTATGTTCCGCCTAATTCTACTAAACTTGCCGAACAAGTTAAAACCGCTCGCAAGAACTCCACGATTCTTACGAGCTGGGGGGCTAACTGTTGGGGTCAAAATCTGTACGACGGAATCAATGACCAAAACTTTCCGAAAAATAAAAATACGTTTTATAAAACACGAGAAGTTGTTTTATAAAATTATAAGGACTTTCCGAACAAAGGAAATCCGCAGAAAACTTGGAGATCATCATCTCGAAAGAACGAACGAAACAATCACCGATTACACGATTGCCCAAGTTAAGCGAAAAACCGCAAAAAACCACATCCGCCGTAAATCGCGAGCAGGTTCGACCAAACCAGATCAACGTACGACGAGCCAAACCGGCCAGTTCAGCTCGCCGTACGGCGAGCTGAACCAAAACGGTTCGGTTCGCCGTAAGTCGAGCTGACCGTCCCGAGCATCGATCTCCCGCATCCTTGACGTAAGGCATACGTCTTTCGATCGATCATGCTCTGAACCATGGTCGAAACATCTCTCATTCCGTCTCAATCCATCTCACCGTTCAAGTTTTACGATAAAAATCGTAAAAGTCTTCTTTTCTCGTAAAGTTTGGGAAAATCGTATAAAACGGCAACGATAGGACGGAACATCGTACATTTTTAAACTATACGATTAACTCGAGAAAAATTATAAAAATGGCATCGTATCAGGAAACGATCTCGTCTAAAAATCGTAAAACGGTTTTTATCGCAAAACGGCTCGGACATCCCAAATGCACGATAAAAGCCCACTTGCGACTTTAAACGAAACCCAGCCCAAAGATACAATGACGGTTTGACGATTTACTCGAAGAAAGAAGATAAATGTCAAGTTTGAAGATAAATAGAAGATTTCCGCAAGGAAAATGGAAAGATCGAGATAAATGGAAGATTCCCGATAAACTCGAATCTGGGCAAAAGGAAAGACTAAACGCCTAAGGAGGGAGTATATAAGCAGAAGGCCAAGGAAATAACAGAGGAGGACGAGTTTTCAGAGCTTTCACCACTAAAACTTAGCATTTAGGCAACTTTCCATTTTTTGTTATCAAGCTGCGTCTCAACTAGGGTTTTAGTCTTAGATTGCTAGAACTAGAAATCTCGCCGAGGGCTCACGCAGCTAAGGCTTACTCTTGTTGTACCGTTCTTCCGAAAATTCGGAATAAGAGTTCTTTTTGCTCTCAATCTCAATTTTTCATACTTTAACTTCATTCTCATCGTGTTCTTGAGTGTGCGGTTCCACAGATATCCGGATCCTCTGGGAAATTAGAGTTTACTCTAAATTCCTAAATTTACATAAATTCTACAGAGGTGAATTTCGGTTCCCACAGATACCATGGGCTTATGGTTCCATAAGACTCTTTATTATTAAGTCTCTATGGTTTATGTCCTCACGAGACTAGTCTTGAATGTTTCACAGGTTCATTTCTGTATCTCTTCTTGCTTCTCTTGTACTTATATCGATACTCATATGCATGGACTACTTCTAGATTCACAGGCATATCTTGCATTCTTTGTTATTGATGACTTGCAAATGGCTCAATCCGCCAAAGCTCTGGTAATAACTACAAAAATAATTTTAATAAATAGTTTTAATAAATACAAAGATAGTTTTAATCAATCCGAAAATAATGTTAATAAATCCGAAAATAGTTTTACTAAATATCAAAATGTTTTATAAATCCAAAAATTGTTTTACTAAATCCAAAAATAACAAAAAACTTTAGAAAAATTTACAAATCAATTCAATACATCAAATTATCCTAACAAAATCATAATCCTAACCTATCAAACTCATAATCTACCAATCACCCTAACAAAATTCTATCAACACACATTCAAATCACCAAATCTATTACAAAACCTAATCAAAATGAACCTAAGAGAAGGGGGATAAGATTCTTACATCTTTGAGGATGAATCTGAGGAGATTCTGAGGACAAATCGCCGGAGAGAATGGAGAGGGAGGAGAGAGAGCATCGGTAATGGTTTAGAGAGAGATAGGAGAAATGGGGAAGAAGAAACCGTGAATGATATTTATCCGGACATTCCAACGGAAAGGTTCCTCGGAAATCACTTAATTCGATTTTCGCAAAAAATTTGGCGGTTTCAATTTCCGGTTAAATGAAAATATTCCGAGGAAATTCCGACGACCCCTTTAAGGTCCGTCGGAATTTCCTCAGAATTAAAATTATTGCCCCAAATTGAGTTCCAAGACAAGAATATACCTTGCATGGCTTTCTATTGGTCTGATTTTGTTCCTCGAAATTTCCTCGGAATATTCCGAGGAATCTTTGTTTTGTTGTTTCAAAACCTTGATTTTTTAGACCCTAAATAATTCCTTCCTCAATTTTAATCTTGTTCAAAACATAGCATTCATGATTATTTCTATTGATGTGCATAAAAAATGAAATTACAAAATTTCAGAATCGATTACAAGTATTGTCGTTCTCGTTGGTTAAAGTGTTAAGTGTTTCTCTAACGTTGTATGAAGATCGGTATACAATCGAGAAAAAGTTCATTAATGCGATCCAAACAAATATTTGGATTCATAATCTGTTTAAAACAGTTAATATTGTTTATTTAGGTCATATTGTTACATTTTAACACCGTAAGACGGTGTTTTCGGTTTGAAAATCTCAGCTTCTCGGAATTTCCTCAGAATATCCCGAGGAAATTCCGAGGAAGACATGTATCCGTCGGTATTTCCTCGGAAAATTCCGAGGAATTATGGAATATCTTCGGGATATTCTCAGGAAATTCCGAGAGTTGTAATCCCAAATTTTAAACCCCAAACTGTACGGTATTTCCGAGGAAACCCTAATGCTTCCTCGGAGTTTACTCGGAAATTGTGTTATTAAAAAAAAAAAGAAATCTACACTACTCTTCTTCAGACGATGAATCATCTCCAGATGAACTCGAATCCGTATCTTGGTGAAACTCTCCAATGACAGGTTCATCCAATAGCTTCGTCTCCAAAGTCGGTTAAATCGACTACAAGGTCAACATTTGCTAAATCTTCTAAGGCACTTAAGTAGCCGGAGGTGCTTGGTTGTAGGGGGTCTTGATCAGAACTTCCCTGAATTCAACATCTCGGGTTGAGTGATGTAACAGTGACCCATGGATCATCCCTGTTCCTAACCCGAGGATACTTGATGTAACAAACCTGTAAGGTAAAAAAAAATTATATTTATGTAAATTAGTAATAGTAATATACATATGAATGAATCATTATGATTAAATTGACAGATATCTATTTACCTGATCAGCTTGAGAAGCAAGAATGAAAGGATCATAATATTGCAACTTTCTTCGCGAATGTACTGATGTAACACCAAATGCATATGTTCTCACTCCTCGATCTGAAGTGTTGTCGTACCAATCACAATAGAAAATAGTACACCGCATACTTGATTTCCAAAATTTCGCTTATGTTTCCATAGTACTCATCATCTCCTGATGCAAACGACACACCAAAATCAGAAGTTTTACTTGAATGTCTTCTCTTTTGAGTTGTGAATGCATATCCTCGAGTACAAAATCTCGGATATGACTTCACAATATACTGTGGCCCACACACCATCTCGCGTATCCAATCGTCAAATGTTTCACCTCTTGCCATACCGGCAGACACCTATACATTTAAAAAATGTTATAGCAATATATGTGAATTAGTATAAATATGTATTGATGAAAAATAATGTTTAAGGCACTCACATAACAATACATCCATCCAGCAAATTCTCTCTGCCTCAGTTCTTCAAGTTCCTCGTCTGTGGCGTGTCTATGAGTGAACCGCTTTTCTGCCATGAAAATCCTGTACATGTGATCAAATTAATGAAAATAATTAAGATTTTTATAAATATATATATATATATATATATATATATATATATATATATATATATATATATATATATATGGACCTCTCATATTGCAGAATATCTTCGCAGTTGGTGAGCAAATATGTTTGCAAATGATGATGCTCCTGTTCAGTAAAACGACGATCCTTTGGTTTTCCGCTAAGTCGTCCAACATCTGTGAAGATGTTTGAAACCGTAACATAATATGTTGCTCTTTCGCCTCTATCATCATGACGCGCAGGTCTTCTATTTTTTGTTTGCACTTCGGCTGGAAAATAGGACTCAGCAAAGTTTGAAGTTTCTTCATTGATCATTTGTGCGACTATAGAACCTTCGACCCTACTTAAATTTTTGACCTTCTTCTTCAGATGATACATATACCGCTCGTAAAGATACATCCATCTATACTGCACAGGACCACCAAGTTCCAATTCTCTTGCCAAGTGAATAGCAAGATGCTCCATAACATCAAAAANCAAAGTTTGAAGTTTCTTCATTGATCATTTGTGCGACTATAGAACCTTCGACCCTACTTAAATTTTTGACCTTCTTCTTCAGATGATACATATACCGCTCGTAAAGATACATCCATCTATACTGCACAGGACCACCAAGTTCCAATTCTCTTGCCAAGTGAATAGCAAGATGCTCCATAACATCAAAAAATGTTGGGGGGAAATATGTTCTCTAGGTTGCACTGGAGCATAGCTATGTTATTCTTCAAATTTTGGATATCTTCTGGAGTCACTGATCTTGAGCATAAATCACGGAAGAAAGCACTTATCCCTGCAATTTCTTCATGAACCTTTCGTGGTAATAACTCCGAGAAGGCAAACGGAAGGAGGCGTTGCATCATTACATGGCAATCGTGATCTTCAGGCCGATAAACTTTCCCACATTTCTGTCTACACAGTTAGCCAAATTGGATGCATAACTATCTGGAAATTTCACATCGTTTGTAATCCAATCAAAGAACGCATTTTTTCCCGCTGCATCCAGTCGGTATATGGGAGCAGGAGCCCTACCATTCTCATCAACATGAAGTTCAGAACGATCACATATATCGACTAAATCTAGTCTTGACTTCAAATTATCTTTCGTTTTACCTTGGACGTTAAGGATCGTGTTCATAAGATTGTCAAAAAAGTTCTTCTCAATATGCATGACATCTAAATTATGCCGCAGCAGATTATCCTTCCAATATGGCATATCCCAGAAGATACTCTTTTTGTGCCAATTATGTAGTTCTCCAACAGCATCTACTGGATAATGAACATGTCCACCAACGTCCGGCGTCCTTTCAGCACCAAAATCTCTTAGCTGTGTCAACAAATCTTCCCCACAAATTTCCGGGGGTGGACTGTCAAACACCCTCTTGTTCTTCGTAAACAAAGTCCTACTTCTACGATATGGATAATCAGGTGGTAGGAATCTCCTGTGACAGTCAAACCAACACGTTTTCCTTCCGTGTTTTAGTTGGAAAGCATCTGTGTTATCTTGACAATGTGGACATGATAGCCTTCCATGCGTTGTCCATCCAGATAACATACCATATGCTGGAAAATCACTTATAGTCCACATAAGTACTGCGCGCATTTGAAAGTTTTCCTTACACGAAACATCGTATGTTTCAGCACCTTGAGCCCATAGTTGTTGCAACTCATATATTAGTGGCTGAAGAAACACATCAAGTGATCTCCTAGGATGCTCTGGCCCAGGAACGAGAATGGAGAGAAACAAAAACTCTCGACGCAAGCACAAGTTTGGGGGTAAGTTGTATGGTGTAAGAATGACTGGCCATAGAGAATATTGTCTCTCATGCTTGCCAAATGGGCTGAAACCATCCGTACATAATCCAAGGTAGACATTTCTTCTCTCAGACACAAATGGTGGATATGTTGATCGAAAATGATTCCATGCTTTTGCATCTGAAGGATGTCTAATCTCACCATCTGTCGAATGCTCTGCATGCCATCTCATTGGTTGGGCTGTGCGTTCAGATTGATACAACCTCTTCAACCTTTCCGTCAGAGGAAAATACCACATCCTTTTATATGGCACTGGAAGTCTTCCACTCGTATCTCTATAACGAGCCTTCCCACAAAATTTGCATGTAACCCGGTTCTCATCCGCCCTCCTATATATCATGCAGTTATCGATGCATACATCTATTACCTGATACGATAAACCAAGACCAGCAATGAGTTTCTGAACCTCGTAGTATGAACCCGGGGCTAGATTATCCTCTGGTAGAATACCCATTACAAAATCAGCAATCGCATCAACACATACTTCAGCCAAATTATAATCGGTTTTAATGCCCATCAGTCTTGCTGCAGATGATAAAGGTGAATGACCATCTCTGCAACCTTGGTACAAAGGTTGTTTTCCTGCATCCAACATATCAAAAAATCTCCTAGCTTCTACATTGGGTAATTCATCCCCTCTAAAATGACCATTTACCATCTGCTCAGTACCTACACCAAAATCTACATCCGTTCTAATTGGTTCTTCTAACCTATCCGATGTATGGGGTTCGCTAGTACTACCATATTCATAATCAGTTTCCCCGTGATGATACCAAAGTTTGTAACTTCGTGTAAACCCGTTCAAATATAGATGAGTCCAAACATCCCACTCTTTTATAACCTTTCTATTTTTACAAGTAGAGCAAGGACATCTTAACATACCCGTTTTTGCTTCCGGTTGTCGTTGAACTACCGCCATGAATTCCCTAATGCCTTTAAGGTATTCTTCCGTAAGTAATTTCGTGTCGGGATCCAAANTTATAACCTTTCTATTTTTACAAGTAGAGCAAGGACATCTTAACATACCCGTTTTTGCTTCCGGTTGTCGTTGAACTACCGCCATGAATTCCCTAATGCCTTTAAGGTATTCTTCCGTAAGTAATTTCGTGTCGGGATCCAAATGAGGTCGATCCATCCACGAACGATAATAATTTGAAGAAGACATGTTTTTGTGAACTAGATTCGTGTGTATAAGTGAGAGGATGAGAATATTGAGTGAATGAAAGGAGAGGAAGGGTGCTTGTATTTAAAGATAAAATGCTGCCGACGACTCCGACGAAATTCCGACGGAAATTTAGTATTCCGTCGGAATTTTGTCGGAATATACAACGGTTAGAAATATCCGTCGAAATTTCTTCGGAATATACAACGGTCAGAATATCCCTCGCAATTCCGTCGGAATATCCCTCGGAATTCCTTCAGAATATTCCGATGAAATTCCGAGGGAAATGTAAAATCTTCGGAATTTTTGAACTTTTCCAACGGCTCGTCAACGACTATAATAAATCCTTGGAATGTCCTCGGTATATCCCGACGGAATGTGTGTTCCTCGGAATTCCCTCGAAATATTCCGACGGACTTCCGAGGAAACGTAAAATTTGTGTTTCCTTGGACAGCCGTCGGAATTCCTTCGAAATTATCCGAAGAACTCGTTGGCCGTCGGAATGTTCCTCGGAATATGCCTTATTTTCTTGTAGTGTCTGTTGATCAATCAAACTTTGTCTGAACCAATGTTTTCATTTTCAGATTCCTGCAATAATCTATATCTGCAGCTTCGTTGTATCGGTTATGCTTCAGGTATACAATAAGTTCAAACGTATTCATCTTCTCCATCTCTAAAACCCATGTTCTCAAAATTGGTTTAGACGGCGCCCGACCACTTAGTCGGCAAATCAGACCCAAACAAAACTATTTTTCTGGAATGATTTTTCAAAGTCTGGTTACGGGCTTAATAATCGGTTTAGACATCAGTAATCTCATATAAAACGTCTAACTACCACCTAACAATTTCTTGAATATTGTTAGAACCTTTTATGTTATGTAGCTACTATATTCCCATTGATGTAAGGGATTCCTTGGAATGGGAAACGCCTCAAAGCTTATTATTGTGCTGGTGGTTTTATATGGAAATTCTGCAGTGTATCAGTCCTCTTTTTATCTAGAAGCTTTAACTCTTTCATGTACGCAATCTCTGTCTTTGTCGGCATTGCAAATGCATTGATTCTGGTAAGACATTCCTCTGCTACATCTGATGACTTCATGAGATATAATGAAACTATATAATATCTTTTGATTAATCTTAATCTTTACAGGTGACGGCAATTAGTATGCAGAGTGTGTTGGTTGGTTCAGAACTTGGTGGATGTGCTTTCGTTTGTGGATCTTTAAGCTTCTTAGATAAAATGTCATGTGGGCTTGCTTTATATGTTCTTCAGTCACACAAAGGTAGGTTTCGTCTTATCTACTAATGTATGTACTATTTTACAAATAAAATCATTAAGCTAATCCTACTTTATTTTTGTTATACAAAACAAATCCTATGGCATATACATCTATGCTAACATAAGAACAATTTATTGTACTAAAACTATTATAATATTAGAATTTATAATAGCAGAATGTTATCATTATCTAATAATAAACTGATGTAAACTACCAAATTAAATATATATTGTTGATGCAATATGGACATACCGTTTATATATATAATATACTATACACTGTGTGTACAACATTTTAAATCCCAGTATTTATTTAAAACAAGATAAGGTCTGTGCATTGCAACGGATTTTGTTTGAAGTTTTAATTTAATAAAATAATAAAAAAATGATTTAATTATAGATTTAAGATTTTTTTTGCATAAGTTGTGTGAGATTTATTTTATAGTTACAAACTCATTAATAGAATTGAAATTGAAAAATATATTTTCCTAACAATAAAATTAGAATAACTTTTTCGAGGACATGTTACAACATCTATTTTCTCCATATTATTTTCCTAACAATAAAATTACAATAATTTTATTTCAAGAAAAATTCATTAATAATACCCAATCAACTAATAGAAATATACAATGTTCGACAACCAAATTGATACAAAAAACTTGGTAATATTCATAATCTTTTTGATATAAAACTATGAATATTACCATATAAATCGTATGGAATCTTTCCGTTGAGGAAAATCTTCACAGTTTCGAAAATAAAAATTTGAGGAGGTATTTGAGGTAATTGTGTCTCGACACATGTACTTGTTTCTCTTTTGGTCAATCTTATCTGAAATTTATGATCTGAGAGTTCGTAGTTTTTATTCATGTTTTACAAATTAAAATTGCAGATTTCAATAAAATTCCTTCACGTAACACATATCTCAACATTTCAATAAGATAATAATGCACATAACCTTAAATAGTATTTTCTTACATAATAAACAAATTATTTTTAATAATGAAATTATATAATATTTTTTAATAAATAAAATATTTACCTTCTCATCAAGTAGGAGAAAATTTATTCCTATAAACTCATTATTGTTCTTTAAATTTCTTGCTTCCAGTTTCTAGTAAGACGTGCTACAGTACGATGATAAATATGTTTTTTATTTAACTGATCTAGTGTTAAATAACTTTCTGAAGCTATTGTTTTTTGATAACATTCCTGGTATCAAATTGAATTACGATTTCAGTTAGAAATAATAAATAGAACAAATACAAATAAGCATAAATAAATGTATTAAAGTAATAAATTGGCGTTGCCATTAACTTACCTAGCATAACCAATTTCACATGGTCAAGAAAAACAAACACACATAAGCATAATACCGACGTTAACTTACGTTATACAACATCATAACTAAAAAAATTAACACGCGAAAATCTGAAAGATCATGCAAAAAACTCACTTAATATTTTTCATAAATCAATAACTATGTTTGATGATCAAAGATAGGGCTGGGACTTCGGATATTCGGTACGGTTCCGGATAATGTCCGTTCGGTTCCGGGTAAATCGGTTATAAGAAAACTATACCCAACTAGTACTTAGTAAACTTTGGTTCGGATCCGGATAGGTTCCACCCCGGTTCCGGGTCGGTTCGGGTATTCAAATTTAAACCCGAAATATTAATATTTTGTTTTATTTTTATTTTTTAAATTTATTTTTTAAAATAAAAATAAAAATAAAATAAAAAATCATATATATACTAGTAGAATGTACTAATGTACAACGATGTTGAGTCAGTTCAGTGGTATTGCTCCTGGTAATTTGTCCCTCCAGCCCGGGTTCAACTCCTCCTGGACACAATTCTATATTTTTTAAATGTAGAATCCGGTTTAATTGGGTACCCGATCGGTTCCGGGTAAAAACCGAAACCGAACCGATACCCATGGATAATCAACATCAATACCCATCGGTTAATTGTGGCATGACCGAAACCGAACCGAACCGGTCTATTCCGGGTCGGATCCGGTTCGGATATTCGGTTCCGGTTAATTGTCGCAGGCCTAATCAAAGATGAGAAATGGCAAAATATGAGAGAGCTTAGTCATATATATATATATATATATATATATATTAAAAATTGTAATTCCTTTTGGTTTATGATCTTTTTAATTAGGATTTGAGTAAAGAACAATTAACATTAAACACTCTTTTAAAATTTTATGGGTTAAATTTTTTTAAGGATTATAACTATCAATTTTTTATACATTAGTATCTTCTTTATGATTTTAGAAAAGAAAAATTAGTATTAAAAATTTTTTTTGACAAATTGTTTTGTATAGGATTTGTAAAAACGAAATTAATTTTTTTCAAAAAATCTTGTTAGTATATGAATAAGTATAGTTCTTTTTGGGTTATTGTCTTTTAATTAGGATTTGAATAAAAGAAAGTTAGCATTAAACACTCTTATCAATTTTTTGGTTTAATATTTTTGAATAGAATAATTACTTTCAAATTCATTTTACAATTATTTTTTCTTTATGATTTTGGAAAAGGAAAATTAGTATTTAATAAGTTATTTGTATATATCATTTTTGGTATAAGATTTTTAAAAACGAAAATTATATTATTTTGTTCAAACAATTGTGTTAATATGTGAATAATGATAGTTCTTTTTGGTTTATGATCTTTTTAATTAGGATTTGAATAAAAGAAAATTCACATTAAACACTTTTTTACAATTTTGGTTTAAAATTTAAAAGATTTTTAACAAGATAATTACTATACAATATTTTTTACAATTATCTTTTTTAATGATTTTACAAAAGGAAAATTAGTATTAACACATGTCAGAATCTTAGATATATAACTGACATGTGTCGCGCTCTTGTTAATTAGTAACGTTGAAGAACCAAGCTTTATATAATAAGACATACTAGGTTAGGATCCGCGCCTTGCGCGAAATTAATATTTTATATACATTACTTTTACGTATTCTATGTTTTTTACATATTACAAAATAATAAATATATATTGATAATCAAAAATTCAGTAACTATTACTTATATAATTAAATTGGTGTAAACATATAAATATTTTTTTATTAATTTAAAAATATTTTTCTATTTTATATGATATACAATTAAGTTTATATGACATTATCATAGAAATATAATACATTTTTAATATTGATATCGGTTAAATTATAGTTTATACTCATATTATTTTTTGTTCATTTTATTATCTTATAAGAAAAATTATAAATCACTAATAACAATTTTTTTGTGTGGGATGTTTAATATTTTTTATTAATTTATAATATTAAAAGATTATGCAAAGTTTAAAACTAAATATTAAGTTGTCAATTTTTTTTCAAAAGTTTTATCCAAAAAAATCAAAGAAAATTAAAAATCAAAATACAGATATATTTTTATACGGTACATAATTTATTTTGAAATATATATATATATATATATATATATATATATTAATGAGACTTCTTACTTATATAATTTTGTAATCGTTTCTATCTTGTTATAACAAACAATTTAACCATAGATCACACAAATTTTAATGTGAGCTTTTTAACAACTTTAGTCCTTTATAGTCTTTTTAAAAAATTCAAAGTATAGGATATACGGAAAAATTTAGTTTTTTTTATAGAGAAAATGTAGTTGTTTAATTTTTTTAATAAGTTAAAATTTTAAAAATACACTAATTTTATCAAATATTTATTATTGAAAATCATTAATTGTCATATATTCTTTAACCATATTTGACAATTCTGTTATTTTTATTTAATGAAACAATGAAAAAACATTAATAAGTCATTTATGATTAGTTTAATCAAAAGCTTATTATATATTTAGATGGACCAACATATTTTTCTTAGGATATAAGAATGATTGTGGTGATGACACATAGCTACAAAAAAATGTTATAATGCTTCTCCTTTAATATATAGAGGATTATAGTTTATACTCATATTATTTTTTTGTTCATTTTATTATCTTATAACAAAAATTATAAATCACTGATAACAATTTTTTGTGTGGAATGTTTAACATTTTTAGTAATTTATTATTTTAAAAAATTATGCAAAGTCTAAAACTAAATATTAAGCTGTCAATATTTGTTCAAAATTTTTATCAAAAAAAAATCAAAGCAAATTAGAAATTAAAATACATATATATTTTTATATGGTACATAATTTATTTTCAAAAAATATATATATATATATATATATATATATATATATATATATATATATATATATATATTAAATGAGTCTTCTTACTTATATAATTTTGTAATCATTTCTATTTTCTTATAAAAATAATTTAACCATAGATCACAAAAAAATTAATATGAGATTTTTTTTAACAATTTTAGTCATTTATAGTTGTTTTAAAAAATTCAAAGTAGAGGATATACGAAAAGATATAAATTTTTATTATATAACTAATGTAGTTGTTTAATTTATTTAATAAGTTAAAATTTTAAAAATACACTAATTTTATCAAATATTTATTATTGAAAATCATTAATTGTCATATATTCTTTAACCATATTTAGTAATTCTGTTATTTTTATTTAAGGAAAAAATGAAAAACATTAATAAGTCATTTATGATTAGTTTAATTAAAAGATTATTATATATTTAGATGGGTCAACATATTTTTCTAATGATTCTAAAAATGATTGTGGTGATGACACATGGCTACAAAAAAATGTTATAATGTTTTTCCTTTAATATATAAGGGATTAGAAAATAATCTTACATATAATTAACCAGTTATTTATGTTCAATGAGAAAGAAGAAAATTGACAATTAATTTACATATAACTAGACTTGTCAATAAAATTAATTTAAATTTATATAAGAACATTTTTCAAAAACCTATCAATAAAATTAACTGAATTTTTAACAGTTATTTTATTGTAAATTTACCTACGTTGTTAATAATGTATCAGTATTATTGTTTTAAAAATATGATATAATTCTTAATAATTTTAATATTTTAAAATAAACCGTACATCAAGTTTTGTAAAATAGTACATACATTTAAAAATAAATAAATCTTAATACTATTTTAGAATAACAAAATCTATAACAAATTTCAAAATTAAAAAAATAAAAATAAATCAAAAACCAAAAACTAAAATCCAAATCACCAATCCTGTTTTTCCAAAAATCTAAAATCTACTGAAAAATCAAAAACCAAAAATGAAAAACCAAAATCCAAAAACTAGAAGTTAAAAGTCAAAAACCAAAAACCAAAATCTAAAAACTATATAAACAATCATCACCTATATAAACAATCATCACCTATATCAACTCAGATACAATTGTGTGATTTGGATATATTGTGCAGATGGGACTTCACCAGAAGTCGTTAAACAACACACATAGCTTTGACTTATCGGAGACAAGACATAGAATTATGGATTAGGACTTGTCCCAGCTGTATGCCCTTTTATCGGAGTCGTTGTCACGTATCTTAGAGCATACCCAATAGAATCTTTAAAGAAAAATTCTTAGGATAAAAATAATTAAATAATCAATGGATTCTTGTTCCAAAAATAAAAAAGACTATGGATTCTATCAAAAGTTAAGAATTTAGTTCTTAAAATCTTTAAATAAGGATTCTTTAGTGAATCCTTGCACTATTTACGGGTCCCTACTTCACGTGGCATCCCGTGATTCGTTGAATTCTTTTTTCTTTCTTTTTTCTCTTTTCTTTAATTATAAAAAAAATTAATTAAAAAAATATTTTTTCTAAAGACTCCAAAGAAGTCCACCATTACAAATGCTCTTATGGAACTTGATGGCACAATACTAAAGCTTCTATGTCAACCATTGCTACTAGAATGAACAAAAAGGAATTACATCTGTAACATTTCTGGTCTGGTAAGATCTTTACAAATTGTTTTTTAAGTTGACAGTTTCATATGTTTCAATCATTTAATTTCTCAAGAATCAAATGGGTTCTGAATGGTTCGGGATTACGGGTGTGTAGAAGGAGCCTATCAACTCTGCATGTCGAAATGGAAGGCCTACTCTGGCAGTCTCATGCATGAGAGATTTGAGGATGACTTCGATACGGATTGAGACGGACTGTTCGGATCTTGTGGACATGTCCACTAGACCGGAGGACTGGCCGGCTTTCGCGACAGAGATCGACATGTTTCAGCAACTACGGGAGGACTTCGAGGATGTGAGTCTTTATCATATTCCGCAGAGTATAAATGGACGAGCGGATACATTAGCTAAAGAAGCAAGGAGTAAAGACTATTTATTTTCCCATATAGATCAGACCAGACCAGACGGAGTTTCTCCGCGGAGAATCGACTGGACTGGTCACCACTTGATCTAGAGTAAATGGGTGGCTGACAAAAAAAATCATTTAATTTCTTTTTGTTAAGAGGGATAAGTTATATTAACTCCTTTTCAAAATGATTTAGAAAAAAATGATTCAAAAAGAGTATATTTTAACATTTTCAATGTATTTTTTATGGGGTGAAAATGGTAAATTGTAAACTTCGAAATAACTAATTGTGATTATTACATTTCTATTGATTAAAACTTATGATAAACAGCATATACATTTATACTCAAAATTTAATAAATTTTATTAATACTAGGTCCGTTTCCGTGCTACGCGCGGTATATGTGATTATAGTTTTTACTTTTATATTTAGTATTAAAAATATCATATTTGTTTGATAATTTTTTTCCAAAACCCCTATAAAATTTGATCTTGGAAAGTAGTTATAAATTTGGTTATCTTTATTAATATTTTCTTCATGATCTCCTTGAACCTAAACTGTATTTACATCACATCTTTCAAAAAAAGACAGCTTTCTTGTAAGTTCTATATTTACGAAATCTTTTAAAATTGAATTAGAACTATGATATTTTAAATATAATGAGAGAGTGAGAATAAATCATACATACTGCTTTTTCAAAACAAAAAAAAATCATACATACTGATCAAAGGAGGTTTGTGGTTCAAATTTTCATTCATACTACTATATTAATTGTTTTGTTTGTGTTTATATATAATTTCTTAAAATATTGTGTAGTTATATTTTTTATCGGTTTTAACTGAGTAATTTATTTAAAAAAATTGCTTGAGGTTGTTGTAAATATTCATATAGATTTCTAATTTTATCTTTAGCACATAGTTTGGGTTATTATGAAATATGTATCCATTTTTTACAATCAAAACACTGAATATGAAAAATGTTATTTGGTATTTTTCTTAATAATGTTGACATCCACTTTTCCGGTGTTACACATAATTTTTTTTATATATTCTGATTTTCCTTTAATTTATCTTTGAAATTTCGAATAATGTTGTATGGATTATTGTGGTATTTTATTGAGGGTGATTAATTTTCCTACAGCCTTTGAATAGTTTTAAAGTATATCATACATGGTTAATTTAAGCTGGTTTATTTAATCTTTATATATTCTGAAATAAATCTTTGTACCTAAGTTTTTTTGGTGTAAGAAAATGGGTTGGCTTAAAACATGAGAAAAATGTTATTTTTTAGTCAAAATTATGGCATACCGAGATTGGACTCGGGACCCTTGCACCCTAAGATTGTGACCTAATTTTTACAAACATTGTAAGCGTTTTGGATTTCAACCCTTAAAGTGTTGTATATACAAAGTTCACGTGGTTTTGTTATATAGTACAACCGTTAGGGTTATCATCGGTGATCATTCCAAAAATGTTCATGTTTCGATGAGAGTACATGACGTAATTATAACTCACGTAATTGTATCCTAAACCTGGATAATATCTTTGACTTCTTATTGGATAATTTTGACCTTCAATTCAATACCTCTAAGCGTACATTTGAGCTGTTGGATATATAAACGTCTTACATCTTATTCACCATTGTCACAAGAGCACCTTCTCTTAGGCCGCCACCTTACTTCTTCTCACCGTGCCTGGTTTCTCTCTTCTTCTTCTTGCCAGATTCAACATCTTTCATTTTCTCTTTTCTCTGCCGTCAACAACTTCTTTCTTCTTCTAGCCACCCTCTATTTTCTTCTCTCCATCTTCCTTTCCTTCTTTGTCTCTTTCTCCTGCAGCCGGGACTTCTTTATTTAAGGCGGGAGGGGTGGCACAGTCTTTGACCGGAAGAAGAGATTGATGGTTCATTGAGTTTTTGGCGAGTAAAAGCAAAAGTTCTTTAACATTCATTCATCCATAGTTCTTATAGACAATTCACCGGAGCTTGCGCGGAGTCGTTGACATAATTGTTACTCTATATAAATATGTGGAGGTGATGAAGTGTTTTGAGTGGTATTTGTTGATGTAGTTAGGTTCAATGTTGTTGGCCTTCAAACAATTCTCAATCAAAGTTTTGTATTTGTTAAGCTAGAAGGAGCATCTTAACCAAAGGTGCAGTTTGATATCCTTGGCAACAAAGTAGTAGTTAAAACCAAAGTTGAGTGCCTTGCAAGAGAAGGATGGTGTTGTAGTAAGCAAGACATGAGATTGCACCAATTTTGAAACAATAACCATACACATGTCCTCAGGCATTGTCTCAAGGGTCCTCATATTTTCTCTGGTTGGCTCCATGAAAGTGAGTAGAAAACTGACTGTGAGGTTATGTTTTTAGTTTTGGTTTAAGGTGCTCTCTCTTACATTTTTTATTATTTATAAAGAAGTAACGTTGAGTTGAGATTGTTTACGTTTTCTGTGTTAACTCAAAGTAACGCACTTTAAAGTCAACATTTTTACACTTTTGTCTTGTGTGTGAATGCACAAATATTTATATCTATTCTAATATAACCCGAACCAATTTGACTT
This sequence comes from Eruca vesicaria subsp. sativa, assembly GCA_932364175.1. Lineage (NCBI taxonomy): Eukaryota > Viridiplantae > Streptophyta > Magnoliopsida > Brassicales > Brassicaceae > Eruca > Eruca vesicaria. The sequence goes on from CAKOAT010640709.1 coordinate 85,279, forward strand.
TAATTTGGTGCTAATTTAATTTATTTCTTAATAGTCATATCTTTAGCTAATCATTATTCTGAGTGTTTAAATGTAGAATGCCTTAAAATGTTTTACAAAACTGTAAACTCATTACTATCCCAGCTAATTTGCATAATTTTATTTTAACCCAAATTACTAAACGTTTAATCATTTATGCACTAAAGCAATTATAATATCCTCAATGTTTATTGAGTTGAGAAATTTTCTTTTTCGCTAAAGTTTTATATCATTTACTTATTTAAATATGTTCATTACTTGTAATTTTGGTTAACCGATCACTTTTAGAGGATGTGAAATAGTAGAGACGGTGAAGGTACGGTGATTTGGGGTGAAATTGTAAAGGAGGAGCACGAATCTTGGAACATGTACTCTTTGCCACTGCTAGCTCTTCAAGACAGTTTTGTAGCTCCTCTTCTCCACTGCTTGTTATCTGCAAAAGGTTAGTATATTAAGCTGGGAAGCGAGTAAACGTGACAATTTCAAACGCTTTTCAAATGGAGTGTTGTAGGAAACAATTACCTCCTAAAGAGCAAGAACAACAGCTTCTGTTTTGGTGAGCTTGATCATCTCCTTGTCGAACACCACAAAAGTAGCGATGCCTTTGCCGTGAACACTATAAAATTTTCAAGACCTCATTTTTGATCAAGTTACAGCTTTTTTTCTCCTCTGAAACATTCATTGTTGAAGAACAGGTTGTTACACAAGGATAAGTTACTAAGCTAGCGAGTGAAGACACTCCTAGAGAGTTAAACCAGCAGTAGAAAGATCATACTATGGAGACAATAGCCAGTAGAATTGGAAAAATTCTCGGGAAACTTGAACAAAACATAACAAAACATAGAAAGCTACAGCTTTTATCAAGTTATCGTGTTTGATGTGTTCAATAACAGATTTGCCACATCAATTCTCTCTTGAAATTTACTAATCAAATGTATATATATACATGTATTACTTTTCTATCTATATAAGAAAACAAAAAAAGTTGTGCTTGATGTTCTATATCACCTTGTGCTTGCAATCTAGAAACTTGATGCTACATGGCACCTGTCAAGTATTTGCAAATAACAAAAGCAGCTTACAAAAACACCCTCAAGATTCAATTTTTTTAAAGACTCTTGAAACAAAAAAGAAACATTTACAAACCTCAGTACTGGAGTTTGTTCCCTCTGTTGTTTTGACCTCTGCTTTTTCATTTGTGTAAGTTCAAGAATTCATAAATTGACAATATTAGACAACCAATATTCAAAACACAAAAAAAAAACTTAACTCATCTTCATGACAATAGATGCAACATGTTCAAAATAGATTGGACACAAAAGATTAAAGAAATACTCACGTGGACAGTATAGTGACCCAAATGAGTTCAATACAGTTCACCCAAAGAAGCACTTGGTCTACAGGAATTACAACATATGTAACTAAATGAGTCAATGGCCAAAGCTTCCACCCTGCCTGCACAATCAAAACTGTTACAAAAAAACATATAACAATAAGTTTTATAATGATTATTAAGGAGAGATTATTACAGTGATCATTGGCCAAAACGTGGTGTTGATCTCGCTGAAAACCTTATCTAGGGACTGGAAACGCAGTAACCCTAAAACTGTATAATAGATAGTGTTCCATATAGCTGACCACGCGGTTTGATCAAATGCAACTTTTGCAGGAACAACCCACCAATCTTGAAAGTGAGACGGACAAATGTTTTAGAAGATTAAAATGAATGTTTGCTTTATTAATGGCAGAGGATATACAATGCCTACCTGATGACACCGGTGACGTGAGTAGAAACACATTTGTTGTACTGTAGGAAAGCGTCACTTTTCTCCAACTTCATGTTGCAGCTGGTGCAAGAGACAAATGACTATCAATTTTGTTGGAGGACTCCAAGAATCCTCGCTATACAGAGTAGACCGCTTCTTGTGTTTTAAAAACAGAAAATAAACTTGTTATTCTTGCTGCTATTTTGAAGTTAGGAATAACAAACAATATATTATCAAGTTAGGGATAACAAACAATATATTTATTTCTTCCAGGACAACATTCATTTATCTCCCAAACATAGAGAACAATCCAATTGGTAAAGCATATTAGAACATGAACACAAAGACTGGCATCAAATAAAGATATTCTCATTTATATATGATAAATCAAGAAGCCGGATTTCCGTTGTTGAAAACCCTTGACTGATACTGGTGTGATTTCCAGAAATGAATTAGCCGAAATCTTGGGCCAACGTTGTTGAATAACTGCGGATGAGGAACTTTTATTGGCCATGGATTGAAGGGATCATTTAGTTATGTAATTGCGATGAATGGAAGAATCGAGAACACCATGAGATATATATGACTTGAAGTGAAGGGAGTTGAAAGTGTATCTTGGCTTTTGATTTATGCAGTAATGGATGAGCTTTAGGAAAGATGGTTATGAGACAGAGGCGTTGAAGAGGTTGAAGAGGGAATCCGAAAGGGAGAAAACTGATGAGATCTGTAGTTGAGGTTGAGGAAGACGACGGCGAAGATTTCAATCTCCATATGTATGGGCTTAATGAATACTCAAAATTATGGTTTTAAGATCATAACTTGAGCTCATACGTATTACGTAAGAAGAAATGACGTGTCGATTTAAAATAACCTCAGTGGTCGAATATAATTGAGGATGTGGACACCCTTAGAGCAAGATTATCAATGGGAATTTGTTGAGAGTTCTTAGAGTTTTTTACTATTATTTGTAACTTAAGGACATTGTTAAGAAACTTTAATGAAAATGAAGATTATTGATGAGACATTTTGTTGGTTCATAGTTTTAAAAAATATTTTTTCTAATAATTAGTAACATATAAAATGATGTTTAAGACAAAACATATATAACACTTTAAATTGAATACATAATAAGAAAACAAATTTATTCATTTAATAGAATATTAGAAAACATTTATTACATTTCATACATTAAAAACACGAAAAAAACATACAAACTTCAGAAATAAAAGCAAACACACATTTTATTCAATTCATAGAAACTTAAAAATTATATGTTATTTGGAAGATGTCCAAATTTAGCCCATATATTTTCAACCAAATCGTTTTTTAGTTGTTCATGGGTTTGTCTATTCTGAACGCTGGTTTGACGATCAATTGTATTACCGAGATTTGAAGGCATATTGACGGAAAATGTATCATCATCTTCGCTTTCTTGAAATTCAAAAACATTATACTGAGTGAATGATGATCGCTCATCTTCGACAATCATCATATGGAGTATGATGCATATCCTCATATTATTTGTTATTTTGTCTTTATCCCATAACTTCGATGGATTTTTTCACAACGAAAAATCTAGCTTGCAAGACTCCAAAGGCACACTCAACATCTTTGCAAACAGCTTCTTGGGTTTTAGCAAATGATGAATGTTTCTCACCTTGTGGTAGTCGGATAGATTGAATAAAAGTCGTTCATTTCGGATATATACTATCTGTGAGATAATAAGTCAAATGGTACTCCATTCCGTTGACATAGAAGTTTACTTCTGGTGCAATTCCGTTAATAATGTCATCAAAAATAGGTGATCGATCAAGAATATTAAGATCGTTCATAGTACCTGGAGCTCCAAAAAACGTGTGCCATATCCAGAGGTCATAAGAAGCTACCGCCTCCAACATAATTGTTTGTTTTTTGGTTCCTCGTGAGTACATTTCTTTCCAAGCCGTGGAGCAATTCTTTCACACCCAATGCATACAGTCGATGCTTCCAATCATTCCTGGAAACCCACGTTCTTCTCCGAGATAGAGTAGTCTTTGTATATCCTCTTGTGTGGGACGTCGTAGGTATTCATCGCCAAACAAGCTGATTATTCCCGCGGTATAATTTTGCAAACATTTTCGAGCCGTAGTTTCAGCAAGACGGACATATTCGTCAACTGTATCAGCTCCACCACCATATGCCAATTGTCGAATTTCTGTGGTACATTTTTGTAGCGGTGATAAGCCATGCCGTCCGGTTGTGTCTTCTCTTGGTTGAAAATACCGTACTTCCGTGGACAAACGATGGACAATACGCATGAACAATGATTTGTTCATTCGAAACCGTCGGCGGAATAATTGAGGCGTGTACGTCGGAGTCTCGCTAAAGTAATCATTCCAGAGCTTCTGGTGCCATTTTTCTCGGTTTCTCTCGATAAAAATTCGTTTTTTTCACTCTTTTGGTTCTGAAATAAGATCATCGTTTTCAGAATATTCATCAAAAACGGAATCAAATTCATCATCATATTTGTGTTAGTGATAATGGGAAGAAGATGCCATTAGAATTTTTTTTTTTTTTTAAAGATTAGAGTGAAATGAGGAGAAGGTTTGGTGTAAAGAAGAAATAAATGTCTAAAAATTTGCAACGATCTACCATATTTATAGGATAAAATTAATGGTACATTATTTAACTTGTGAAAGTATATTGTTTTGATTGGCATTATTTAACTTGTGACTTGGTTCTGATTGGCATTATTTAACTAACTTGTGACTTGGTTCTGATTGACATTATTTAACTTGTGACTTGGTTCTGATTGACAAGTCTCGTGACTCTATCCTCACGAGCACCACAGTAGCAAAGTGAAACTATATTTGTTGAGATATCAATATCATGAAACAAACACCACAATACAAACCAAGTCACGTTTTAATTTGTTTTCATTACAAGAAACAAACATCACGTTTACAAACCTGCTCGTTACAGTACAAACCATTTCTTAACAATACAATACATTAAAGTCATTACAATACCATACACCAAAACAATGACCATTAGAGTACGATCACCAACAGCACCCTGAATCACTTCAATACGATCACCAAACCTATTAGAACTAAAACAATGACCATTAGACAGACGAGTACTTTGAACCTATTAGATTTATTCTTTGATAAGTCACAAACTAACTTCTCTAACGTAACCACCTTCTCCTCAGTCTCGTAGTCACTCATAATGGTCAGATTATCTACCTTTTCTTCTAATTGAAGAATGTATTTATCCCTGGCCCTCATCTCCTCCATGACTGCAACATCCCACCACTTCTCGACATGGCATTCTCCATCATCAACATGTTTGCATGTGTAGTATCTCCTCCCCGGATCGTTTCTTGTGTATGATGTAGCTAGAAGAGGTTGACCACCACAGTAGAAAATCTGCGGGAATCCAAACTCGACCTCGGGCTAGGGAGGATACTTAGTCGTCTCAGCGTAACTGAAGCTCAACTCAGCTTGGTCCCGACGAATAAGCTCTTCCTGAATGCTGTACGCATTGTCATCTAACTCTCCACCATACTCCTCTGATCCTGAAGGCTGGCTGTAGCTATATCGACGGACCATTGTAAATAAACCTGCCAAAAAAATGAAAAGGTCAATATTACTCAAACCTCAACACAATCTTTTATTTCTGTTTGCAACTTTTTTTTAAAAAGCAATATCAAGTAGAAATACATTCAATTAAAAGAAGCAGGGGATTCATTGACATAAAATTTGCAAACTGAAATACATTCATTTAAAAGCACGAACTCAAATACATAGATAGGTAGCAGAGAAAACATTGATAGCAAACAGACATACATCAATTCAGGAATTTAAAAAGAACAAGCAGAAACACAGAATTGCTAAAGACATTTTCAAACAATGGCAAGTAGCTTTAGCTTCACAAGCCTTCAGCCTCACTTAGTTCTTTCTTGGCTAGGAGTGTGTCAAGAATGGCAAGCTTTGACAGTTTCTCTTTCATCAAGAGATCCTCCTTCTTCATTTCCCAAATGCTCGTGTACTCAGAAACAAACTTTCCCTGGGCCTTGTTCCTTTTAGCTTTAGCCGCCTTGATACCTTTAGGACGGACCTCATGATCACCAACCGTGGTGATTGAAGCTTGTGACCCGTCATCCCCAGATTTTCGCTTTGAACTACCACTAGGTTTAGGAGTGTTAAGGCTGAGCCATTTCTTCTCAAACCTCAACACACACCACACATGCTCAAGATTGAATTTGGTGTTGTGATCAGAGAAAAAGATTTCATGAGCCACCTTGAGAACATCATTGTCGTGCTGACCAGAACCAATCTGTCTCTCTGCTGCCGCATATGCACCACAGAATTTGTTGGTGAAGTCATTAATTTTGTGCCACCTCTGCTTGCAATGGAGATGCTCTCTTGGTTTACCACTCTCACGAGCATGTGGACTTGAAGCATAATACTCACCTAATCGTTTCCAGAAAGTCCCTGATTTTTCCTACAACAACATCCTTAGATGTGTTTAGCCATGCACTTATTAAGACCTCGTCATCAGCAGGAGTCCACTTCGTTCTCTCCCTAGACGCAAGTGGTGGGTTTTCACGTACAGGTGGAGCAGCTGGTTGTTGTGAACTAAAAGGAGTGATCTCAGTTGATCCAAATTTTACAGTAGAAAGATAGCTTTCGTAATGGTAGTTCTGACTGTTGAGAAGACCGACATAACTAGGAGATTGGCTATATGGATTCAATGGATTCCTTGATTCCATAGCGATTAAAGGAAGGAGGGGATTATAAAAGAGGGAAGAGAAAGCGGAGACAAACAAGAGAGAAAGAGATTGTGACAGGAAGAATGAAAGTGCGTTGGGGTTTAAATAGGAGAAAGAGTAAGAACTGATAAGTACCAAAAACATAAAAGCACAACCACAAACTACCAGGGTCATATCAGAAGTTATTATGGTCATAACAACCAAAAAGCAAATTAATGTATTCATTTGGTTAGAAACAAACTTAACTCCAATCACAAAGACCCAAACAATAATTGTATCAAACATCTACTAAACATTTTCGACTTTTAGTTTGAAACTAACTCGTAAAACAAACTAAATAGAAAACTTAGTACAACGTCTTTCTTAAATGTGCACACCTACTTATCAGGTTTCAAGAGTGTAATAGTCGCTTCATTGTCTAATCAAATAGTACTATTAAATAATAAGATTGTGTTTAGTTCTTTGTTTCGGAGAAGGTTGTATAGCTATAGTCTACCACATCCTTGTATGTTATGCAGTTGATGAAACAGAGCTCAAAAAAACAGAATGTTGAGAAACAAAGTATATTTTTTATTCTATAGACAAACCAAATAGAATGTTAGCATAACTTTTTACATTAGACATACCAAGAATCTGCTATAGATTACAAAGAATCAAACCAAACAGGTTTCATGAAAACTAAAGGGGATAATAAAATCAATCACTTTTCATCACCAGCCCAGTTTCCCTTGAGTTTAGGCCCAGTAGGCCCATCTTCACCATAAACTTCATCAGGAATTTTCTTCGCAAAGTTTACAAAAGCCTTTTTCAAAGCTCCAGGCAATAACCTCGCAACTCTCTTAACATCATCATCAACGCTATAATCAATCTTAGGTCCCCATTTCCTATAATAATTCAACCACGGCGGCTCCACCACCCCTCCTCCTTCATACTCCGCCGCAACCACCTCGTAACCTAACCCTGTATCAACCACCTTCTTACTCTTCGCCGTATCGTTCCTTATCCCAACATCATCGTCTCCTTGCAACACAAGTCCAGGTTTTGCATACATTGCGTGTCCGTGAAGCGACGCGTACGCCACAGGCTTGTTGCTTCCTCCTCCTTGGAACTCTAAGTCACAAGCTTCGAGCCAAACTCCTCCGCTATGCTGAGACAAGAACACTCTCCATAGCTCTCCGGTGAAATTGCTTATACGTAACGTCACGTGTTCCCAGTCACCGATGTGCTCACCTATTCTCCCTAACGGGAGGTTGATGATCTTGACTTTGGCACGTGCGGGACCATTGAAAGGGTAGAATAGCCAGACGGCTATGTCAGTGAACGTTGCTCCCAGCATTGGTTTGACGTGGAGATACGCTTTCGTGTTCTGCAAGTCACCTTTCTTGACTCTCTCTTTACCCTTTTTGTCTCTAGGAAGGTCTAGCCAGTATGATCCGTCGTTAGCTCCGCCTTGTGGAAGGTTTGTTCCGTTGGGTTCGATAGGGTTAGGGTTTGATTCTTGACCTTGCTTATAAAGCAAGGCACCGTTGCTGAAGTACCAGTTAACGGAGGAAGTTAGGTATTCTTCGTCTGGGTGGAGATAGATCAATGGAGAATACGTGTTGAACAAGACTTCGATTTGGGACCCATTTGGCATTGTAGAGAAGTTTAGTTTCGTGTTCCTCAAGCAAGATAAAGATGGAGGAGATGAGTTTTGAGGTTGCCATGTGAATGTTCCGACACAGACTCCTGTAGCTTGTGTTCCTCTAATGTTCGGTCTTAGATTCGTTACGTTGACTCCGTTTGTTCCCCATATCCATGTATCAGCCTCACATTGTTCGGTTAAGTCAGACCGAACACAACGTAGTTTGTCTAGAGGAGGCTTTTGTGAGGTGGTTGTGACTACTAGTCCAACGGCTTGGTATCCATCAGGCGGGACGGGTTGCCAGATGTAGCCAGGTCCGTCTTGTTTGATCTTGAGTGACTCGGTGTTTGCTACGAGGGTATAATCTATAGGTGGTTTCAAGGTGTTGCTTGAGAGATCTCTAGCTGTGAGTACCCATCCGAATAGTTGACGGTTGTTTGGTTGAGCGTAGTAACCTAGGATTGAGAAACCGGAAGGGACCGATGATGGTTCATAGAAGGTTGCTCCAAGGTTGTCTGGTCCTCCTTCATAAGTGGACCAAACCTTCTTGAATGTCGAAACTTGGCTAACCTCAAGACCTCCTAAGTCAATGGTTCGTTTCGCAAACCCGTTACCTGATGATTCATGTTAAATAAAACCAAACAATGTTAAGTTTTATGGATCTCCAACTTAAATATGGATTGATTCAAGTCTTTTATATTATTCATGTTTATATTCTCACAAGAGATGAATAAGAGAACCACAGATAGTACAAACCTTGAGGCCAAGTAGGCAGTGGTGAGGGAAACTTGAAAGGAGTTTCAACGGGAAGTGCTTTGAGAATCTTCTCTGATAAAACTTCAGGAGAAGGACCCGTGATTGAAAGACAGTTTCCCATTTTGAGATGGGGAGTTTGATTTGAAGATAATCTAACAGTAGAAACTTGGAGTCATGGGTTATATATATTTGCAGTATCTTGGTGTTTTTAAAAACTCGTCAAGAATATATAACATAAGCAAGAGAAGTTAAATGCCAAAGAGAATAAGTGTAAAGCATATTCTTCATTGTTAATAAGAAAAAACGCAAACGTAGACGTAGAAGTCAATGCTTATCGATCTAATTGAACCTGTCGTGCAAGGTTTTATTCAAAATATACATGTTTATTATATCCTTCTCTTTTCTTTTTCTTTTTTCTGCAGTTTACACATATCGTGCAAGGGAATACTTGAAATTTTGATGACAAGTGACATCGACTTGTACAGATTATCCAATATAAAAAGACGTGGTACTTGTTAAAACTAATATCCCTTATATATTATTTGAGAAGCATTACAACATGTTTTGGTAGCCACGTGTCATCATGAGAATGCTTCTCAAATTTACTAGAAAAAATGTTGGTCCATATAAACATATAATATACTTTTTATTAAACTAAACATAAAGATATTATTAATGCTATTCTTTATTTCCTTAAATAAAGTTACAGAATTACCTAATATGGTTATAATATATATATGACAATTAATGATTTGAATATGAAGATTTGATAAAAAAAATTATAGCCTTTACTATTTTTGATAATTTTATATTATGAAAATAAATTAAACAATAACATTAACTATATAACAAAAAAAAAAATTTGTTTATATATGTTATATTTTTTAATTTTTAAAAACGACTATAAATTAATAAAATATTTAAAAATTTCACATATAATATTTTTGATTAATAGTTTAAATCTCCTATATATTAACCATGGAGCATTACAATATTTTTTTGTAGCCACGTGGCACAATGAGAATGATTTTCATAACTCTTAGAGAATTATGTTGGTCCAACTAAACATATGTTATACAATATAATCTCTTTAAATTAATATACACTAAAAATCTCTTTAAAATAATATAATTTTATAGTTTCAAATTGAATTTTTGGTTCAATTAGTATATCGATAAAGTAATAATCTCTATAAATTAATAAAAAATTATAATTTTGGTGTAGTCTCAACATTATTATTTATAAAAGTTCCACTGTATTTTTATTATACTAACTATTATTTTTAATTAGTAGTGTACAAAAAGTATTTATTATTTATTTAAATAAAGCTACGGAATTACCTAATATAATTAACATATATCTCACAATTAATTTTTATGAATAATAAATATTTGATAACAATTTTTTATCCTCTTTACATTTTATTTAAATTTATATTATTAAAATACATTAAAAAATCACATTAATCATATAATAAAAAATTTAGATTTTTTCTTATATGTTATATTTTGATTTTTTTTAAATGACCATAAATTACAAAAATGCTAAAAATTTCACATTGAAAATTTTGTGATCAAAGATAACGTTTTCAATTCAGCCAATCGTTTGCTAATGGGTTTTAAAATTTTTATAATAATTAACTAAATGTATCACGCATAATACAGTGTTTTTTGTTTAAAAATTGTTGCATACCCAAAATCAATATTAACCATCATCCTTTTCATTTAAATTTTTGGTATAATAAAAAAATATATATGGTTGGGCAAAAAAAACTGAATCCAAATAACCGTGACAAATTAATCCAAAAAGTAGTACAAATTTTTAACCAAAATTGGTTAGATATCCAAACGAATTCAAAATTTTGGTATCTAGATAACCATAACGGAATCAAAATATTTCGAGTATCCGAGTGTACTCGAACAGATTTATATACTTAAATATATTAATTATTTTAAATTTAACCTCTAAGAATATACAAAATGTATGAGATGTTTAAAATTTTCCAAAATACTTAGAAATATATAATTAGTTAAATGCACATTTTTAAAATAGCTAAACGTTACTCCAAATACCAAAACATTGAAATATTTATTGATTTTGTGTCCAAATATTTATTAAAAAACAATTTTATGTTAAGATTAAGTATTTTGGCATTCATTTTTAAAATTTATATGTTATATTTTTTTTTACTTTTAGATTTTGAAAAATTTAAAGTATGTATGAATTTTAATATTTTTTTATAAAAAATTTAATGGGTTATCCGAACCTAAACCCAACCTAAACCTGCAAAAATTCGAACCAAACCGCAAAGATATAAACTAAACAGAATCTAACCGAACCAAATGGTACCGAAATGTCCATCCTTAATCAAATGTAAAAATGGTTTTTGATAGCAAAATATATATTTTAAGATTTTTTTTTTAAAGTTCACCCCGCGCATGGCGCGGATTATCATCTAGTGATTTAACTATATATCCGTGCAGCCGGGTGAGTTTTATTTTTATTTAACAAATTATATATGTATTTTATATTGTTTAGTTTTATGTAGTCTTAAGTTTGTCTATATTTATTTTATGTGATTAAACAACATGATTTGTATTAATAGTTTTTCATAAGTGTATTATAGATATATGTGTGGTGAAAACATTAAATTGGTTTTCCGAATCCAAATCCGCAAAAATCTTATATGAATCCGAACGGAAATTTATAAATATTCGAACGGAGATGAAATTTTTAACCTCAAAAACTTGAAACCTAAATAAATCGGATGGCTTCAAATGCCTACCCATAATTTAAAGTTTGTCGTACAATGAATATGGACAATGAAAGTGTAAAGTTGGTCAATTTCATAGTATTAAATTAATATTAGTTAATAGTATCGATATAAATATTAATAGATGTAGATTAACAAATTGTCTGCAAATAATTGACTTAAATGAAGATATATATATATATATATAGTTTGTTTTATAGTGGAAATATAATACATATTTATAGATTAATATATTGGTTGAATGATATAATGGATGGATACAAAGAAATATTCGAACTGAAAATATTAGATGAGATATAGAAGAAAATAATTATGGTTATTAATAAAAGATTATTTAAGAAAATATTTTATTAAAGATTGAGTTAAAAATTAAGATAGTCTAAATAATAGAAGATCCAACTTTAAAATCTACCTTGAAAAAATTATAATGTTTATGTTTTAATAATATAGATATTCCAATACAGATTCATTTGAAAGATGTTTACTTGCTAATTATGAATCTCCCAAACGGTCTTCAATAACCTACACATCTTTTCAGTTACAAAAAGAAAAACAACCTACACATTTTTAGAATTTTATTAAGAGTTTATTGGCAGAACATTAACATAAGCATTATCATATTTATTATTTAATCAATATTTACCAAATAAATATTTTAAAAAATTATTTAACAAATGTTAATACACTATAAATACGCTTTGCTCAATGCTCTTAGAGTTTTTAAGAAAACATTTACAGTTAGAAAATATAAAAAAATATATATATATAAGTAATTTAATGTAATTTAATAATATAAAAACATATTTTATAATAAAAATAAAGTTATATTTTTTAAAAAAAAAAATCTTATTAAGTTTAAAAAAAAAATTTAAAGAAAAATATTTCACATTTAAATATAATATAACTTATATAATTAAACATATCATTCATTATTTTTAATACAAACATAACATAATATATATTCATATTACATATATATAAATATTTATATTATTTAGACATTAATAAATAAATTATATATCAAATATTAATTGTATGATAATTTTATATATGAATCATTTACTACTCTACCAGTAAATAAATAAAAATAATTTATATATAAATTATATATAATTAATTATTTATTTATTTAATAATATTAAAATTATATTTATACCTAAAATTAATTAAATATTTTAAAAGAAATTTGAGATTTTTTATTTAATAATATTTCACATATAAAATATAATATGAGTTATATAATGAATTATATTCATTATTTATAATAATAAATATATTATTAATATGATTATAAATATATAAATATTATTTTAAAATAAATATGTTTTATACCAACTCTTATAATAATTTTAAAATTATATATTACTATTGATTTACCAATCATTTTAGTAAAAAATTTAATGAAAATTTACAATTTCTACAGCATACTATTTATATAAAATATTACTACTATTTTATTATTAGTTGTAACAATCGAACCTTAAGTGTAACCATACAAATTAAATATAAAAAATTTGCCACGAACATTTTTAGAGTAAAAAGGCCATTACATGTATATAGAATTTCATACAAAAATATAGGTACACGAATATAAGAAACAGGTATTTTATTTTATGTTAACATTGTTGGAATATCCATCTTGTAGAATATTAAAGGAAAATTTTCAAAAACAAAACTTTATTTGTTTACAAAATCACCTATAAAAACCCAAACCCACGGGAAAAAAAGCAAACTCCATAAAACTGAACGCATCATGACCTTTTTTTTGAAAAAAGAAAGATCATGACCTTGTTACCGCCAATTCGTCCAAAGCATCAAATGAAATTCAGAAATCTACAAAATTGAAGCTCCGAACGAATATGAATGTTGCTAGCCCAAACACACAAAAGCCATACGACCAGATCAAACATGCATATTCTATCATATTCTTCTTCTTTTGACATTCATACATATTATTATTCAAATAATCAAATTAAGACATTTGAGATCTAAAAAGGCTTTTACGTACACATAATTTTTTTTTTTTGAAAATTTTCTGTTGCAGATATTATACAAGATCCAAACCAAGTTAAATGTTCGAAATAAGGAATTACACATTGCAGTTGAGAATTCAAAGAGGTTATTGAGTGAGACCAAGATATTGGAACCAAGTGTTTTCAATATTGAAAATAAGAAAACAGAGGAGGTGAATTTAATGTATAAGATTTATGGCCGATTTCAAATTGAAAAGTAGGAGATACTTACGTTGTCCGCGTGAGGTCACGAGCTTGTTCACTACTAATTTTTTTTTTTTTTGATAAACGGCTTATCAGTTCGCTACTAATTGATAAAAATCTATACATGGTTCTTTAGTGACAACTACATTATGAAACAATATACATTTATTTATTACAGTACACTGATGAAGTTTTGACCAATAATGATAATGGAAAAGTCTCATCTTTATGTTTTGGTATACATAGACAAAGCAATTATAACACAGGTCACCCAAAAACAAAGACAAGTAACTAATGAGATCATATATTCAAGTATACACATGGGACCATGTTCTTTAAAGACATTTATACTCTCTTCACTCCATAGAAACAAAGACAAACTCTGAAACAAACCCCTAAACCACTCATTGCAAACTATAAAGCCAATATACTTAAGAATGTGTATATATAATATTATGTTTTATACAATTGATGATTAAATCTGGACTGATCCTGCTATGCAAGTAAGTAGACAGATCTTTAAGGGCAATTAGGGTTTCTACCAGGACCACCATAGTAGAAGTGACTTCCCCAAGAACCTCCGTCACCACTCTTCACATTGTAACAGTTCTCTTGATCAGTAAAGACTTGAAGATTCTCAGGGTTCCTCAGTTCATTTGATCCATCTACTACTTGAACGTTCTTGAAGTAACTAGCTTTGCCCCAACCTTCCTCTGCGAACCGACCACTTCCCATCTGAGTGGTAGTGTGTTGTCCTTCTTCTGACTGCGAGTTAACTACTTCACCTCCCCATTCGATCATCGATGCACTTTCTGATAAGTAAGAGAAGAGTGAAGCTGGCCAGTATCCTATTATGTACTTCTCTCCAAATTGTAACCACCAATGTCCTTCTTTTGGGTCCTGATAAAAAAACCAAACCGAAATCCTCAAACCGAAGCTAAACCAAAACTGACTGGTATTATTAAGAACATCAATAAAACCATATTTCTTCATATTAAAAGTAAATTTAGTTATGTAAAATGTATACTACTATATTTGTATTAACTAAGTTTTTCTTTGTTCTATTCTTGATTGGTTAATTTAATAAGGTTTCAAATTGGAGACAAGTTTGGATTCTTGTTGTTGGTTTACCTTCCAGATAAGTATGGTAATGTCATACTGAGAGTTTCCATTGCTAGATAGAGGTGAGATTGAACCACCCATTGCGATCTCCCTGTTGATTTGAACAAACCCTGAGCACAGAAGATTATAGCAGCCTGTTCCTTGGTATGCATCACTCTGTTTTCCCACAATGTAGACAAAAGAATGATACTTTCATTAACTCTAAAGTACACAATTAAATAATTAAATAACGAAATATGTGTTTGTGTTTCAAAAAAAAAAAAAAAAAAATAACGAAATATGTAGAAACTTACAGTCCAATAAGTGAAGAGCCTGGTGCGATGATCACCATACAACTGTGGACTGACCTGAAACACACACAAATCTTTGAGTTAGAAACGGTATTTCTCTATTAACAAGAAGGCTTTCAAGAACAGAGGATCCACCTGCCAGCCAGCTTCAATACTATTAAGATCAGAGTTGAAGTTTCCACCCAAAACCCAAATCTGAGCTAAGCTAAACTCATTAGGCATCTCCACATCCGGATTCCATACATTAATCTTCGCTTTAGCCCCGTAGAAAACCCCATCTTCCACATACATAATCGCGTGCTGCATCAAATCCAAAGAGAGAAAAAAATGTTAATGAAAACACACAACAAAAATGCATACAAGGAAACATTATTTACCTGATGACCGTTTTGGGTTAGGACACTAGCTGGCTCATAAGATTTAGCCTTAGGAATACTTTTCTGATTCTTCATACCGAACTTCTCGACCGAGTTTGCTCTATAAAGATCTTGCTTCCTCGTTCTTCTGATGGGTATCGTGTTCTCTGGGCATTTCCCGTTTACATGCCAAAGCTGAGTTATAGCATTAGACTGCTGTTTCTTGGATGAAACTTTACTCTCACTAAAGACACTCTCTGGATTGAAACTTGGCCACATCTATAAACAAAACCCATTAAAAATGTCGAAACAAAACAAAAACAGAGTCTTTCAAACTGAAAGAAGAAGAACAGAAGAGTTTCTAAACCTGGACAGTGTGGTTAATGAGCAGAGGATGATCTAAAGCTGGTTGGTCAGTGATTGGGACACAATCGATCACATCTCCATCTGGACTCTGTTTCAAACCATAAATTATTGCATAAAATTTTAAAACTTTATCTAATAATCTCTGTGAAATTTTGACCTTTATGGATTTGAGAGGTGGCTTGTTGAGTCGTTTCAAGTGTGTACGGATTCTAAGATCGGAGAACCCATTTTCGCCGGAGACTAGTGAAGGAGTGAGAACCGCCGCCAGCGTCGTTAACAGAGCAAGCAAGAAGCTGACCCTTTTGGAATTAACGGCCATGGTTAAAGAAAGAAACACAGAAAGGTTTAAGCTTTTTTCTTACAGAAAGAGAGTCTTTTGGAGAAGGGAGAAGAAGATGAGAGGTTCTTCTAGGAAGTAATAATAACTCTTTGGCTAAACCTTCATTAAAGGACCGTACGTTTTTTTTTTAAAAAAAGACATAAGTGAAAAACTTGGATTCTATTGCGTAATATTGGTTACTGTCTTTTCTCAGTTTAAATTTTTTATTTTTCTTGTCAGAATCTTTTTTCCAAAATACTTCAAAGGTTAGATATTTTTTTTGCAAGGAAAAAATCCCCTTCGTTTTCTCCAACCTCTCTCTACAAACAGCTTTTCAAATATAAAACATCTCCGGTGGCCGGTGACTTTATAGTCGCCGGTCACTGATCTTTTCTATTTTGTTTTTTTGTGTGTTTGTTGTAATATAACTTTCGATCTCCATGATCGATATCGTTTTTCCGGTTGCGGATAGTTCTTTTCGCGATAGGCGATTTTGAAGTGTTTTAAATCCGTCTCTCACCTTTTCTGATCTATTAAATTATCCCGTTTGATATTGAGGGTTTTTTAATCCGTCTGTTAGTTAAGCTTGGTTTCTTATTAGATGAGGTATCAATCTCCGTTTCATAAATATATCAGGGAGTATCCAAGTTGGTATCAAACCAAGATGATTGATTAAGCGGAGGAGAATCTGATGCAGTCTCAGATAAGTTGGAGTTTCTTTTCAGAAACGTTCCGACAAGATTCTGCTTTATCTCCTTGAAGCTTTTCACTGGAGTCAATTCTAATAGGTAGATGAAGAATCCTAAAAGATCAGCGGCGAACATGGAAAGGAAGGACGGTCAAGCAATTCAACCTAATCGAAGAAAGGTGTTGGTGAGTCATCGATCCGGTAGACTTCCGGCGATACCACCGGCGTTTCTCCTTCGAATCCAGACAAGTCTTTGCCACATCTTGCCACATCTTAGAACACGTGGAGATCATGCATCCATGCCTTTTCTTTTTTTAACACGTGTTCTTATGTAATCTTATCTTTCTGTATGTGGGCAAATTCTGGGCTGAAAGTGTAATTGGGTTTGGCTGAACTGCTTGTATGTTTGGGCTTAAAGCCCTTAATATAAAAGGTTGACAAAAAAAAGATATTTTTTTTGCAAAAAGTAATATTTATTTTTCACGTCAGCTTTTTAGAGGAATTAACTGAATTTGGAACATTCCCAGTGTTCTGACCTACGCCTTAAGGTTTTATTGGGATTTTCAAATTTATCTGGAGAGAAATGAATATTAATCTCTTCAGTTAATTGAAAAAAGTAAGACCTATTCATAAAGTCAAAACTAAATTGATTTTAAAAATGACATAATGTGTCAATCATCGGAAGGATCAAATGCAAATCTGTACATTTTTCTCTTTGTTTTTCATTGCCTAATAATGATGTAGTTTTAGATTAACAGAAATCAACTTCTTAGCATCTTATACATTAATGCTTTTTATGATAGTTAACTCCTATCAAGATATTTGTACGAACGAGACTACCATTTAGACATCTTCTAACCTATTATATTTACATAAAACAATGAGAATGTTCTAATGCACAGACATATATTATAATTTTAGGAAATTAAAAAAAAAAAAAAAGAATTACTGAGTCAACTATTTGAGCATTGTTCCACTACCTTATCATTACTATTTTTAAGAAATATTTGTTTGTGATTGGGTGGGAGTGAGAGCATCCACAATGTGAAAACAGTGTAATATTCAAAAAAATAAAAAGACACGAATTGTCGGTTAATATTATTAGAAGGACAAATGACAATCCATGGTCCAAATCCCAATCAACTCCACACCTTTCCTTTTCCATTCTGTTACATCTCCATTTTCCCACTTTGTATTTCTTTCTTTAACGCCTCACTCATGTCCTATGCCATTAAATTGTTATTGGCCAAAATACATAATTTGTCTATTTTGATTGGATTTCGTACAATTCTTCTTTTTAATTAAATTTTCATCAAGCTAATTTTTCATTTTTCTTGAAATATGAAGATTTGTGCACCGCCACAATATATATTTTCTGGAAATTATGTGCAAATTGCATCTCTCTACCGTATATAAACCGTTTGTTATTATTAACAAGAATCCATACAAAAAAAGTTAGGTGATGCTCAAGGATTCTGTCTCGAGACTCTTGACTGTAGAAAAGTATTTTCTTCTCCATTTTGCAAATGAATTTCAGTTAAAATTGTATATCATAGTATTGTAGAGAGATGGTAAAGAGAAGCAGTATTCATATATTCCATCAAATAATTTATTTATGAATTTTGTTCTTTAGTTCCCGGTTTAAATTCAAACTTTCATCATTCAATATATTCAGGAACGGTGGCATCTCAAACACACGTCATTATAATAACAAGCGTTCGTATATATAAAAAAAAACAAATTAGTTAAATACACAAATTAAGCATTGTATGCTAGTAATAAAAAAACAAATTAGTTAAATACACAAATTAAGCATTGTATGCTAGTAACAACATCTGCTTCATTTGATTACTTGAACATAATATCAGCTTTATTGCTTACTATAGTTAGACATGACCCAAAAGATAAATGGAAGGCCTTAATGCAATGGGTGAATCATAAAGTGTACCAACTTGGTCTATAATCATGTCTCTGAGTCATTTCCAATTATAACATACCAACAACCTTAATGAAAACGGCTATAAACATAGGTCAAAGTCCAATTGTTTAGTTTAACTAATATAATATAATCTCTGAACAGAAACCTTTTTTTCCTACTTGAAAGGATTGAAAAACAACAAAATATTCAAAAAGACAAAGAAAGTGTTGGCTTCATCTCGTGGTTTCTATAAAGGTGCCAAAGCGGAATATTGGAGTGTTGTGATTAACTGCATGTCACGGGTATGTATTGACTCATATCACATTTCAACTCTCCCCAACTAGTTCTGGACCACACCTTAAAATGGGCTACGTGATGGGCCTAAAGACTATTAGAGCACACTCGCAATGGTGAGTCTCACCATGGAGTCCTTAACCTTTTAATATTAATTTTTTTTTTTAATAATTAAGGATCATTAACCAAATGGTGTGTTCAATGGTGAACCTCACTTTTGGAATCCTTAGTAATAAAAAAATATCAAAATATTTTTTTTTAAAAAAGTGTTATAAATTTTTTTTAATTTATAAAAATTAAAAGAAACATACCATATTATTAATATTCAACATGATTATAAAGGTTCAAGATTATTAATATTACATGACAAAATATTACATGATAAAATATTACATGATAAAAATATAAAGATACAATATGATTAGCAATCACCAAATTTGTTCCAAATAATTTCAATCAAATCATTTTTCAGTCGTTGATGTAAACGCTTATAATGAACATCATTCCGAGTGCCGAGCATATTATGGATATTTGTAGGCATGTCAGTATCAACTCGTGAACTTCTCGTTGTGTCTTCTTCTTCAAATTCAGATATATCGTACTGAGTGTACCCATCTCGTTCATTTTCGACGATCATATTGTGCAGTATGATACATGCTCTCATAATCTTCCCTATCTTTTCCTTGTCTAATGAGAGAGCCGGATTTTTCACAACCGCAAAGCGAGCTTGCAATACTCCAAAAGCCCGCTCGACATCTTTTCGGGTTGATTCCTGAACTTTAGCAAATAACTCTGCTTTAGAACCTTGAGGATGCGAGATAGATTGGATAAAGGTTGACCATTTGGGATAAATACCGTCTGTGAGATAGTACGCCAACTTATACATGTGTCAGTTGACCACATACTCTATCCTGGGAGCTCGGCCAAGGAAAATGTCATCAAAAACAGGAGACCGATCGAGGACATTAATATCGTTTAAGGTACCCGGAGGACCAAAAAAGGTGTGCCATATCCAAAGATCTTGTGAAGCCACAGCCTCCAAGACAATTGTCGGTTTTCCCGATCCACGTGCGTATTGTCCTTTCCATGCGGTTGGGCAATTCTTCCACTCCCAATGCATACAGTCGATGCTTCTGATCATCCCAGGAAACCCGCGTTTCTCTCCAATATCGAGCAGTCGCTAAAGATCCTCTGGTGTCGGTAGATACTCATCTCCGAATAAGTGTATTCTTCCGTCAGTGAAATGGTGTAAACACGAAAGTGCCGTGCTTTCACCAAGTCGGAGATATTCGTCTACCGTGTCAGCCGCATAACCATAAGCAAGCAGACGAATTGCTGCTGTACATTTCTGTAGTGGAGAAAGACCAAATCTCCCGGTTGCATCTCTTCTTTGTCGAAAGAATCGAACGTTCTCCGAGAGGCCATAGACAATACGCAAGAATAATTCTTTATTCATGCGGAAACGGCGTCTGAATAAATGTGGGGAGAATGTTGAATGTTCGCTGAAGTAGTCATTCCATAAACGGCCGTGTCCTGCTTCACGGTGTCGTTCTATATAAGCACGTATCCTTTGCTTATTTGTTTGATACTCCACTATGTCATTGTACGTATCTTTGACAATTTCGTCGAAAATTTCATCCAGTCTTTCATCGACGCCATCGGATGAGGATGATGACATCTTTAGGTATCCCTTCTTGAAACCAATTAAAATAGTTCCAAGTTTTAGTAAAAAATTAATATTTTTTTTCTTTTCAAGATTGTAAAAGGAATTAATTGTTTCTGTTCAAATCCAATTTTTATTATATTTTGAAGATTCATCATCAGTTATTAAAAAATTCTATTTTTTCAATTATCTTAAGTTTATTTATACCAATTATTTTAAGTTTCATTTATACTAATTGTCATTTCATTATGTTTTAATATGGTTTTATTATTTTAAGTTTCATTTATACTAATTGTCATTTCTTTATTTTTTAATATGGTTCTATTATTTTAAGTTTCATTTATACTAATTGTCATTTCTTTATTTTTAATATGGTTCTATTATTTTAAGTTTCATTTATACTAATTGTCATTTCTTTATTTTTTAATATGGTTCTATCATATTAAGTTCTACTCTCTCCGTTTCAGAATATATGTCATTCTAGGCTTATTTTTTTGTCACAAATTAAGTGTCGTTTAAAAATTTTGAGGCAAAATTGATTAGTTTATATAATATTCTATTTTTCTATTGGTTGAAAAGTGGTTAGGTGTATAGGTAATTGTGTTTTTATCTTGGAAATATGTAAAATTAAATATTTCCTTAATCTGTGTGCAAAAACCTAGAATGACAAATAAAATGAAACGGAGGGAGTATTAGTTTTACTATCTTTTCAAAATTTAAGTTTCATTCTTTATCAAGTTCTATTTTCTATTCAACATAACATCCTTCCTACTGTCAAGAATCTTTAATAAATTCTTTATCAAGTTCTATTCCACATACCACGAGATTAATTTGATTTAGAGAAGATTCATCAGTGTTACCTACAAGAGAAAGAAAGAGTTATTGTTCCCCAACGGTTGTAGCTGCTTGTGTAAACCACGGAATGAAAGTAGAAAGAAGTTCTTGTGCCCCAACGGTTGTAGCTGCTTGTGTACACCAACGAATGAAAGTAGAAAGAAGGAGTTCTTCTTGTTTTCGTACCAAAATTTAATTTTATAAGGTCAAGTTTGTGAAACAAAGAAAAAGGGATAAGGAAAAGAAGCAAGTTCTTGTTGTTTTCGTACCAAAATATTACATCATGTCATCAGATACATTGCTAAAGATTCCAGCCTCTCCGAGAAACAGAAGAACAATGAGGCTAAAGGAATCAAAAAGAGAGAAGTTTGATACATGAAATGAAACAGAACAGCAATGATACATAGCTAAAGATAGGCCTGGGCATTTTACCCGGACCCGAAGACCCGACCCGAAACCGACCCGAAAAAACCCGGTCCGGGTAGGAACCGGCCCGATCAAATTACCCTATCGGGTCTTGTTGTAGAGGACCCGCGGGTCTTGGACCCGACCCGGACCGAATCCGAAAGCCGATGGGTACCCGAATTAATAGTGTAAATTAAATAAAATGCATTGAGGGGGAGTCGAAGACGGGTTGTTTCTATAGAGAGTAAGGAGGTCAACCACTAGGAGACAACAAATTGTTGTTGTATCTCGCATAGTTTAATATATATACACATTTTAATATAATAAAAACACAAATTTTGAATAAAATTTTGAATAATTTCGGATATATAAATATTTTCAGATATTTTTTTATATTTTTAGGTATTTTTTAGGTCGAACCCGACCCGGAACCGAACCGAATCCGAACCGATAAATTCTAATTACTCGAATGGGTCCAACTATCTAAGACCCGACCCGACCCGGACCCGGTACGACCCGAACCGAACCGGAACCGAAAATTTGAAATTACCCTATCGGGTCCTAAACTCCTAGACCCGAAAGACCCGGACCCGAAAGGACCCGACCCGAACCCGACCCGACTACCCGAATGCCCAGGCCTAGCTAAAGAGAACCATGCCAACTACTTATAATACATGAAATGAAACAGAAACACCTGTGACTTTGCTCACATGACCAAAAGACTTTAACACGTCCAAATGCCACTCCTGTGACCTTCTTCACATGCCTTTTGCGGACCCTGACACATCAAACATGACAACAGTTTAGTATACTTTTAAAGTCACAAGATCACAAAACAAGTATACCACCACAAAACAAGATTAAGATCCCTAAACAAGACTAGCATCACAAACTATATTTATACCGCAAAACAAGACTAGAACCACAAAACAAGAATAAGTTCTCTAAACAAGACTAGCACCACAAACTATATTAATACCTCACAAAAGTTCATACATCAGTTTCAGCTTAAGACTGTTTTCCATCTCACAAAGTGGCTCTGTTTTCGCGAGTAAACGCTCAAGGATTTTATGCCTTGAGAGTTTTTCTTTAGTTTCTAAAACAGTCTGTAGCTTTGTCAACTCTTGCTCTCTAACACTCTTCTTCTTCTTAGTTTGACCCTTCGCGGCCTTAACCCCGATAGGTCGACTCTCTGGTTCTCTCATTTCCCCTTCTTCGCTATCAACCTCCTTTCGTTTCTCCTTTCCACTGTCTGTAGCTTGATAGGTGGCACACCATTTCTGGTCGTGTCTCAACTCTCTCCAGAAGTGATCCAGGGAGAACTTGTACTTGTTTTTCTTGAAGAATAAATCTAACGCATTTTGCATGAGATCATCATCACTTGTTCCACTTTTCTGATCCCTCAGGGCCGCATCATAACATCCAGAAAACTTGGATACTTGCTCATTTATCCTAGCCCACCTCTGCTGGCAAGGACGAAGATTCCTCGGTTCGGTGCCAACGAGATGAGGACTTGCATTGTGATAGTCAAGAATCCGGTTCCAGAAAGCATCAGCTTTCTGCTCGTTACTGATGACAGGATCCTTACTGGTGTTTAGCCAAGCACCAATAAGGATTTTATCCTCTTTGGGCGACCATTTCCTCCTCAACCTGTCACCGGACTCATTAGGAACTTGGCTATCAAACCAAATATGTTCGGCAGAATCAAGGTCTATTGGAATTTGACTATTTAATAGGTTTACATAGCCAGACGTGTTAGCCATGGTTAGAGGATGTTCTGTGCCGACTAGTGACACAAAGCCTTAAGTAGAGAAAGTTTTAAGCATTAAAAGCAAATCAAATCGGAGGAGTTGGGAGGGTAGAAAGCAAACAACTATCATTTATCACTAAGTACTAAACTAATTAAAGTCAATCAAGTCAGGGCAGATAGGAAGATAGAAACCAAAAAACTTTTTGAAGCTAGCTATCATTAAATGAGAATTTTTGTACACGAAATGTTTTCGTAAAAACTTTTGTATTTTAAACGAGAACGGTCTTAAAGCTAAACCAAACAACACTCACATCAAATCAGAGCAGATAGGAAGTACTAAAGTGGTTTTAAAATTCAAAAAAGAAAGAGTAAGAATTACTTAAAATTCGAAAAAAGAAAGTAAGAATAGCTTAAAATTTCGTACATAGCAGAAACTCCGAAGGTACACTCTCCTTTGAAGCTTTTGCAACTATTCCTGAAAAACATGACAACAATGAGGCAAATGTTTTTACAAAAATCCATAACTACAATGAGAAAAGGACAGAAACTACCCACGCAGAAGCAACAACACCAAACCAATTACAACTAATAGGCAGACCATTTGCTTAGCACTTGATTTCTTCTTTGATAACTCATATACCGTCTTCTCAAGATTAAGGAGCTTCTGCTCATTGTCTTTACCTTGATCTTTAAGCTTCATTAGCTGTCTCTGAAAGTCCTTCATCTCCTCAATGACTGCCACGTCAAACCATTTCCATACGTGGCAGTCGCCATCATCAACATTGTGGCATGTAAAATACCTACGGTATGGATCTTTGGCAGTGTAGGAGCATCGGAGAATAAGATCACCACCACAGTAACATGTCCTAGGTATTCCTTCATCAGCCTTTGCTACAAGTGTGTACTCAACCGGTTGTGCATTGTAGCTACTTGTGGCTTCATCCGCGTAAATCTGAGCTTCGGCTTCAAGAAGGGAGGTTATGTCTAGTGATTCTGATGATGATGAAGGCTGACTATAGCTGTAGTCTTGACCCATTATCGTAAACCTGAAATAAATGACGTGAAGAACAAAGTTATACTAATAATAATCATCATCAAACCAACGAAAGCACTAATAGTTATACACATAATCCACACCGATCAATAAGAACAAAAGATACACAACCAATTTAGAAAAAGAATCAATTTGTAAACAGAAACATAGTTTTCAAAAACAAAGTATGTTCAAATCACAAGCCAATAAGCGTTGATTGAAACCAGTTAGATCGAAAATCCTTCCCAAAACCTATCTACAGACGCACTTTATCCCCAAATCGATTTAACCCCAAATTTTTTGAAACCCTAAAAATTCGACCATAACAAAATCGATCGAAACACAATAAACCGAGAGGAAACAAGAGAGGAAACAAGTTGATAACTGATCTAAATCGACAAATATTCAACTTTAAGCTTCGATTTACCTTGATTAAAGTTTTCGGTGAGAAATCGCCTTCCCAATCGTCCTTTCTCTCTCGACTCAATTTTTTTCTGATTTGCTCAAAATGAGATTCTTTTTTTCCCAAGGCAAACACCTCTCCACTCATCTCGTGACACGTACACAAGGATCACCCCAAATAAATCCTTAACGAAGGGGCAATCCTTCGATTATGTGATCTAATTAGTATTATTATATTAACATTAACCTAAGAAAACACGCTAAGGATGTGTTAAGGGTCACAGTTGCAGGTGCCCTCAGACCTCACAACACACGCTTTCTTCAATAGTCGAACTTCCACCTTTCTCAACTCCATACACACTTTTATAAGCTTCGTCCAAAAAGCTTTTGGCCAACAGTGTCTTTGTTGTTAGTAGCCTTCCACCACATCAGTTTCATCAGCTTTCTTCATCCTTCTCCCCATCTCTGCTCCTCATGCACCTCTGCATCCATTTGCATTTGCTTGAATCTTTAAATCTAGCAGCTCTCCCTTCTATTCTGGAATCCATTCTACCTCGAGGCGTGTTGTTTCTCATTCTCTTCTCATTGAATCAATATCATCCATATCTGACCATTGTCTCTTATAGTGCTTATCTTGACCCTCTCCTCATAGTGCTTATCTTCACTTTCTCTTCTTTTTGAATCATCCTCTAATTAAGTCACACCTTTGTCTCTCATAGTGCTTATCAGGACTTTCCCTTCTTTTTGACTCATCGTCTAAATCTGACCTTGGTCTCTCCTAGTGCTTGTTATAATTTATTTTTTGAGAAAAAAAAAGAAAACAAAACATTTAAAACAACATATGCATCGTATGAAAAACCTTTCATGTTGAACAAAAAAAAACATTTCATTATCCACTTTTCTGTGTGATTCATGTATACAAGGGAGCTTCACATTCATTTATTATACACACGGCTTGTGGTGCGGTATAAGCTGACTTCTAAGATAGCAATATTCAGCCTGCAGAACAAACATGACATTTCAGATTTCAGCAACTGAAACGAAACAAATGTTTATATATCAAATTCTATGTTAAGAGGTTCATACATGTGATGAATGTGTCTTAAGCAGTGCAACTCCACAGTCTTCTGCTGCTACTTTTACTCTGCTGCTTACTCTTGCTAGTTCCGACAACAAACTCTCAAATCTCTTGTGTCTGAAAAGTGCAACAAAGAAGTTGTTTCAGTTTGAAGTTTCAACAAGTGTATTTTTTTTGTGAAGCAAACATTTATAGCATACCTTAGGCAAAAACTGTCCAATGTTTTGCACAATGCCTTCCATGGAGTTTGAAGCGAGAGCAAGTACTTGTCCTAATTCTTTCGTCTCAACCTTGTATTGAGAATCAGAAGTGATTAATGCAAAAGATCTACAAAGGGAAAAATGTTAATCTAAGATAATCCAAACAAATATAAACCTTGATATCGACATCTAGAGGGAGCCGCAAAGACGCATTTAATAGAGCTTCAGATTGATAGTGAGGTTGAGTATTCTTCTTCAAGAGTTGTCCATTGTTCCAATAAAGGCATCTGCATAGAGTTATAAAGAGGTTAGTCACCAACTACTACTACTACTAATTACATGTTTTCTCAATAACTGTTACTGTGTAATGAGATATCAAATCTGACTTACTTGAGGCTCCAGAATCTCCTTAAGAGCTTTTACTCTCATTAACCCTTGGAGTTCTATGCGTTTCTTATGTACAGAGTCGGAGAGCTCTGACATTTTCCAGCCAAGGGAACAAAACATTCTCTACAGAGAAAGTTTATTCACTGTTGAAGTTAGAGAGTATTGCTAGTTCATCCACCATCTCAAAGAATACTATAACATAAACCACATTAACTTGCTGACACTGGTGTTAATGTCAAATTAAACAGTGAATAATCTGAACTAGCTCATCACTGATGTTAATGTAAGAGTCATATTGATCTATCAGCCAAAGAGATTACTGTTTCAAGAGTAATAAAACATACCTCAGCTTCTGCTTTCTGAGCTTTTGTTTTGACAGTCAGTATTTGCATGTGCGAATCTCCATTGCAAGTAGACGTTATGTAGGAGTTTCAAAGAATGTGCATCCGCTTGTTGTCCTAAGATTTTCTTCTGTCTCTTAGTATCTCCTTGAGTCTTCGAGGTAGGTGCCACAGGAGATAATGACAAGCCAGTCAATTAAGGTTACGCGCCGTCTCGGGAGGGCAGTTCTCGTCGGCGCCTTCCGCTAATTTTAATTGTCTTCTCGACTTCTGAGATGAGACCGACAGTTGATTCTGGTGATGATGCCTGGGAGAATTTGAAGTCTCGGAAGATGAAGGAACCGGAGACATGAATCTGGAGCTGACTTCTCTCATCCTAGGACGCCGTGTAGAAGGCGGACGAATTTGAACCGGCGCAGTTACTGCTGGTGTTGATGAGAGGTTTTGAATAGATCGACCGATTCTAGCCTCCATTACAATCAGATCAATGAGAAATTGGATCAAAGGGATTTGACTCAGAGGAAGAAGAAAGTGGGAGAAGAAGCAAATAGAGAAAAGTAGACGTTGAGTAATGCTCGCAAAGTACAACGGTTCTCTTCTTTGTCCGAACGATAGGTTTTGTCAAATTAATTAATCAGATAACTAGATCTTTACCTTTTTTTTATAACTACATAAACATTTAAAAGACACAAAAACTTAATGATTTTATATAATAGTTTCATATAATGGGTTCATTTGTTAGATTTTAGTTTATAATTCATAGCAGAAATTACTTTCATGTTTCTGTATTCTGTTATATATATATATATATATATATATATATATATATATATATATATATATATATATATATATATATATATATATATATATATATATATATTTGTGAGTTGTTATATATTTCTTATTGTATGAGTTTTAAAGTCGAACCTACCGTTTGAACAGAAGGGTATCCAATATGTAAGTCAATCTGATTTTTTAATTGAAAATTTAAATTCAGTTTTATATTATATCTAAACACTTATTAATTTTAATGTTATTGTATTTTGAATTTTTATTTTATTTTATAATTATATAAACATTTAAAACACAAAAACTTAATGATTTTATATAACAATTTCATATAATGGGTTCATTTGTTAGATTTTAGTTTATAATTCATAGTATAAATTACTTTCATGTTTTTTATTGTGTTATATATATATATATATATATATATATATATATACTAGGTGATTTTCCCGTGCTCATGCACGGGTATAAATATTCATAAAAATAAAATTTTATAATAATTGATTGATATTTAGTTTTAGTTTGTATCAATTTATATGTATAATTTATATTAATAAATATTATATTATTCTAATTATACATATGGCTTTGGATATATTATTGTCGGTTTAGTTATTTTTTGGATCAATAGTTGGTTTGGTTATCAATTTGGTATATCGGATAATATTTATTTTTCGAATTCAGCTATAATATTTTTTATTGTAAATATAATAAACTATGATTAATTTTCTTATTTTCATTTCGGTTGGTTATTGTCTTAGATATGTAAATATATTCTTAGATATGTAAATATATTATAGTTAAATTATATATAACTTAATATATATATATATATATATATATATATTGTGCTTAAACTAAAATAAATAATAAGCTGAAGTGTTTGATTCAAAATTACATAAATGAATATAATGATAATATTTTGAAGTCTCATGCATATATATAAATTGTACAAAAGAATAAATTGTAATTGGTTAATATTTCCTTTTTATTTTTAGTATGCTTTGAGTCAACCTCTAATTTATATGTATAAAATTAAATAGATTATTATTACTATAAAATTATATGTTCTTATTATAGTTAGATGTTTAATTTTGGATATAAATTAGATTAGTCAAGTCATTCATGTTGTGAGTATATTGAGTTAAAATTGAAGTATAATTACTTTTGATTTTATTTAAGTCCAATAAAATTAGTTATAATTATCGCTTAAATATACATGTATTGTCATAATATTTATTTATTCCTTATTTTAGGTAAGTCAAATCGAATAAGTTTTATTTATCGTTTAAATATACAAGTATTTTCATACTATTTATCAAATTATATTTTGATTTCTAAAAATATTAGAAAATAAAGTGTAATTGATAAATTTTGGATGTTCATGAACATATATATTTTATTATTTTGAATATATATTCATTGTTTTTTTAAAAATATATAATAATGGGGTATATTACTATTTTGTGAACTTTCATTTTTAATAAAGTCATATTATATACATATATTTTCGTTTTTAAACCTGTTTTAAAATTTTAGAAATATTTCCTTTTTATTATATATGTTATTTGGAAAAAGTAAAAAAGAAACTAAATAAAAAAAAGTTAATAATAAACTTAAAATCTAACAATTCATTAAGGGTATCTATGTAATCAACCATCGCGAGAGTTAACGTGAGCGCGGCACGTAGGAAACTGACTTCTCAAATAATATTATAGAGATATATATATATATATATATATATATATATGTGAACTGTTATATATTTCTTTTATTGTATGAGTGTTAAAAGTTGAAGCTACTGTTTGAACAGATATGTAACCAATATGTAAGTCAATCTGACTTTTTTTTTTTAAATTTGAAATTTACATTATATTTAAACAATTATTAATTTTAATGTTATTGTATATTGAATCGTATGCTGAAACTCCAAATTATTACAAAAATGATTTAAATCATCTATTATATATTTTTATATGAAATCTAAAATAAAGAAAATGGATTTTAAAACTTTATCATGTTTTTAAACTTGATTTTTATTTTATTTGAATATTAATATCTATAAGTATACATGTAATACGTATGTAAACTATGCATTTTTCTATAATTATATTATTTAACATGCCTTCGAAATTCTTCTTTATGGGCTGACAAAAACAAACTTACAGCAGCCCAACAAAATAATAATTAGACATTAATCAAATTACTGTGTTTTAACTTCAGTGGCATAAAGTTGTAATTTTTGTGGAAAATTAAGGGGTATATACTATTTGTACTTCCCCTTTAATAGTTTAGATGCCTGATTAACGTTGATGGGCCTTTGATTAATGGGCCCAATATGGAGCGTCGAGTTAACGTGAGAGGTTATGTTTTTGTTTCTCTACTATCCTTCTGTGTCTGCTTTGATGATATCTTATATATTAAAAGAGAAATCATGACTCATTTCATGTGTGATTTTTTTTATATGAACCATTAGCAAAAGAAGATTTATTAAATATATTTCATTTCTTTGTAATCACTTCAATCATAATATCTTTGATATCTTTTTATTTTAATAGATATGTATTAATTTCTTTTTAAAAAATCTGTTGAAAAGATTTTAGCAAGATCTTAACTTTAAAAACATTATATAAATATTTCACTAATTAATAACTTGAATAAAATTTCGAATTAGTAATGAAAATAATTATACATTAATATATATATATATATTAAAACAGATTTTATTCTTTTTATCTATTTAATAATCATAAACTATCAAATTAAATGAAATTATTATAATAAAGTGAATGTTATAAAATTATATTAAATTGATAAATTAATGTCAATTTTATTTTCATAAATAGAAAATATTAATTTTAAAAATATATAATATATTGGCAGAACGGATTAAGATTAGTAACTATAAATACATGTATAAAATTAACATATCTTAAACTTTTATAATATCCTATTATCTTTATAAACATAAAAAGTTTAATAAACGGTAATCTAACTTTGAAACTCAAATAATAATTTAGTATAAATTATATATAAAATAATATGATTTTTCATGCATATATTAATATTAATAATTAAATATAAAGCCAATTAGATAAATATATAATAAGAAACAATTGATATTAACGTACAAGCTATAAAACTATTGTGTTTGTAATAGTTATATAAACATTTAAACATATGACTAACGTTATTAATGACATACAAAAAAAAAAAAAAATATATATATATATATATATATATATATATATATGAAAACAAAACCCGCGCGGTTGCGCGGGTCCAAATCTAGTTATTGTTTATTTTGTAACTAAATTGATGATCTTATTGTTCTACTTGGTATTGCTTTCTTCCGTT
Organism: Eruca vesicaria subsp. sativa; assembly: GCA_932364175.1. Taxonomy (NCBI): domain Eukaryota; kingdom Viridiplantae; phylum Streptophyta; class Magnoliopsida; order Brassicales; family Brassicaceae; genus Eruca; species Eruca vesicaria. Next base: position 116,783 of record CAKOAT010640709.1, read on the forward strand.
ATGTTTAGCACTGTTGAAAACTTTTTGTAGGCTTTCTTGTTCTCAAATACTCTGTATTTTCTTTGAACATGATCCAAAACAACGAGGATGTTGTTTGAAAAAAAAAATAGTAATTGCAATGTGGTCGTTTGCTTATAATTACTATGCATAAAGAATTGCATATGACATTAAATTGTGAAACCAAAGGAAGAAACTTTCATCTTTTGTAACAGAGTGAGACTCAGTTACTAAAATAAGGAAAAGACTTTTATCCTTTTGCGTGTCTCCAGAGTCTTAATAATGGTTTTCCTCTTTACTACAGAAAAAGAAAAGTCATTTAGGGCTCTCTTGAAGGTCTTTTACCCCATAGAAAGAGAGCACCAGAGAGAGGTTGTGAGAGTGAAACAGTCAAGGAGAAGGAGGAGAAAGAGTTTTCTTCATGAGATGGCTAGAAACAGAGCATTTGGTAGGCTTCAAGAGGACCGGAAGAAGACAAGATTCTTCAAGATTCTTGCAGATGAAGATCTGTCCTCTGAATCCATGGTACTCATCTTCTTAACCTAATCATCTCCTCCTCATACTTTCTTTTTCCTGGTCTGAAATGTTGAAAGATGAGATCTTTGATCTTCCATGGTTGATGTGTCTAATTAGAACATAGATTTTGTTACATTTTGCTCTGTTCTTTACCAGTTTCTCTTTGCCCTAAATGCTTGATGAATATTAATTTTTTTACTGTATTTTGCATGTAAAATGAACATTGTGTCTTTTTGTTTTGAGCTCCTGGTTCTGAGCACTAGTTTCTCTTTTTGATATCTTCATTATGTATATATCTTCAAAGAGATTGATTCCACACGAGTTCTGGACAAGAAGTGAATGCAAGAATCTCCCACCTAAGGTGACCTTGAAGGTGGCTTGGGGAAGTTCTTGGACAGTGAATCTCTCAAGATTCATGGGATTTTGCCTTATGGAGAGAAATGGATGGGAGAAGTTTCTAAGCGACAATCATCTAGGAGACAATGAGTTTCTGACCTTCACAAACGAAGGAAACAATTGCATAACCGTTGACATCTTCCAGAAGAATTGTATAGAGATTCTCAAGCCACTAAAAGCTTCTTCCTCCAGTAAGTTCTTGAGTAGTTTAAGCAAAATTTGTGAATTGTTGTATTTTTAATCTTTTGATGGCTATGAAGATAACAAGAATGAAGAGATGAGCTGTGTTGATTCTGTAATAGCTGAATCTAAGATGAAGAAGAAGAAAGTGGATAGTAATGAAGCTTCATCTTCTTCCTCAGCTGCAGCATTTAGTCTCACCATCAAGAAGTCACATCTCACATTGTTGGTAAGATGTATAACTAATACACAAATATCCATCAATGGTTTTGGATGAATGATGTTATGTGACTTGGAATGGTTGTTTTCATTGCATTTGATCAGACAATACCGGCAAACTTTGCAAAGGAGCAGATGCCAAAGGGGAGGACTAAGTTTGTCATACATGATCCCAAGGGGAAGCCATGGGATGTTGTCTATGTTCCCAGTAATGGATCAAATTTGTTTTCCAGCGGATGGAGATATTTAGCAAAGGGCTACGGTTTAGCTGTTGGAGATTTGTGCACTTTCAGAATCATTAAACCCAAAGAGATTGTTCTTGAAGTCTTACATGCCTCTACATGATGTGGTGTTTGATTATAAGTTAGAACTTAGTGGAGCCAAAAGATTTGTTGTAGTTTTTGGATCTTTAAGGTTAATGAAACTGATGCTTTTCTTTTTTTTAAATAACTTTATTGGAAAAATCAATATGATAATGATAACAAGACAGAGAAACCAAATATTGTAGAGAACTTACAAAGCAAAACTTGAAAGTAGTAAGAAACTGCTAGCATTGTTAATTGGTTCAAAGATCAGCAAAGACTTTGAATATGTTACCATTGATGTAGTCATTCTCTACCAAACTTACCAAATAGTAGCTGTTCTTCACCTCCTCTAGCAAGTTTCTTGAAGGGTCAGCTTCAGGGTACAAGTTAGCCCAGTTTCTTGACCAAGTCTCAAACGCTTCATCTTTCCAGACTTTGAAGCTAGCTGGATCAACAATGGTTGGTTGAATAATCTCCTTAGCAGGAAAAACACCCCAAGTAACAGCATTCACGTCAGATTGTGAAGTGTTTGACACCCAGTTTTCTCCTATGTTCATGGCTATGTAAGTTATAGATGGCAAAGCTTTGCATATCTCAACAACTTCATCTAACTTGTCCTTTGAGCAGAAGAACTCTAGATAAGCCTTTTGGTATACATATCCACCAGGACCACCCCATCCTGCAAATCATATTCAAAAAGCATTTGATAAGGCTAGAGTCAATATATCTAGTTATGAGAAGAAACTTACCAACAGTTGAAGAATCAGATCTCTCTGCATTGACTGATGGTTGGCTATTAATGGTCAAGAAGCCCTTGGAGTTGATTTTCCCCAGCTGCTCGTTTATGATCTTTGTCTCTGGATGGAGACCGTCCAGTTCCGACCATGGACTGCTTTTTAAGTTTCCAAGACATAGCTCCTTGAATTTCTGTAACGTGTTTCGCAAGATTATTGCAAGTCTCTGCGTTTCTTGGAGTGCAAGTCAAGATTATTACCTCATGAATATCTTCAACGCTTTTCAATGGGACAACCCATTCTTGTTGAAGCTTCTTGTCACGTGCTCGTGGACGTGAGAACTGACAACAAGAACCAGCATTTTAGTTCAGCAGAGAATCTCACAAGAACGCGTTACATATAGAAATCAATAAGACCAATCTAGTGGTACCTGATGATCAGTGAGTGCACCATATGAGGCACTGCGTGAATCACCCCACCGACCTTGTGGGAAGTCTTCCCAGGCCTTTGTTCTAGAAATGTAACTCTTTGGACGGTTGGCCCTAACAAAAGATAAAGAATAAAAGATTCTATGTGGATTAAGGTCTGTGGCTACTAGCTAGGCACAATCAGAACATGAGAGACTAAGTGTGGCTACCAGAAAATGGGACGCACATCTTCTTTAATACGGAAAACGTTAGCAGGACGTCTCCATGGTAAAGAGCGAGAGATTTTGGACTCTTCAATCATACCAAGATTCTGCAACATCAGCGTGATGGTTAGGATACTTTTAATGTAAATTTCGGTAGTACAATGAGGACTAACCATCAAAATTGCAAGAGCTGATTTCTCCATGTTCAATGTGTAGAGATGAAGAGACTTGATCCCATGAGCCAAAATCTTTTTACACATCTCTGTACCAAGGTGAATACCATAGGCTTTCACAGCTTCTTCATTATCCTGGATAGGCTCCAAGGCAGCCATGACCTCAGCTGGTATCTACATTAATATCATCAGCTTCAAGGTTAAGTCATTTATATGACTTTGAGGTAACATTAAGAGATGAAAACATACCTTGGTCTTGCAAAAACCAATCATACGCAAGAACCCTTTGTAGTTATTAATGGGCATTATTCCAGGAACAATGGGACACTTTATCCCAATTTGCCGACAATCATTCACAAATTTGAGGAGTATATCAGTGTCAAAGAAAAGCTGGGTAACAATCAGATCAGCTCCAGCATCAACCTGTTCCAAGAAAACAGTCCAAATCCAAATTTAAATAGAGAATACAAATATCAAAAACCTTCACAAAACAAATGATGAAAAAAAGAACAAGACCTTTTTCTTAAGGTACTCAAGATCACTCTGATAAGCTTCCTTGGACGCAAGGCCATTTTCACCAATGACATCAGGATGAGCCTCTGTATATCAAAAAGAGATCAGCATTACACCTACAAGAGACACATGTTCTAGACATAACCGGATGAAACATTCTGTCTTGATCCTCATATTTTACAGAAAGTTGTATAGCTCTAAATTTATCGAAATTTTTATTTATTAAGATTAGCATAAAAACATTTATATTCCCTTAAATCTCAGATCCTGCCATGTTAGTGAGAGTATATACCTGGATAACCAGCAACGGCAACACCAAAGTAATCACCATACTTGCCCCTAATATGATTCACAAGATCCAAAGCACAACCAAACCCTCCTTCAACCTGAACAAACTTATTCTCACCATGAGGAGGATCACCTCTAAGCGCAAGAACGTTCTGAATCCCATTAGATCTTATCGTCTCAAGCGCATGATCTATCTTATCCACAGGCATGTTAGTGCACGTGAGATGCATCATACTCTCGACGCAGACAACGTTCTGCATCCTCGAGACAATGTCGAGCGTGAGATCTGCCGTGGTACCACCAGCTCCCCACGTGATGTCGCAGAAGGCTGGACCGTATGCGACGAGACGATCCATACGTTCGAAGAGGTTGTCGACTCCATCCTCTGTTCTCGGTGGGAAGAACTCGAAGGAGAAGGTTGTTTTGCCTTGGTCGGTCCATGACTTGATCTTATCTATCACCTTCATCTTCTCCGGTTACAGAGTGAAGTTTGTTACAGGTTTCTTGTGATAATTGCTTTATAGTAACAGACATCCCGAGAAGTTCGGTGATAACACTGACTACGTCCACTTTCATTAAATACAGTTTCATTTATTTATTTATTTATTGTTTACTACTGTTTTCATTTTTTATTCAAACTACTGTTTTTCATTTCATAGCTGCGCAATCTAAATACACTAGTGATAATGCTCGTAGCCCAATCTACTAGGCCCAAAATAAGATAAATAGGCCTCATTGGCCCATTAAAACAAGGTTATGAATTAAAACCCTAAACCCATTTCTTTTTCCTTCCACTCTGCGCCGCGCTCACTCGCTCTCAGACAATACCTTCCTCTCAACGTAAGCTTCTTGGATCTTCCTCGTAATACTTTCGTCTCGAAACATAAGTGTTTCGTTGTGTCAAGTGTTAGCTTCCTTTCCTAGGTTTGTATACATTTGAGATCGATAAGCTTCCCTTGTAAATATTAGATTAGTGGATGAAATCTAAACCTAGTTATGGAATCAATGTGTAGTATAGCTAATCAATTTTACGTAAAGCAACCCTAGTTTGTGTCATGCTGTTTGGTTTCATTACATTACGTAGATGTTTATGCTTATTGAATTGCTCTATGTGGACTGACCCAGATGCTAATCTTCTCTTTTAGTTTATTGATTTTGGTTACTAAACTTAGTTTTTTTTTGTCTGTGTAATGTTGTGTAGGAGAAATGGCAGAGTCTAAGATGGTGGTTCCAGAATCTGTCTTGAAAAAGATCAAGAGGGAAGAGGAATGGGCATTGGCGAAGAAGCAAGAAGCTTTAGCTGCTAAGAAGAAGAGTGTTGAAACTCGCAAGCTTATCTTCAAGAGAGCTGAACAATATGCCAAAGAATACGCTGAGAAGGTTTATTTAAATAAACACACTTGTGTTGTCTGCTTTCACTATGTAAAATATGTTTTCTTGTTTTAATGATGTATTTGATTGTTTAGGATAATGAGTTGATTCGGTTGAAGCGTGAGGCTAAGTTGAAAGGAGGGTTCTATGTTGATCCAGAAGCTAAATTGCTCTTCATCATTCGTATCCGTGGGTATGTTTGTGTATTATAGAAGTAGGTTTCAGACAGTGTCTGTGTGTCTTTACATGATGTTTGTCTTTTACAGAATCAACGCTATTGACCCAAAAACCAAGAAGATTCTGCAGCTCCTGCGTTTAAGACAAGTAAGTCTCTTAAGTTCATATAGTCTCAGATATCATATGATTATCACTTAGATATGTCTGTTAACTTGTGTGTATATACACATATGTGCAGATCTTCAATGGTGTGTTCCTTAAGGTGAACAAGGCAACAATCAACATGTTGCGTCGTGTTGAACCGTACGTTACTTACGGGTACCCAAACTTGAAGAGTGTTAAGGAACTGATCTACAAGAGAGGTTTTGGAAAGCTGAACCACCAGAGGATAGCACTCACAGACAACTCAATAGTGACTGAAGGTCTAGGAAAGCACAACATCATCTGTGTAGAGGATCTGATCCATGAGATCATGACCGTTGGACCTCACTTCAAAGAAGCCAACAACTTCCTTTGGCCGTTTCAGCTGAAGGCACCACTCGGTGGACTTGAGAAGAAGAGGAACCATTACGTTGAAGGTGGTGATGCGGGAAACAGAGAGAACTTCATCAACGAGCTTGTTAGGAGAATGAACTGATGAGAGCAGCTTCTTTCTTTTATCTTTCCCCATTTCATAGATTTTTGGATCTTAATTTGTTTTTTGTTCTTGTATCAGAGACCGTGTTATGATTATTTTCTTATAATGTTCTTCTCATTAATTAAAATCTCCGGTTTGGACCGATTTATCTTATAATTCTAGTCAAATGTTCTTGTGAGTGAAATGAGTCCCAATTCCGTAATTTAATTTAACTAGGTGTTTTGCCTACACTCGCGGTTTTAATATTTTTCTAATATCTATAAACAAATATAATTAATTTAAATAAATTATAATAAATAATTGTTCATACACTTAAAATATTTAATAATAATCTAAACAAATTCTTTATATATATAAAATTTTTCATCATCATATAAATAATTGTCATTACACAAATTAAATGTGAAAATACTCATAAATTTAAAATATTTAGTAATAAATTAATATTATTTTAATTATTTATACTACCCTTAATGACAAATTAAACATAAACTTAATGATTAATTAGATTTATTACTATATAATGAATAATTAAATTTATTATAATCATTAGTCTAGATAATGATAATCATCAAATCATAAGAAACATGACAAATAAGATTTGTTTATAATTATTATATAGTAATAGATCTAATTAGTCATTATATAGTAATAAATCCAATTAGTCATTAAGTTTATGTTTTGCTTTGTCATTAAGAGTAGTAAATCTAATTAATACACGGTTCATAATTATATCATAATAATTTTATTTAGTCATTAATTAAGGGTAATAATTAATTATTAGTCAAAATCATTAAAAATATGATAAATATAAATACATAAAATTATGGAGAATATGATAAATCAGCAAAATCACTTTTTAAATATAATTAATTTATTGTTACTTATATATTAATTCAGTTTTAGTTTATGGTTTATTAATATCAACTATTTTTAGATAATAATAGTCATCAAATCAGTGAAATTTGTTTCTAATTTATGGTTGATTATATATTAATTAAATATATTTTTCTGATAACAACACAATATATATAGGAATTATCACAATATAAAAAAAGTTAGATAAGGATAATTATCAAATTCATGAAATTCGTTTTTAATTAGAATTAATTATATATTAACAAATATAAATATTTTTCAAGGTTGATAAAGATTTTATAAAATAATATATTTTTTTTAAACAAAGATAATTATCAAATAAATGAAATTCGTTTTTAATTTATAATTAATTATATATTAACAAATATAATTATTTTTCAAGGTTAATAAAGATTTTATAACCCAATATAAAATAGTTTTAGATAAAAATAAATCTAAAATCCTTGAAATTTGTTTTTTACTTATGTATAGTTATATATTGAAATTTTTAATTATTTATTAATGATATAAACAATATTAACCAGTCTATATTTTAACGTGAGAGCTCCGGTGCGAAAAATCAGCAAATAATAATAATAGTATAGATATTCCGACAACGATGTCGTTGACTTGCCGAAGTTTTTATCTCTATTGTAAAAGTTGGTCGGTCCATAATGTGCTTAATTGTGTCAGATTGTCCAAATTTTGTTATTTAATTAACCGGTAAACTGGTTAACCCGTTGTGTGGTATGATTGATTAGTCAATGGGACGTCTAGTTAATCCATTTGAGGTATAATTCTATAGCAATTATCTTTTTGAAATTGAGGGGTCAGACGCGCCTCTCAGGTAAACTCTTGGCATCTCTGTAACATTAGCATATACTTTCATATATGAAATATACTGTCTGAATCATACTATCAAAACTGTCAAAATATGTATATTCCCATTAGAAAAATTCAAACATACAAACCGGAGACCACATACATATCCAATATTCCAATGTATTATTCAGTGTATTGAATACATGTACAGAATGTGAAACCCTGTTTTAAATAAAAAGACACGTTCCAAGGGAATAAGTTTGAAAATCGTAATTAAATAAAAACAAATAGTTTGGTCAACACACTACAAAATATATAAACCACCAAACCATGGGATCAAGAATGAACATCAAGAATCACCGGAGCAAGAATGGCAGGAGGTGGAACGACCTTAGAGTACACACCAACATGGGTGGTGGCTCTCGTCTGCTCCGTCATCGTCTCCATCTCTTTCGCCGTAGAGCGTGGCCTCCACCGTGCCGGAAAGGTTATATTTTTTTTTTTTTATATAGTACTTACAATATTTAGCTTTTTATATACGTTGTTGATTATATACATTTGGAGTACAGCACTTTGATAAGAACAATCAGAAGCAGCTTTCCGGGGCACTACAGAAGGTCAAAGAAGGTTATTACATGTTCTTTTAGTCCAAAAAAACATCTGATTTTAATATGTATTGTTACATCATTAAATTGATCATTGTTTCTAACATGATTCTTGTAATAAAAACATTGCGATCGTTTGGATGGAAACAGAACTCATGCTGCTAGGATTCATATCGTTACTGCTATCAGTAAGCCAGTCTAGAATAGCAAAGATTTGCATATCAAAGGAGTTAAGTGAAAAGCTTCTCCCTTGTAAGAAACCAAAAGAAGATAAGTCCCTCGAAGACAACTCTCATTTCCAGTTCAGCTTCACCGGCCGTCATCTACTTGCCGGAGACTCCGCCGACGGCGACTACTGCTCCCAAAAGGTATATAACCTTTTGATCTTTCTTTTTTGGTCAACCCCAACAATAATCTCCTTTTTTGTCTTGCACGTTTCTAGACGTGCTGACACGTATTGTAAACTAGTGACATATTCATTTTTTTAAAAAAATTAACTTTGGTGATAATTTTTTAAATTCAGGGAAAGGCTCCATTAATGTCAATATCAGCTCTGCATGAGCTTCACATATTCATCTTCGTGTTAGCTATTGCTCACATTATTTTTTGCCTCTTGACCATTCTTTTTGGTACCATGAAGGTATTGCTTATTTATCCTGAACCTTAAAGCCATATATATACCTTATATGAGGAGGTAACAAGTTTCTCAAATGATCACAACCATACATTATTGCATAGATAATGCAATGGAAAAAATGGGAGGATAAAGTTCTAGAAAAAGACTACGACGCAGACCAAGGTACAGTTATATGCAAAGTAATACTTAGTAGAAGCATTCTCATTTGTGAATCATGGTAATCTTAATGAAAGAAAAGTCCTACATGATAGTTAGAGAAATAATTGAATAATTAATATATAGATGTTTAACGCTAACCATTAACATGTCATCTTTTAACGCTAAGTCATTAACGCCGTGCATCTATATACACAGTGATCCAGAATAAATATACATCGGTCAGAGAACACGACTTCATCAGGACACGGTTTCTTGGAGTTGGAAAAGCTGATGCTTGCTTTGGATGGTTGGTGAGTGTTTGTTTATTGGTCTTCTAATAAGTTATCTTGACTCGCAAGACATGTTTGTAATGTACATGCAAGTTTCTGAGTCTCTAAGTGTGTTCTTGCAGCATTCATTTTTTAAGCAGTTTCTTGCATCAGTCAATGAATCAGATTACATCACAATGAGGCTAGGGTTCGTCATGGTAGATATCTCAAGCTTTCTTTACTCTATGAATTTGAGTTTCCGTCTACAATAAACTCTCATGACAAGTTGACACCCTTTGTTTTATATAGACTCATTGCAAGACCAATCCAAAGTTCAATTTCCACAAGTATCTAATACGTGCTCTAAATTCAGATTTCAAGAAAGTTGTTGGTATCAGGTAACCTATAAAACCAGCGTATTTAAATTGTGTTCTTGATTCTATGCTAAAGTATATATATATAAAATTGCAGTTGGTACCTTTGGGTATTTGTGGTTCTCTTCTTGCTTCTAAACATTGCTGGTAAGCTGCTGTCATAATTTGCAATCCAAGTTAGCTTGCAGTTTTCTAATCTTTTTCCCTTGGCTAATAATCATCAAATCCATCTTTCTTCTAGCTTGGCATGTTTACTTCTGGCTAGCTTTTATTCCTTTGATTGTAAGTCCCTGAACTTTCTCCTCAATGTATATTGAAACCCATCATGATCCATCCGTTCACACTACTTTTCCCCTCAGCTTTTGCTTGCTGTGGGGATGAAGCTGGAGCATATCATCACAGACTTGGCTCATGAAGTTGCAGAGAAACACATTGCTGTAGAGGGAGATTTGGTAGTGAGACCATCAGATGATCTTTTCTGGTTTAAAAGTCCGCGGCTAGTTCTCTTCTTGATCCATTTCATTCTTTTCCAAAACTCATTTGAACTGGCTTTCATCTTCTTTATCTTTGTAAGTAATCTTTTTACCATAATACCAAAAAATAAAGAAAACAGATGCCTCTCTAAAAAAAGACTCCTCACACATGTGACAAACAACAGGCTCAGTATGGTTTTGACTCTTGTATCATGGGACAAGTCAAATTCATAATTCCTAGACTCGTCATCGGGTATAATAGCCAAAGCTTCTTACATCTTCTTGAAAGTTTCTTAATCTTGAAATGTAGAATCATTTTGACTCTACTTTTTCTCTCTTCAGGCTAGTGGTTCAGCTTCTCTGCAGTTACAGCACCTTACCACTCTACGCCCTCGTAGCTCAGGTACAGATTCTCTTGTGTTCTGATACCAACTTGATACATCACATAAACTCCAAAACCACATCACAATTCTAATTCTTCGTCTTAATATTGTCTGGATTTTATTTTGGTGACAAGATGGGAAGTTCATTCAAAGGTGCAATATTCACTGATCAGACGCAGCAACAGATTGCTGGATGGGCAAAGTCTGCAAAGATGGCTAAAAAGAAAGGCGGCTCAACTCATGCAGGTTCTAGTCATGGTGGCAGTCCAAATCCTACTGCCACTCCTTCACCGAGGTCTATCCAGTTGCAGTCACTGCTAGGAAAAGGCTCCTCTCAACAAAGTCACCTCTCTCAGGGGAAACCTGAGATTGTTGAGGAAAAATAACTCTTACACAAAGACACTTCATTGGCTTCGTGTAATATACAAAAACTGATTTAACAGTGTTGCAAGAAGATACTTAAGTTTCTGCATGTTTTGATTGAATACAAGATTTGCTTTTGTCAAGAAGATCACATTCTTCCTTCCACAAATGTTTGAATTACTTAGCTCGGCTAAAAGTTATTCAAACGAGTCTTAAAGGAAATGTATATATATACCAAAGTTTATGAATGAAAGAATAAAAAGAGATGGATACAAACGAGTCTAAAGGAAATGTATATACCAAAGTTTAGAGCAAAACTAGGGCTCACCCCTGTGGTGAGCTCTTTAATTCACTTCAACTCTTTGCACAAATCATTATGCTATGTAAGATTAGTAAAAAAGGAAAAACAGAAAAAAAACAAAACAAAACAAAACTTAGGTTCATCTTCTATGGGGATGAAAGTTTTGTTTCACCAAATGGGTCATTTATATTAAGGTGAAAATTTTGTTTGTTTATAAAAGAAAAGTATAATTCATCAGAATGACTTATCTCGTTGACTTTTAAAATTATAGGCTTATTTTTAAAGATGGACCAATTTGGACCATCTAGATGAAGATGGTTCTTCCAAAATGGTATAATGTCTATTGTATCTTTTATTAATTAATAAATTACAAATTTAAACCAAATATTATTTTGTAACTCACGGAAACAGACAAAAGCGTATTTTTCTATTAAAAAAAATCAAAAAATCAAAAAACGCATTTCAACTAGAACCACATTTTCCCATTAAAACAGCAAAAACGCGTTTTCCCGCCAAAACTGCAAAAATACGTTTTTACGCCAAAACTATAAACACATGTTTTCCCGCCAAAAGTGTAAAAACGAGTTTTCCCACCAAAACCGAAAAACACGTTTTCTCGCCAAACTATAAAAATGCACCCCCTAATCGCAAAAACGCAGTTTTCCGCTAAACCACAAAAATACGTTTTCCAGCCAAAATTGAAAAAACGTGTTTTACGTCAAAACTATAAAAACGTGTTCACCCGCCAAAACCGTAAAAACGTGTTTTCCGCCAAAACTGTAAAAAAAAAAAAAATCATTTTTTCCGTCAAAATTGCAAAAAACGTGTTTTATGCTAAAACAGTAAAAACGTGTTTTCCTGCCAAAACCGCAAAAAAATGTTTTCTTGCCAAAATCCCAAAAACATGTTTTCTAGCCAAAACTACAAAAACGTGTTTTTTTCGTCAAAACTATAAAAACATGTTTTCCGTAAAAATGAATTTTTCCACCAGACCATATAATTATATTTTCCGCCAAAATAATATTTTAAAATAATTATATTTAGATAATTAATAAAATTTATAATATTGAAACATAAATAAAATATGATTAAATCTAAACAAATGTTTATTAGTAATTTGTTTACTATACTCATCTAGATGAAAATGGAATAAAGAAACAAACATAAATC
>CAKOAT010640709.1:129412-182765 GCA_932364175.1 Eruca vesicaria subsp. sativa
AAAAAAAAAAAAAAAAAATTTTTAAAAAAAAAAAAAAAAAAAAAAAAAACAAACACAACATACATAGATGACCGGCGATTAAACTAATCCCGATAAGAAAGTCTGACGAACCAACGTGACGGTTCCCGGAAACAGAAGCCCACACATGGGAGAGTAGATGAAATACAACAGAAGCTAAGACCTAAAGAATCAGAACAAAATCAGTTGAATCCTAAACAAATACAAACAACGAAACATACGATCTACAAGAGAATCTTGAGAAACTAGACGATGCAGTCCAATCAAGACAGAAACACCGACAGCCATGTCCTCCTATAGTGAATAGCCCAGACAAGATAAGCAAAGCTTCAGGATCTGGTGAGGCAGAACAATTTAAATTCTGATGATGAGATCCGGTGACGTCACTACAAGAAATATCGGTATTGGTAGCACCCGAAAAACGCTATTATAGGGTTTTCGTAGCGTTTCGAAGAACGCCGTGACAGCCGCAGCTATGGTAGACCCCCCGCCTATCGTAGCGTATTTTCGTGTGCTATAAAAACTAAAGAGATTATAGCATTTATGTTGCGCTATATTAAAATGTTTTAATAACACCATAATTTTGCTATTATATGATTTTCTATGGCATTTTTCACGTGCCACAATATAATTTATAATAACATATATATAATGCAATAATTAATTATAAAATAATTAAAAAATATTAAATTAATTATTAAAATTTAATTAATTAACAATAGTAATTAAAAATAATAATTAAAAATGAAACTTCAAGTTAATTCATAAAAGATTAAATTTTATTTATTGATTAAAATCAGAATACAAATAATTAAAAAAAATACATTAAACCAAAAACTAATTACAAACATTAAACCAAAACCTAATTAACCAGAAACCTAATTAACCAATAACTAATCCTAAGCTGCCTCCATCCCATCAAGCTCCTAGGCCTCCAGTGTCTTCTCCGCCTCTTCAGTTCACGACCACCACTGCCTCCTCCGCCTCACGGCCGTCGCCTCTGCTCATGACCACTAACTTTGCTCACAAACACCTCCATTGCTCACGGAGTTTTCCATGGTCATGACCATAAGCTCTGTCACCACCACCAAAAAACAGATTCAGAGAGAGAAAGAAAAAGAGAAAGGGATAGAGAGAGATAAACCACCAAATCTACCTTTAATCTCTATGGAAGCACGGTCTGAGCTTGAAGGTGTATCACTCATTAGATTCATCAAAAGACAGAGAGACCTAGTCTTGCCTTCTCCAACCATAAAACAAATCAGAGAGAGAGGCAAAGAGAGAGAGAGAGAGAGATCGAACGTTGTGGTGGTGGTGATGGTGTCTAACGGCATTGGTGGTGACGAGTGATGTTTTCAAGAGGACAAGAGGTTATAAGAGATGAAGAGATGAAGAGATGAGACTGCAGAGGATTTGAGAAAATTGATAATTTACTTTGAGATCTACGGAAGAATCAGATGTCGTGAGAAACTAGAAGAAGAAAGAGATAATAAGAAAAAGAGAATAATTGTGTCCCTTAGATTAGGATCAATCAACGGTAGAGATTAAAAGTTTAGCTATCCTCACCACTCTTAATTGGCTTCCCTCATTGGTCGAAAGTTTTAAGTGTATTTTTCCTTTTTTACTTTTTGTTTTTATCTATTGTTCTTGTTTTAAAACAAACAAGTTTTCTTATTGTTCAATATTTTGATGACTTTTGATTTGTAGGTTTTTCTTCTAAATACATGTTTGATATAAGAAATAGATTTTATAATTTATACTTTAAAGTTTAATTTTCAAAATTTGTTAGTTAACTAGAATAGGATTAGGTTATGTAATAATAAAGATTAAAGTCTATGGTTTAAAGTTATTAAATAGAATTGAGGTTAGATTAAACTTTAGGGTAGAAATTTGAAAAAAAAATTCTAAAGTTATAACTTTTTATAAGGAATATATTTTAGTAAAGTAATTAGATTACTAAAGTTTTTGGTCCAATGTCTTTACAATTGATGTTTGATAAAAAATAATATTTTATAATTAATATTAAGTTTTTAAAATCTGTTAATTAATATTATAACTATTGACTATTAGTTTATGTAGTTGTGGTTAAGTTTAAAGTATATATGGTTCGAACTTTTCGAAACAAAATTTTGGTAGTTAAAATTTAGGATAAATATTTGAAAAATAAACTAACAAAGTTATAATTTATGTAAGTAATATGTTTTAGTATAGTATTAATATTATTTGAAAGATTAGATCTATGACTTTGTATGTAGGCTTTAAAATTTAAAGTTATAATTTTGTATAATGAATAGCTTTTAGTCAAATAAGATTATTAAAATGAAAAGATTAGTGTTTATAATATAGGGTTTGGTATTAAGAGTATGTGGTTTATGATATTAGAGTTATTGGTTTGTATTTTAAATTTGTAACATATATAGTTGTATATTTTTTGTTTGAAAATATATAATTTTGAATTTAAAATGTTCTATATAGTTTAGGTATATATTAAAGGTTTAGGGTTAAGTTTTGGGGTTTAGGGTTTGAAGGGTTTGGGGTTAAATTTTGGGGTATCATTTTATCTTTTAATTTTACATATAAATTCATATACAAACTTTTGATCTAATTAAAATATAAATTAAAATACAGTCAATTTTTAATTTTACATTCAAACATATAACAATTACAAACTCTAATATCCTAACAAAAGAAGCATTGAATAAACCTATATATCCTGGACTGTCATATGACAGTTAGTGCTCACCATCGTTTTCTAAACTATTCTCCATATCTTGCATGTATCACCAGCCTTGCTCAATATACCGATGAAGTATATGTAATGCTCTGTTCATGATACCAATCGATAATTTAAGGGAGTGAAGCTTCAGATTTTTGGGCAGGTATTGTTATCCTTGTTGCCATAGTAAAGTCTGCATAGAACCCATGACCAAGAGCTCCACCAACAATGAAAACAACATCAGTATGTCTCTCTATGTATAGCCTTGAACAACGCCATATCTCTTCTGCAAGAAGAAGAAACCCATCAAACTTGGTATAAGCTATCAAACTGTTTATCAATCTTTAGAAGCAATGAAGTTTCTCAATACAAATGAAAGAGTGTGAGCCACAGAGAATCCACAAAAGCTTATTTTGGTAACAGAAAATTTGACAAATAGGCTACAAGAGAGCCACCAACGCTAGATATCAGATTAATATCACCCTCATACTTGGGAAATAGTCATATGAAAATTGCATAAAAGATCATAAAGAGAGCAAGAACGAAACATGGCTCTCAGCTTACACTGCATTGTAACAATTATCAAAGTATAAGCAGCATCCCTAGATATATAAGATCCCAAACGAACGTCCATAGATACAGAGACGAACACAATGAAAAGCAATGCCAAAAATATAGAAATCACAAACCATAACTGGAACAGAGGTTTCAAAGCCATAATTTTGTCTACTAACTATATATTAAGCACTCATTGGTCAAAATAATCAATAAAAATGAAAACTTTATATCATATTCATGGTTCTAAGATCTACAAAGAAAGATCTAAAGCTTTCTTAAGCTTATAAAACAGAACAACAAAAACATGAATGTACAAGTTCTATACCAATCTACAGCAGAAGATTAAACTTTCAATCCAGTTCTTGAGGATCCGCCAAGAAGTAAAAAAACAGAGATCGAGAACAAACCTTTCTTCACCAGCTGTGTGTTACGAACAACAAGAGAGTTATCAATCGTTCACTTTGACATTGGAGAAAAACCTGAGCCAAAGTAGAGAACTTGCTTCAGTGATGGAGAGATGGTGAGCGAGAGGGAGATAAACAACGCCAACGCAGAGAAAGCATTAACGTTTTAAATTTAGCTATGATTCAAAAGTTCTTTTGATTGTTTTTATATATACCTGTGGTGGCCAGATCTCTTCGTATTTGGATGACATGAGAAGGACACTGAGTCCAACCAGCTGCAGTTCTTTCTAGGTACTGGCTTAGCCGACAAGTTTGGATGCCATTCACTCTGCCAATGTTTATACAAGTTTCATTAACACACTATCACAGGCTCAACAGCCTTGTAGAAGTACTAATATACAATCATCTGTACGCCAGATTCATGAATAATAAGTAAAGTACTAACCTCAACAGACTTGTAGAAGCCGTAGATATCTTCCACATATTCAACAGCTGCGAGATCATTCTTAGCATCAGCAGAGTCGATATCAACAATCTTTTCTTTTTGTTTCTTTTCAGAAATAGCAAACAAAATGTGCCGAACAGACTGATTCACACAACATGAAAAGAATCATCAATATAAAAAAGTTAACCTTGCTTCTAGCAGTAAGAAAAGATGTGTAAGAGACATCTGTTTTCTTCTTAGCAGCGGTGGCGGCTTTCTTCTCTTGGACAGCAACTAAGCCATGTTCTTCATCACTGTCTGAGCTTATCTCTATAACCTCTACATCCTTAGGTTTCTCAGCTCTCTTCTATGGCTTTGGTACCGCGAGTCTCTTCACCAGTGGTTTAACAAGCTGCAAAGGCCAAAACGATATAACAACATGAGCTATCTATCAGATCTACCTAATAGTCTACCAAAACGATATAACAACATGCTGAGACCGCGTACGAGGATGATTGATCTTTGCAGAGTCGTTGTTCTTTGGGTGATTTCGTCGAACAACATTGCCTATATCACGAAGAACTTGAAGGTTTCTTCCTTTCCCACCAGCGTTCTTGTCATCATCTTCCGCTATAGCTATTAGACACAAAGTGTCCCACATCGGAAGTTGGAAGGGATTCTTAGTGATATATAAGATAGATGGGCCAATCCACTTATCACCAATTGGTTTTAGGTTGGAAGCCCATCTAGCTTAATATGGTATCAGAGCCCACGATCCACGCAGTCCAACCCGATCCTTATCGATCCAGCCCAAAGTCGGCCCATCGATCCTTGCCCGAACATTCCGAGATTGATGCCAGAGAGCCATCATCTCGAGGGGGCGTATTAGACACAAAGTGTCCCACATCGGAAGTTGGAAGGGATTCTTAGTGATATATAAGATAGATGGGCCAATCCACTTATCACCAATTGGTTTTAGGTTGGAAGCCCATCTAGCTTAATAATAGCAACATACCTTCACACAAAACAAAGTTCACATCTTTTAGATTCAATTAGATCCAATTGATTCACGACTAGATTACACTAACCGGAGAAATGTCGTTCGCTTGAGACAAGGGTCAAGCTGATTACATGGTCAAGCTGACTTGTATCTTAATCTGAGACAGAGATTACACATGGTTACGGTTAAGACCGAGCTTCTTAGCTATTGAAATCAAGTTCAAACAGCCTGAACTAAATAAAGTATGGAGCTTTATTGAAATTTCAATGAAGTGAAGAACAATAGCAATCAAAAAATGAGCAGAGAAGAGAATGAATACCGATCTGGATTTTGGAGTGGGTTTCAGAAACAGAGTTTGGTTAGAGACGATGGCTTCGCACTTACAGACCTCAGAGAAAAAAAAAAGGAAGGAGAATCCATATCCAACTCAACAATCTCCTTCTAGCTTATACCCAAGCTGGATCTAATATTACAAGGATATTCGAGGATCTAAGATGGAGAATTTCGCCCGGTGTAGCACAATGATGAGTGATGGCAGCAAAGAGAGGCTACATGAGGAACAAGATGGAGAGTCTCACCCTAGAAACAGAGAAAGATAGAAGATGATGAGTGATTGATGGAAGAAAAATATGGAGAATAAGATTGAAAGATACATGATGATGAGAGATTGATGAGAATAATTTTTTTTTGGTGGGGTGATCGATGAAAAAGATCTACATTTTTAGAAATGACTTTACCAAAAAATAAAAAATAAACATAAGTCCGCCAAAATCAGAAAGTTCACTAAGTGTTTTGCTTCCAAAATAAATATTCTGCTACATAAGACATTTTTGGGTCTCCGTTTAATGAAAATCTTTCTTAGCATAAATTTAATGCTACGATAAAGTTTTGGTCCGATTTTGATACTATTAGTAGCAGTTCGTGAATTCGTGCTACCGCGAATTGCTATCAATACTCATATTTCTTGTAGTGCGTCATGAAACCGCCAACAAGAAGCTAGACGAAGATTAGATCTCGATCAGATCAAAAGTAAAAGACAAGGAGCGACAAACACGACTCCGGATACCACCACACACACGAAGGCGAGTAAGCGGTAGATCGAACCGAAGACGAGTCAAAGAGAACTCAAGATCAGCATGCAACAACAAAAAATAAGGATTCAACCAAAAGTGATATTGACAGATTAGGATCATTAGATCAAAGCCAAAACAGACATGCAACAAAAGATTAACAACCGCTTTCAAACACCCCGGATAGGACTCAAACGAGGATGAGATCTAAGGATCCATCTGTTGAGTAGAAGGAAAACCGAGATGAAGATCTATCCAAAACATTGAGAAGAAATTGAACCCGACTCCAGCGCTAAAGAAGCCGCCGAAGCCGGTTAAACGACACAAACTAATGAGAACTTTAGAGAGAAGGCAGAGAAAATACGGAGGATGTGTGATGACTATACAAACAACCCTTAACTATTAGCACCAATCATTATGCCATATAGTAAGAAGAAAACAAAACAAAAAAGTGAAAAGAAGACATGACCGTTAATAAGGAGGAGAACATATGTTTTGTTAACACCATCCATTGACTTTTTCTTCATCGCCCACAAAGAAAATAGAAAGCTTTGTTTGTCATGTTGGAATCTCCAATTATATGCTTTCAATTTTACCTTCTCAAAGATACCTTATAAACTGCGCCAAATCCACATTCTCCTAGGTTTATTCTCGTAAAAATTGACTTGGGGCATCTTGTAATGTAGTGAAATCAAATCTTATGGAATTTGTGCTAATGTCTTCATTTGCATGTCAGAAAAAAAGCTCCAGTCTAACAAGAAGTCATGTATGTATAAAAAAAAGTCACAGCAGATATGAAAGAAACAGAGACAGCAAGGCTGAACAAAATGAATAACATAATGCAAATAGAGAAAAATAAACAAAACAGAGGAAACAAAGCACACGAATAATAATATCCTCTATTCTTAAGTTACATCTTATTATATGTCTTCCTCATATCTTTCTTCATTCCAGACCTTGAGAAAATGACTAACAATATGACAAAGGGGTTGTTCGTTTCTCTATCTAGATAAGTCATCTGTATGAAAATGAGAGTTTTGTTCGGTTAGATTAGATGGTTCATCTTAATGACTTTTGAAATTATAAGCTTAATTTTAAAGTCCATCTGAATGGACCAATTTGGACCATCTGGATGGAGATGGATCTGTCAAAATAGTACAACATCTATTATACACATTATATAATTTAAAAATTACAAACCTAAACCTAATATCATTTTGTAACTCATGAAAAAAATAAGAAAATCCCATTTTCCCACCAAAACCAAAAATATGTTTTTTCTGCCAAAATCGAAAATATATTCTTCCGCCAAAACCAAAAACACGATTTCTCCACCAAAACCAAAAGACATGTTTTTCCCGCCAAAACCAAAAACGAGTTTTTCTCGCCAAAACCGTAAAACATGTTTTTCCCGCCCAAATAAAAAAATGTATTTTCCCGCCAAAACTGAAAAAGTGTTTTCCTTGTCAAAACCACGCTTTTCCCACCAAACCCGAAAAACACATTTTTCGCTAAAACATGTTTTCTCGTCAAAACCGTAAAAACGTATTTCTTGCCAAAATGTATTTTTTCGCAACACACATTTTTCCCGCCAAAACCGTAAAACGTGTTTTTCCCGCAAAAATCAAAAAATGCGTTTTCAAGAAAAAACCAAAAAACACGCTGTCCCCCGTCAAAACTGCGTTTTTCCCGCCAAAACCAAATAACACATTCTTTCGCTAAAACATGTTATCTCTTCAAAACCGTTAAACGTATTTCCCGCCAAAATGTACTTTTTTCACAAAACGCATTTTATCGCCAAATAAAAAAATGCATTTTTTGCCAAAACCGCAAAACACATTTCCCATCAAAAACACGTTTTACCGCAAAACGCGCTTTTCGCCAAAATCACACAAACGTGTGTTTCCACAAAAAAAAATGAAAAAGCCAAAATGTCAAAATGCTAATTTTAAAATAATAAATTAGTACATTTAAAATTAATATCTAACATATGATTAAATCAAAATAAGGGTATATTTGTAATTTTTTCATTAAACTCATCTGGATGTAATTAGAAAAAAAGAAACGAACATGAAATCCATCCAGATGACTCATTCAGATGGCTCATCTGGATGGAGAAACGAACATTCTCTAAAATCTGAATGGATCATCTGAATGGAGCATCTAGATGGAATACCTGGATGGAGTTGACAGATGGAGAAACGAATATGTCCAAATAAGACGCCAACAGCAGCTAAAACAGCGGCAAAGATCAAAACTTTGGGTACACCTATGTTTCCATCCCATGATTAAAAAAAAACAAATGGTTTCATCTATAACTTAAAATGTTTAAATTCGTTTTTACTGTAATAAAACCTCCATCTCCTCATTTGGTATACTGTAACACATGCTCCACAGTCTGATTTTAAATCCTAAAGCTCAAATTCATACCAATTGACATACCTTGTGCGATGTCTCATTCCCAGTTGGGGTAGCAAGCCCTGAGCTTGGCTCATTAATGATGTCCACTGGATCATAGAATCTCCATGGAGTATAAGCCACCATACATCTAGGAGAACACATAATTAACTTGGCATTTTCATATCACAACAGCTTGGAAGCATTGCAATACCATGTAAAAAACAACGCGAGCAGTCATGTTCGGATATATCTGCCGTGCACTCAGAGCTGGCTCAATGCAAATAGGGGGCCTTTGGGCAAATTTTTATTTTAAAAAAAATAAGATCCATTGGATCAAAAAATAAGTTTAAGATACATTTAAAAAAAAAATTATATATATATATATATATTTCTTTATTTAATTATTAAAGAAAATAATTTAAGATTACTATTAAACTAACTAACTATTTTTCTTATTTTTTTCAACTTTTTATAACACTATCTAAATTTAAACTTAATATACTTTGTTAACAAAAAATAAATAAAAAATAATGTTTTGCCCTGGACCTTGGGGGGTCATACTGACGGCTCCATATGTTAAGCCGGCACTTAGTGCACTAGACCATATTGTATAATGTCTTAAACGACAGTCCGCTCATTTCTCCCACAACAAAGTTCTTCATTCTTGATACAGTCTGGAAATCAAACTATACTGATGAAGAATCAAAGGTTCCTGAGGGGTGGTTACGTTACACCGTGAAGTGCTTGTGGGGTGAGGGTGAAAGCTATGATTTGTACCTGAAACAAGAAACGATTTTCATAATTTTTTATGGCTTAAATATGATAAACAGAAGGTAAAATATGTGAGAAATGATAAACAATAAAAGCTATGATTTTATGAGTTTTTAGATTTAAAAGAACTAATGAAACTAGATGATAAATTATATGAATCAAAAGCAAAAAAAAAGGATCAAGATGGATGATTGATATGCAAGATGAATAATGAAACAAGATAAATAAACAGAGGATAGGATGGAATCAGCATGTTGGACGTGTCTCTCTCTCAGTCCGATCAAGAGATGATCGAAGTGGAATGAGATGGAACAAAGTTTGCTGGATGTGTATCACTCTCAAGCTTGGAAAAACGAATGAGATGGAAGGATTAATGGATTGAGGATGCCACAAGACTCTATGGATAGTAGCCTTGATAAGTCAAGATGCTCTGGAGCTGTTTCTCACAAACTTTAAAGACTTGAGATAATAATTTTAAGAAAACTAGAAAACTGTTATGGACGAGTATATGGATGGGCCTTAACCATTAGTTAGTCTTAGGACCAGCCCAAGGTCGTGACCCATTAGTCTTGTAGGCGGCTGGGTTCTATTTCCATTCTTATGTATTTCCAATTCCTTGTTACTTTAGGAATTGGATATTTTCCATTTATCATATTCTTGTAAACCATATATATATGGAACCTCATAAGCAATAAGAACACACAGATTTCATCTTTAGTTTACAACACGTTATCAGCACGAATTGCTCTGATAATCTAAGCAAAGAAATCTGACAAGAAATCAAAACCCTAATCCGAGCTCTCTCTCTCATCCGGCCAGCCGCAAGAACCCTCACCCGAGTTTTCCTTTTCCCCGGCGAGCCCCCACCCGTGTTTCCTTTTCCCCCGGCGAGCCTCCACCCGATTTCCTTTTCCCCTTCGGTCGAGTTTCCTTTTCCGGTGGAAGCCCTAGCCGATAGCAGAACCGAGCCGTACCAGCCGCCTGAGAATTTCCTTTTCTCGACCAAGAACCCTAGACGACCCGGTGGTGTGTAGCAGCTCCGTTCGCGGTCTTCTCTCCTATTCTTGGTGGTCCGGTCCTTTTAATCTGCAAAAGAAAAGGTATACACATTAATCTAAGAACATAGAAACAATCACCATAGATTTTAAGATTGTTTTTGATAAACCCTAAAATTTTGAAAGAACTAGAATTTGATTCTCTCTCTAACCCTCATCTTGAAATCAATTCCAAATTAATATTGTTTGATTGTTTCTGTGATCATATCTGAGAATTTAAAAACCCTAAGTTATGGAATTGTAACCCTAAACCCCAAAAATCGGATTTTAAATTGTTCATGCTTGTTTAATTTGTTTGTTTGAGGTTTAGGATTGTTAGATTGATTGTTTAATTTAAGAATCTAAAACCTAAAGGCCTTGAAACCTTTTAAAATCATAAGGCCTTGAAACCTTAAACCCTAAAATTGTTTTAAGATTGATTGCATGAAAAGTTTTAAAACTGATTTTAAAAGATTGCAAAAGTTTTAAAACTAGTTTTAAGAATTATTAAAACCCTTTTGAATGATTTTTATGAAAGTTTTGACTCTGATTTTAAGTTTTAAAATTTTTAAAAGTTGGTTGTATGTTTGTTTTTGTTTTGGCCGCCTGTTTTTAGTATTCTTGGGGCCTTGAAACCCTAATTTATTTTGATTTTTAAATCTGACCAAAGGGCCTTGAAACCCTAATTATCACAATTAATAAAATCAGGGGGAGAATTAGTATGTTTGATTTTGTTTAATTGTTTGAATGAATGATTTTATGAATTGCATCATATGATTGAATTTGGTTGCATTCACACTGTTTTAATAAAAACCGACCAGCATATAGTTTTGATGTCATCTCACCCATTCCGACCAATGCTGAACCATATGAGTTTTGAGTGACCATAATGGTGTGTTTTGTTTGTCTTCATAATGTTCATTGTAGTTACAAGTATGGTTTGGTTTGTGGTTGTAAAGTAGTCAAGAAATCACAAGTATTTATGGAACCCTAATGTGTGTGGTTTATGTGATTCAGATGTCTAAGATTGCAAACCTTGACTACTCAGCTCTTAATCTCTCTGGAGATAACTACCTGCAGTGGGCTCTTGATACTAAGATCAATCTGAACTCTAAGGGCCTTGGTGATACCATTGAGAAAGGCAACAATGAGCCTATTAAGAACCAGTACAAGGCAATTCAGATCATACGCCACCACCTTGTGGAAGGGCTTAAGAACCAGTACCTCACTATGGTTAATCCACTTGAACTTTGGGACGCTTTACAGCGACGTTATGATCACCAGAAAACGGTGTTACTCCCAAAGGTTCGAGATGAATGGAAGAACCTGAGATTGATGGACTTTAAGACCGTGGATGAGTACAATTCGGCCTTGTTCCGAATTGTTTCTTTGTTGAGGCTTTGTGGGGATGTTGTGACCGAGGAGAATATGCTTGATAAGACCTACTCCACTATGCACTCCTCTAATGCAGTGTTGCAACAGCAGTATAGAACTAGAGAGTTCCCCACATATGATGATCTGATTGCGGTCTTACTCTTGGCTGAGGCCAATAGTGAATTGTTGATGAGAAACAATGCCCTTAGACCAGCAGGTTCAGCAGCCGTACCGGAAGCTCATGAGGTTGAGCAAGATCCGACCAAGGAGTCCAACTATGCCCATGGTGATAAGAGACCACACGGCCGTGGTCGTGGTGGGTTTAAGGGGCGTAGTGGTCGAGACCAGCACCCGTACGACCGTAGGTATGGAAACCACAATAACCGTGGTCGTGGTTCCAGCTACGGCCGTGGGAGAGGCCAAGGAACTGGCCGTGGCCGAGGCGGCACGAACAAGCCGTCTTACTCGACCAAATCTGTATGTTACAGATGTGGTAGCACTGGACACTTCCAGAAGCAATGCAGAACTCCTAAGCATCTGATTGAGCTCTATCAAGAGAAAATGAAGAACCAGAACCCGGAGGCCCACATGGTTCATGATTCCGGCTATGAGGCTGATGATGATGAGCATGAGAGAAATAATATGGATTATGAGACTGCTGATTGTCTAAAGGACTAATCAGATTGACATTTAGTTTTAATATTTATTTTATTGGTGTTTTATCTAAAGAATGATTGATTGAATGATTGTTATGGATTTTGGTGTTCTATTTATGATATGAGATTTTATTTATATTATTCTGAGTTTGTGAATTTTTATGTATAGTATGATGAATGATGTGATGAGTACACTTGTGGTGGATAGTGGTTCCAGCCATACTATACTTAAAGACAAACGGTATTTTGTGAACCTTACAATGCAAAGTGCCAATATACACACTATTGCAGGCGTGGCCAATCTCCTTGAGGGCCACGGCCAGGCTTATATCTTGATGCCTAAAGGCACTCAGCTTGAGATTAAAAATGCCTTGTATTCCCCAAGTTCAAAACGGAATTTATTGAGTTTCAAGGACATAAGGTTGAATGGTTTACACCTTGAAACATGGGAAGAAGGAATGAAAGATTTCCTTAATATAATTTTGATCACCAAAGGCATTAAGAAAGTATTAGAGACAATACCTGCAATAGCTACTGGTCTATACCTTGCAAAGATCAGTATGGTCGAGGCCAATGCCTGCGACACCTTCACTTTATGGCATAACCGGTTTGGCCATCCGGGCCATAACATGATGCGGAAAATGATTTTGAACTCTAAAGGGCACAAGTTCAAAGGAGTTGTCCCTAAGACTCTCACGTGTGATGCATGTTCACAAGGGAAACTCATGACCAGGCCATCACCAGTTAAGGTTACTAAGGAAGTTTTAAGTTTTCTGGAAAGGATTCATGGAGATATATGTGGACCAATACACCCACCTTGTGGGACATTCAGATATTTTATGGTCCTTATAGATGCATCGATCAGATGGTTTCATGTATGCTTGTTATCCACACGGAATTTGGCCTTTGCAAGATTGTTAGCTCAAATCATTAGATTGAGAACACACTTTCCAGATTTTCCTTTAAAGACTATACGTCTAGACAATGCTGGTGAGTTTACATCCCAGGCGTTTAATGACTACTGTATGTCCATGGGAATAAGTGTGGAACATTCCGTGGCACATGTACATACACAGAACGGCTTGGCCGAGTCTTTCATTAAACGTATACAGCTGATAGCCCGACCATTACTTATGCGGTCGAAGCTCCCGGTATCAGCTTGGGGACATGCCGTATTACATGCAGCAGAACTGATCCGCATCAGGCCATCTAGTGAGCACAAATATTCTCCATCCCAGTTGATCACGGGTCAGGAGCCAGACGTGTCCCATATAAAAACATTTGGATGTGCCGTTTATGTGACTATTGCTCCACCACAGAGAACGAAGATGGGACCACAGAGAAGGATGGGAATATATGTAGGATATGAGTCTCCGACCATCATTAAGTATCTTGAGCCAACACTCGGTGATTTGTTTAAGGCCAGATACGCAGACTCCCATTTTGATGAGTCAACATATCCGTCCATAGGGGGAGATAGCAGCCAGTTGGTAAAAGAAATAGAGTGGTCGAGACCATCTATATTCTGGCAAGATCCTCGGACTAAAGATTGTGATCTTGAGGTCCAAAAGATTGTACATTTACAAGAGCTAGCTAATAGATTGCCAGATTCATTTGCTGACCCAAACAGAGTGACCAAGTCACATGTACCGGCTTGCAATGCACCTATCAGATTAGATGTCCCAGCAGGACAGGTCCAAGTTGCTACAGAGTCTAAGCAACGTTTGAAACGTGGTAGACCTATTGGTTCCNAAAAGATTGTACATTTACAAGAGCTAGCTAATAGATTGCCAGATTCATTTGCTGACCCAAACAGAGTGACCAAGTCACATGTACCGGCTTGCAATGCACCTATCAGATTAGATGTCCCAGCAGGACAGGTCCAAGTTGCTACAGAGTCTAAGCAACGTTTGAAACGTGGTAGACCTATTGGTTCCAAAGATAAGCAGCCACGGAAGTCCTGAAAGGTGCTCGACCAGAGAGCTTGCAAGAAACCGTCCACAATGTGACCAGACTGGTCGAACCAAGGATTACGGACGGGCCAGACCAGCCGAGTAGGAAACCCGGGCCGAACGAGCCATGCGGGCCATGTGAGCCGTATGGGCCTAGTAAACCACCTGGGCCAAGCAGACCAGATGGGTCTTGTATTACAAACGGGCAAGGCGATCTGGACGGGCCAAGTAATCCGAACGGGCCAGTTGGGTTGGACGGGCCTAGTGGGCCAGACAGGCCGATGTTGCCTATACACGTGGTTCGGGACGCTGAACCTCATAATGCACATGGTTATGACAATGATGAGATCTCAATAAACTATGTCATGTCTGGAACAAAATGGAATCGAAGAGAAATCGAGCTCGATGACATATTTGCATACAGTGTAGCACTTGAGATCATGGAAACACATGAGGATCTAGAACCCACGTCTATGTATGAATGCATGCAGAGATCAGATTGGATCAAATGGAAAGAAGCCATAAACGTGGAGTTGAATTCATTAAGAAAGAGAGGCGTTTTTGGCCCCATTATTAAGACACCTAGAGATGTCAAACCAGTTGGACATAAGTGGGTCTTTGTAAGAAAGAGAAATGAGAATGGAGAAGTAGTGAGATATAAAGCACGGCTTGTTGCACAAGGATTCTCACAAAGACCAGGAATAGATTATGAGGAAACTTATTCCCCTGTGGTGGATGCAACTACATTGAGATATTTGATTAGTCTGGCAGTGAAAGAAGGCTTGGATTTACGTCTAATGGATGTAGTCACAGCATATCTTTATGGTCCACTGGATAATGAGATTTATATGAAAGTTCCAGAGGGTATTGAGCTCAAAGATAAGAAGTGTTCTCGAGAACAATATTGCATAAGATTGAATAAGGCTTTATATGGTTTAAAGCAATCAGGTCGTATGTGGTACAACAGGTTATCCGAGTACCTAGTCAAAGAGAGCTATAAGAATGATCCAATAAGTCCATATATTTTTATAAAGAAGTTTGACAACAAAGGTTTTGTCATTATATCAGTATATGTGGACGACCTGAATATACATGGAACCCCTGGAGAGATCACCCAAACAATTGAGTATTTAAAGAAAGAATTTGAGATGAAAGATCTTGGTAAGACCAAGTTTTGTTTGGGTTTGCAGCTTGAGTATATAAAAGATGGTATCCTTGTGCATCAGAAAACATATACAAAAAAGATACTCAAGAAGTTTAATATGGACCAGGCCTATCCATTGTCTAATCCTATGGTTGTGAGGTCCTTAGACCTGAAGACTGATCCGTTCAGACCAAAGGAGAAGGATGAGGCCGTACTGGGTCCGGAGGTGCCTTACCTTAGTGCCATTGGAGCTTTAATGTATTTGGCTAGCCACACTAGACCAGACATTTGTTTTGCCGTGAATCTACTTGCTAGATTTAGCTCATGTCCAACTTTGAGGCACTGGAACGGAGTGAAACATTTGTTCAGATACTTGCAAGGAACCAAAGATCTTGGTTTGTTCTATACGTATCGACCAAAGGAGAGTTTGGTCGGGTACACGGATGCTGGGTACTTGTCTGACCCGCACCAGGCTAGATCTCAGACCGGATACGTTTACATTCATGGTGGTGCAGCAGTAAGTTGGCGTTCTAAGAAGCAGTCCTTGGTAGCAACATCGTCCAACCATGCTGAGATCATAGCCATGTACGAGGCAAGTACAGAACTTGTGTGGTTGAGGAACATGACCAACCATATCCGAGTGAGTAGTGGTTTGAGCATTGGGGAGGACGAGCCAACCGTGATCTATGAAGACAATGCAGCCTGCATACATCAGCTCAAGGAAGGTTACATCAAAGGAGACAAAACGAAGCATGTCCTGCCCAAGTTTTTCTTCACCCATGACCTGCAGAAGGCCAATGAAGTCCGGGTGGTCCGAGTCCAGTCCAGCAACAACTTGGCCGACATGTTCACCAAGTCCTTACCAACCACTACATTCAAGAAATTCGTGTACCAGATTGGGATGCGTTCACTGAGCCATTTTCAGTGATGCATTCATCAGGGGGAGTATCATGTGTTGTACTCTTTTTCCTTGTCTGAGGTTTCCAATTTTCCCACCTTGGGTTTTTGGTTTTCCTAGATAAGGTTTTAACGAGGCAACATTAAGCATGGTACAAGCCCATACGGTTAGGCCATCCAAGGGGGAGTGTTATGGACGAGTATATGGATGGGCCTTAACCATTAGTTAGTCTTAGGACCAGCCCAAGGTCGTGACCCATTAGTCTTGTAGGCGGCTGGGTTCTATTTCCATTCTTATGTATTTCCAATTCCTTGTTACTTTAGGAATTGGATATTTTCCATTTATCTTATTCTTGTAACCCATATATATATGGGACCTCATAAGCAATAAGAACACATAGATTTCATCTTTAGTTTACAACAAAAACTGAATAATACTTTCAAGATGAGTAAAAAGGTGGTTTACAATGAAACAAAGACAAGATATTTATATGCTTGATATGGAAAAAATCTAACAATTATAAAATGATAAAAGGAAAGAAATAAACTCGAAATGAAAAGCTTGGAAGCAAAGGCTTTGATGGATCCTTGGAATATTGCCTTTAGATTGATTTATGCCTTCTTCCAAAAAAATTAATGGGGACTTTTATCTGGATAGCTTCTGGACGTGGCCATGATCTTAAATCCTTCCTAAAATATTCATTGGCTTTAACAAAAGATAATATGGCTGTTGGTCTTGGGCAAATACCTTCAAAACCTCATTTAAGGCATTTTGTGTAAATGCTGCCAAATGAAGGTCATTCATACATGGATACGTTTCATGAAAGTCGTTGGAGAATCTATGGAACTAATCCTATATGATGCTAATGTAAGTTTTATATAGATTTGTAATTTCTATATATTGATTTTGTAATTTATATTTAATAATTAAGTTTAAATCAGATGTTTAAATTAAAATATATGACCATTCCGAATTTTATTTAATTTAGTTATCCATTTGATTCTGGTTCGGGGTAAAAATCGCGGGTCAAAATCTCATATAAAAATTCATTTAGAAGAATATATGTAATTTCGAAAATACACTCACGTTTTCTAAGCGCGGATTAAAATCTAGTTTGTTTTAAAAAATTCTCAAAATCAAATTTGAACTTTATATACAATCTCAAATCAAAATATGGAATATAATTTAATAAAACCTAAAGTATATTTAAGACTCTGATAGTTTACATTAATTTATAAACATAAAATGAATAAAAATTCACAAAGCACCAAAAGTCTCATATATTAGAAAGTTTGGAAGTTAAAGACACCAATGTAGAAACAATTAATTGATGGCACTCTCAAAGTTTACAAAAATACATAAGAACAAAAATAATAAATATCTGCACAGACGCAAGCTCTAGTTTGATGACTACTTTTGTGAAATTAAATTAAAAACGGGTGGTATCAAAAAAAAAAAAAAAAAAAACGAGTGTTAAGGAAATTTCTCAAAAATTTTATAAATGAAAGAATAAAAAGATGATTGCTTTGTTAATGGGTATTAATTAGAGGAATTATATGTTATAACTATAGCAAACACATAAATTTAAACACTAACCATAACAAAAAAAAATAGAAGTATATTTATATAATATTGACACATTGTCCTTCATCACTTCCCCGTATATTTTTTATTTAACTTTATAAGTTCAAAAATTATTTATTCATATTTCTTATTTATTAACAAAAAAAACTATATATTTTTTCTGTATATGCTAGATTTTAAATTCTTAAAAACAAACATATGTTTATAAAGATATATTTTCTTGTCCTATTCTATTTACAAATCATAGAATATAATTGTAATTATAAAACTTCTCTTTCTCCTTCCCCCTCCCTCCATCCCTCTTCTCTCCCTTCATATACTATACTATATGGTCAATAAGTGTAGAATAGTAAACTTATATTATTTGTACTATATCAACTACTCTTTCGAAAATTATACTTTATCTTAAACATTTGTTTTACGAATAAATATTTTTTTTTGTATTATTCACTGATCTATCGCACTAAACCATACAAATAATTAATACTACAGAATTTAAATGATTTCCTACGGTTACAATTATGTTTGAAACATTATGTTATATATTGACATTATAAATAGAATAGTATGTAGTTGTAGTGTTTGCTATACACAAGTCTACGCGTTGCAAATGAGTAAAATGTCTATTTATATGTCAAATTGACACATTCTTCATTACTCTCTCGAATAATTTATACGTGTATATTATTAAAACAGAGAGAGCTCGTGCGCATGGTTTCTCTGAATCTCTTTCTCCTATGTCTCTCTCTTTTTAGAGCAGCATTAGTGGTGATATGTACAAAAAGTTCTTATTATTATTTTAATAGATTAATTAGATAAAGTATGAGAGATGGAGATAAAAGTAGAAAAGAAAGAGAGAGACTATTAGGCTTCAAATGGTAAAAGCAGATCAAGCAGTGCAGATCAACCGGTTCATGCAGATCAAACAGGGCAAGTGCAGATCAAGCGGGACAAGTGCAGATCAAGCGGATCATGCAGGAGAGATGCAGATCAAACAATTTATTATAAATTATGAATAATAAAATGACTTCAAAATTATAGATCATATATTTAAAGAATAAAAGATTATACCAAAATATCAAAATAAATATCTTAGATGTTGTCAGATCAGTCGAAATGTTAATTGATTTTTTTCATAAGATGCTTGTACTTCTTCTATTTCTGTTTTAGTTGATTAAAATTGTCTTTGAAGAACTAGCAGGTTACTAATATTAAACTCTTTGTTGATATTTATATAGAAAGATTTGTATATTTTTGTTGAAAAATATCGTATAGCTTAATAAAATATTCGTTTTATGTAGAAAAATTTATATCTTTTTCTTTTGAAAATGTTATGTTCTGTAGGGGATTAAACGTCATGTTTATAATTTTAAAATGACACAAATAATATTAGTGTGAACTATATAGTTTGAGTTAATCTTTGTACATTATTTATAAAATAAGATAAATATATTTAATGTTAGTGTTTATAGCAAAATCATTTATTAGTGAAAAAGGCAGATCAACCCCTTCAAATGTTATTGTTTGAATGTGAGTGTAGGACAACCGACAGGACAAACATAGGACAACTGCTTTTGCTTTTTCTGTATAAAATGTTGCCACTCACATTTTTCTGAAAAAAAATTACGTAGGAAGCAGGACAACTGCACAAACACAGTATTTTTGTCCTTGCATTTTTCTAAAAAAAAGTTACAGAGGAGGCAGGACAACTACACAAACATAGTATTTTGGTCTTTTTCTGCACAAAAGCAGATGTCATGCATGGCTTTCTATCCTCTCACCTTTTGAAGCTGTTCAATTATGGACTCCTTTTTTCTATCGAATTGATGTGTTTTTATAAATAAAATTAAACAAAAATTCTTTAATTATTGTCTATAAATATATATTCTTTTAAGCTGTTTAATCGATGTCATGCATCTTTATGTTCTGTTTTTAAAATGATATTTGGAGTTTGGAAAAAGAAATGAAGGATTTTGTGTGATTTTCCGAGATATGATATACTTGTTCAAATAAGAGTGGTAACTACTACAATGAGACTTCATAATTTTATTAGAATTTATTTTGATAAAGATTTTGCTGAAGTAATGGGACACACAAATAGCAGCAACGAAGATTTTGAAAGTGATCTAAATAGCATGGAGACAACAAATACGACAGATGGAGATTATATGGCAAACATTAGAGACAATATTGCAGATATGTTATGGGCAAATCAAAATACTTTTCATTAATTTTTTTACTTTTGTTTATGTATTGTTTATATATTATGTGTTTTAGTATTTTGGTATAATTTATTGTTTAAGTATATGATCTGATTTATTAAAACAAAATATATTGCTAAAAAAAAGTATATGATCTGTATTTTGAACTGCTTTTGCCATTCATAACTAGAAAAATGTTTTGATTTACAGTTCTCTTGCATGAACCGCTTGATCTGCACTTGTTCCACTTGATCTACTTAATCCGCTTGATCTGCACCGCTTGAACTGCTTTTACCATTCAGAACCTTAGCGGGTGAGATCTGCATGTAGATCTCCTGATTTTTTCACAAAAAGACAAATAACATTAAACTGCATGCAGATCTCCCATTTAAATTGCTTAAACATAAAAAGATGAATGGCAAAAGTAGTGTAGGAAAACTGCATGACTAGGAGATCTGCACTTGTTCTGCCCTTTTATTCATAACTTTAGTTTCAGAAAAAGGTTTGACTGATTTTGAGAAACGTTTGTCTAAGACTATCTACAATGGTTTTTAGATTCAACATCATCCACTTCATCTTTTAACTCTCCACATCATCTTCTCTTTCTTCCACCTCACCATTCAACACACATTCAACTTTTATCTACTACAATGGTTTGTTTAATAATTTTTTACTCCCTAATTTTTTAATTAATAATTATTTTTTTCTATATCCAAATTAAATAAACCTAATATCTATTTATAGAGAATTTAAAATGATAATTTTTTGTATAAGAAATAAAAATAAATTAGTTGATTTATAAGAAGATTATTGATTTTAAATAAGTAAGGGAATATGAAAATATCAAAAATTCTTAAAAAGTAACATGTGTCATCAATGATCTCCACTTTCTTCTTATTCAACATGTTGAATCTTTTCAACACAGTTTAATCCACATCATCAAATTTCATTTTTCAACACTTCCATTGTAGTGATTCAACTGTTGAATCTTTCATTCGACACCCCCATAGTCTAATGTGTCATAATATAATTGACTTAGTTTTTTTCTATTTAAGTTTTAATTAAAATGTTAAACTATATTATTATTATAATTGTTTTAAAGGTTCCGGTAGAGAAATTGAATGATACTGCTGCTCTTAACATCTCAGGTTGGCTCCTCTCTCCCCTCTCTTATTTGTCATCTGAATGTATATGATAATTCATGATTTTTAAAGTTATCATCTTTTCAAGGAATCCAATTGGTTAAAGCATCTATACTTTTTCTCCTATGTTTTAGGGTTTGTTGTTCTTGATCTCCAATGCAATTTTTCAGGACGATTGGGATCAGTTTAGAGTGATAGATAGTGTTATGGTCTGCTTAACAATTGAAAGGAAAATTTTTTGTCTTGCTTAGCTGTCCATTTGAGTGTGGATGGAGAAGGGGAGCCTGAGAAAGGACAAGGGAGTGATGTGGTTTTTGCTAGAGTGGCTCCTCTATAGGAGGTGATGTTGATTTAGTGAAAGAGAAGAAGCTTAGTAGAGAGGATAAGATCGAAATGGGAAGACGATTCCAAGGTTCTGTAAGCTCACAGGACTGGGAACTTCATGGTTCATCTAGCTGATTTGCAAACTCTTAATGATCTCTTGTGTATTAGCTTAGATTTTGTTTGGTTCTTGACAACAGAGGGTGAGTTACAGGGTTGATTGGGATGATCATTTGCCATGGTGCTCATGACTATACTATAGCTACAGAGCTTGTGAGAATCTTGTTGCAGGTAAACTCTATTCTTTGATGATTGATGACAGGTGCACTCTTAACCTTGTGTTTCTCTGGTGTAGATTACTCAAAGGAATAGCTTAGATGTGGATGTAGACTTAGCTCTAAGCTTTGCCTCCCATTATAGTAAAATCGAAACTATGGACTGCCTTGTGGAAGAAGGTAAGGCCATTGCTTTCTTAAGTCCTTTGATGAGTGCAGCGGAGAAGGGCTGTAGGCAAGTTGTGGAATGGTTTGTGAAAAGAGGCTGTCGTGAAATGGAGCTATGCGTAGCTCTCACAGCCGCCACTTCAAGCAGCCAGGTGGAGATTGCTGCTTATCTCCTTCCTCACGTACCAAGACCCGCCCTCACTGCTCTCAGCCTACGTTGCACGGAAGCTTCATCGGACGTGCGCTTCCCGCTTCGGAACCAGAATCGGAATCGGAACCTTATGGAAGCTTGCGGAATCTTGATTCCAAAATGCTTCTAAAATATCCTTTATAAAAACATGTTGGAAGTTACGATTCCACTTTGGAATCACGCTTCCAATTTTAAAAACAAAATATCATATATAAATAATAAAATATAAAATCATTTTATTTTTTTATAAAATATATATAGTGAGAATACATATATGTAAATACTAATATTAATACTATAAATTATATGTAAGCACTAATTTTATTAGAGCTATATCACATATATATATATATATATATATATATATATATATATATTCAAATCTTGTATGCCAATTATTTATTAAATGTAAACAATAACTAATTGGTAATATTTGTTTATAAACTTAATTTATTCGTATTTTTACAATTATAATATGCAATCATTTAAAATTATGATAAATGAATAAATACTTTAAATAGGGAAAGTCCGCACAATAAGAAGGAGGTCAGAGAGAGGTCTCTTAGCAGCCAGGAAGATGGAGCTAGAAGCTATAAGGGAGTTGTCCTTAACGGTGATGGAGGTCGACAAGATAGGGGCCAAGTGTATAAGGAGTATGTGGGAAAAGGGAAGGGGAAGGTGTATGAGGACAACACGACCCAGTGGACTAAAGTCTATGAGAAAGGAAGCTATCGTAACCGCAGCAGTCAACGGAGTTCTAGGTCTGAGCGTACTTCCCGCGATCTTTTGATGGAGGATCGGAGCATAGCATATCGCGGTACAAGACGGGAGCCTCGTGAGGAAGAGGAGATTACTCACCAGAACCAGATGGTGTCTCAACGTACCAATAAGGAGAGCACTCAGTCACATGACAAGCCTACGGATCCAACAACTATTCTTGCTGACACTAGGCAGGTAAAGTCGAACCCTAAATATGAGGATAATGGCTTAGATGTGGTTAATGAGATGTTGCTAGGAGATGAGAATAAGGATATGGAGGAATATGTGCAGGATTTTGTGGAGACTACAAATGATTTGGTAGGAAATGGTTTAGTAGGCAATGATTTGGTAGGGAATGTCGATGTTGGTTGTGAGGAGGATGGGTTTCAGGACTTAACCGATGAGGAGGTGGAGGAGACCAAGGAAATAGTGCAAGAAGGTTTGAGTGAGATCAATTCGGATGATGTTACAGGGGAGAATTGGAGGAGACTGAGCATACTATACGAGATGGAGACAAAAGAAGGTGGTAAAAAAGGGTTTCTTTAAGTCCACTTCAGTTGCGGGGGTCTCTTCCAAAGCAAGGATGGTCCAAGCTATGGTGGCTACTTGCAAGCGACCAACCAACAAACCAGTGTCTCGACAAGGAGAAGGAGTAAAGCTGAAAGAGGAGAAGGGTTCATCAAATCCAACGACTACCTCTGCTAAGCCTTATAGGATTTTATGATTATACAAGCATCGGAGGAGTGTATCGAGCTCGTGGTGCTACTGGTTTTTATCGTTTTGTTTTGTTTAATAAGCTCTTGGAGCATTATTTTCGGTTGTTGTGTTTTTGGTATTATCTTTGACTATGCCCAAACTTTATTTTGGACTTATAGTCTTCTGTGGTTTCTAAGTTTGTGCTATGAGTTTCTCATTTGGAATAATAGTGGTTTTTATGATTACTGGGGGTGTGATATTGTTCCGGGAATTTGTTATGGATGTGGTTTCCTTTTACCGATATTATGGTTGCGTCAAGGAGTGATGGAGGGATTGGTTTGGAGGTATTTCTGGAAATTGGTCTCTTTAAACCAAACACGAAGACACAAACATAATGGGCACGTCTATGGAAAGGGACCTAAACAAGGATTGTCTTGCGGTACAAAAGACAAGGTTTTCAAATGGACAAAATGAATTTTCAGCAGATGTAAAATATTATATTAAAGAGGAAATATGTCCACGTACATATGTTCCTATTAGTTTGGAATTATGGCGCATAATGTAGATGAACTGGGGTCTACGGGTGGGGCAAACCTGCTTTTGCTTCACTGGATATGTTTGTTCAATGGAAACTGCTTGTGCAGAGATATGGGTTTCATTATCCCCTTTTCTTACTCACTCTACAGATTATTTTTTATGAAAGTACTAAGATGGAATTGTAGAGGAATGGGAAGTAAATGGACAATTAGTTATCTAAGGGAAATATGGCATAAATATAAACCAAAGTTCCTGTTTTTATCGGAAACAAAACATGACTATGAATTTGTGCAAGGGTTTCAAGCACACTTTGGATACGATAATTTGATAACAGTGGATCCGGTTGGACGCAGCGGGGGAGCGTTTAACTCGTTATGGTCTAGCCAGATCAGAGCCTTGGTTTATTATTGGGGACCTAAATGAGATTACTGGCAATCACGAGAAGGAAAGGGGTGTGTTAAGGAGTTTTGCTTCTTTTGTTCCTTTTAACAATATGATTCGAAACAGCGGCTTATTAGAGTTCCCGGCGAGAGGAAATAAAATGTCCTGGCAAGGACGCCGAGGGAAATGGAAAGGTACGGTGATGATTAGGTGTCGTCTAGACCGAGCATTAGCAAATGAAGAATGGCATGCAGCATTCCCATGCTCTTACACTGAATACTTGGGTATGGTTGGCTCGGATCATCGTCACATAGTGGCTTTTATGGAGGATAAAGTTGTTAGAAGGAGGGGGCAATTTAGATTCGATAAGCGATGGATAGGGAAGGAGGGATTTATGGAATCTATAATTGCTGGATGGACTGAAGAAAGTAATGGCCAGGGAGGTGATCTGGTCTCTAAGATCAGTAATTGTAGACATGAGAGATAGCAGGGTGGAGGAAAAATAACCCACCATATGGGAAGGAGAAAATTCGAAATCTCCAGAGGGCTCTTGAAGGGGTACAGATGGATGATAATAGGACACATGAGGAAATTCTGGAAATATCTAGGAAGCTTCAGGAGGCGTACAAGGATGAAGAAGATTATTGGTATCAAAAAAGTCGGAATATGTGGTACTCTTCGGGAGATCTTAATACCAAATTTTATCATGCCTTAACGAAACAAAGGCGGGTGCGTAACAAAATTATGGGACTCCATGACGAGTCAGAAAATTGGATAACAACGGAAGAGGGGGTGGAACAAGTTGTGGTCGGCTATTTTGAGAATTTATTTACTTCAACTTCCCCATCTGATTTTGAAAGTTTTCTGGATGAGGTTCCCTCGAATATAATAGCTCAAATGAATCAAAGGCTGTTGAGGACGGCAACAGAGGAGGAGGTTAAACAATCTTTATTTATGATGCATCCGGAGAAGGCACCAGGACCTGACGGAATGACAGCACTTTTTTCCAAAATTCTTGGCATGTTGTTAAAAAGGATTTGGTAGAGATGGTGAATAATTTCCTGAGTTCAGGGGAACTGGATGCTCGTCTAAATCTGACTCATATTTGTATGATCCCAAAGACGGAGAGACCGACAAGGATGACAGAACTTAGACCGATAAGCCTCTGTAATGTGGGTTATAAGATTATTTCAAAGGTAT
Source organism: Eruca vesicaria subsp. sativa (assembly GCA_932364175.1). Classification (NCBI taxonomy): domain Eukaryota; kingdom Viridiplantae; phylum Streptophyta; class Magnoliopsida; order Brassicales; family Brassicaceae; genus Eruca; species Eruca vesicaria. Next base: position 155,286 of record CAKOAT010640709.1, read on the forward strand.
TGTGTCAACGGCTGAAAAGCTGCTTGCCCAGGCTTATTTCGGAAACCCAATCAGCTTTTGTGCTAGGGAGGTTAATCTCAGATAACATCCTCATTGCCCAGGAAATGTTTCACGGTTTAAGGGCCAATAAATCGTGCCAATGAAAGTTTATGGCGATAAAAACAGATATGAGTAAAGTGTATGATAGAGTGGAGTGGGATTTTATTCAGGCTTTGCTCCACAAGATGGGATTTGACCCTCGCTGGACAAAGCTTATGATGGAATATATATCATCTGTTCAGTACCAGGTATTAATCAATGGTCAACCTAAGGAGTACATTATTCCGTAGAGAGGTTTAAGACAGGGTGATCCATTGTCGCCTTATTTATTTATTTTGTGCATCGAGGCTCTAATTACTAATATTAAAAAGGCGGAACGACAAAAGAGATTAAAAGGGATGAAAGTTGCTAGAGCGTGCCCAGCGATTTCTCATCGGTTTTTTTTGCAGATGACAGCCTTTTCTTTTGTAAGGCACAACCGGAAGAGTGTCAAACCATCCTTACTATACTTAAGGAATATGAGGCTGTTTCAGGTCAACTAATAAATTTCCAGAACTCCTGAATTCAGTTTGGTCATAGAATTGGGGAGGAGAAAACGCAAGAGCTTCGGGATATACTAGGAATTCAGAATATAGGAGGTATGGGTACATATATAGGCTTACCAGAGAATTTGGGTGGGTCTAAGATACATGTATTTTATTTTGTTCAGGAAAGATTAAATCATAGGGTTAATGGATGGACCTTTAGGTATTTTACGAAAGGAGGGAAAGAGGTGATTATCAAATCAGTAGTCACGGCATTACCAAATCATGTAATGTCATGCTATCGATTACCAAAGACAACTATAAAGAAGCTCACAAGTGCGGTAGCACAATTTTGGTGGTGCCCGGGGGGAGGCACTAGGGGTTTGCATTGGAAATCTTGGGACAAGTTATGTCTAGATAAGGATGAAGGAGGTTTGGGTTTTAAGGATCTCGAGGATTTCAATACGGCAATGTTAGGGAAACAACTATGGCGACTTATTGAAAAGCCAAATTGTTTGTTTGCCCGTGTTTTCAAAGGTAGATATTATAGGAATGCGACACCTATGACACAAATCAGATCATATTCACCATCATATGGCTGGAGAAGTATGATCTCTGCTAGATCTCTGGTTAGTAAAGGACTCATCAAACGGGTGGGATCAGGATCATCTATTTCAGTATGGAATGATCCATGGCTCTCAACCACTCGCCCGAGACCAGCAAATAGAAACCATCAAATTTTATATCCGGAACTTACAGTGGATTCTCTCATCGATACGAACACGAGGACTTGGAATATGCCGTTAATTCGGACTTTAGTAGACCCCCAGGACGCCAAAATAATTGGCAGTATTCCACTTAGTCGGAGGCACATGGAGGATAGGGATGGATGGCACTTCACTAAGAATGGAAAATACACGGTTAAGACATGGTATCAGGGGGAACGGGTGTACCCGGATAAAGGTAGGCCCCCTAAATTTCAGGGTCCCACAATTGATGTTTTAAAAGCATTTTGCTGGAAACTACGATGTCCTCCAAAAATAAAACATTTCCTCTGGCAACTGCTTGCGGGGTGTATTCCGGTCAGGAAAAACCTTCAGGGACGGGGGATAAATGGGGATCTATGCTGTGATAGATGTGGAGCTGAGGAAGAGTCGGTTAATCAGGTGTTTTTTCAATGTCCACCAGCACGTCAGGTGTGGACATTGTCAAAAATATCTTTGAGTCGGGCAATTTTTCCAACAGGATCTCTCTTTACAAATATGGATCATCTATTTTGGCGGGTTATTCCTAAGATCGAAAATCATCATTTTACATGGATACTTTGGTATATTTGGAAAGAGAGAAATAGTAAGGTTTTTAGTAATTTGGATATAGATCCGAAGGACACACTTACACTGGATGAGACAGAATCTACTCTATGGGAGGAGGCTCAAATAAAGATATCGCAACGCCAAACAGAGAACAGGGGGATCATCGATATACCATCCATTACAGGACACTGGTATTTTGTTGATGGTTCGTGGAAGGACAAAGATATTTTTGATGGTCATGGTTGGTATAGCACACTTGAAGGCTTTGAGGGTTTATTAGGAGCAAGAAATGTACGAGCTAGTTTATCGCCCCTTCATTCGGAGGTAGAAGCGCTTATTTGGGCTATGGAAAGTATGAGGAATTTGCGTCAATATCAAGTTACGTTTGCAACAGATTGTTTTCAGTTGATGAAGATGGTGTCGGAACCAGAAGAATCGCCAACCTTTGCAAATTATCTGGAAGATATCAAGACGCTGAAGGGGAGTTTCAACAGTTCGAATATCATCTATGTACCAAGAACACGGAATGCACGGGCGGATAGTCTAGTACGAAGTGTCAGAAAACAATCGTCCTTCGTTGTTCACATGGATACGGAGCTACCACCTTGGTTCGCAGAGTCAATATGAGTCTGTTTTTGTTTGATGTAAAAAAAAAAAAGAATAAATACTTTACTTTAAATTAGAATCATATAATTCTTAGTTATAAATTTTATAAAATTTTCTTATATACATATATATATATATATATATATATATATTTGGATATACGCTTTTAACACGTATCCGCTTCCTAATTTTTTTTTAAATTTCGATTCTGCGCTTTTATACAATTCCGCTTCCGCGTTTCCGCTTCCGTTTCCATATAACATAGCTCTCAGCATAAAAATCCTCAAAGCGGCAGGCGGAAGAAGTGGTGGTTCCTTCAACGGAGTAGAGTTTCTCCTCAAATCAGATTTCCTTGGGGATCCTCTGTTCCTTCAGAACTGAAATCATTTCTGCAAGAACATTGGTCAGAAGCTGCATTCAAGCAAAGGATTGAAGGAAAGCAGAGATGACGTCTTGAACTTCATGAGGGTTTTGAAGATTGGAGAGTCTGCTATATGTTTAAAGGATTTCCCAGCTCCACTGAGGGTTGCTATTGCTTACATGCCGCTGTACAGAGAGTGTGTGAATGCAGGTGGGAGGTTGCTTTCACAGAAGCTCAGGGGAGAGCTCATGTAAGCAGTGAAGCAGCTTCAAGGCTTTGATGCTGAGCAACAATGGATCTACTAGCATCAGAGTTATTTGGGTTTTAACCTCTACGTTAGTTTAAAAAAGAATAAGAATTGAAAGATAAATCATATCAATACAATTTTGGATCCGGATCCAGGTCTATGAGAATGTTTTTGTCAAGTCTTTTTCTCTATCTCTTAACCCATTGGAGATGATAACTGTATATTATTACTTCAACTTAGGGCTGGGACTATGAACTTAACCCATCAAACCGAACCAAAAGTTTTGGTTCATTTGGTTAGTTGAGTTTGATTCGGTAGGTTTTATCCCAAAACCCGCATGCCTTCTACAACAACAAGAAAAATAAAGATAGTCTTCCTCCTGTTAAATGCCCCAATCCCATTTTGAGACCATTATTGATAAAGTCATGAAATTGTTTAGTACTACAAGTTTTACAAATGGAATAATCATACAAAACCTCTTACCCTGAAACCTTATGTAATAACAAAATTAACAATAGATAAAACCAAAAACAAAATCTCATTTTCTTTGTGTTACATATAAGTTCTTGTTACATGTTTGGGATTAGAAGAAGAAGAAGAGGAAGAGGAAGAAGGCATTAAAGCAAGAACCATAAGCAAAACCATAATCCCAATAGGAATGAGAAGCAGCATGAAGGGAGGAGGAGGCAATGGAGGAAGAATCAAGGGAAGGATCAAGAGAGATGCCGTGAGACCAACAAGAACAACCATTGACTCTATACTGAAGTAACTCGCTGAGATTAGCCTCCTTGGACTGTTCTGTGACGACAATGTCCGAAAATATTCTTGCTTACTCATCATAGGAGCTTGAGCTGGTCTGCGAATATCTCTTCTCATGTCCATGATCTTGTTGTTGTTGCTTGAAGAGCGTTCTCGAATGTTTATGATGTCGTTTTGTAGACTAGAGATTTCACGAATCATCTAAAACTTGCGTTCCTTTTTTCTTGAGAAGATGTTATCTTGTAGCCAAACTCCTTAGAGAGAAGGAGATACGACGTTCGAAATCAAGATCTTGATTCAAAGCTTTGAGGAACAGAGAGAAAGTTTGAAAGTTTTCTTTCTTGGTAAGGAGAATACAGAAGTAGGAAGAAAGAAAGTGGGTGTGGTTTTGGTATAAAAAGAATGAAGAAGACAAGTAGCAAATAAATAAATAAATCTTTTTGAGATTGGACTGTGGTATTCTGGAGAGAGAGAGGAAGGTTCATTGAATTTACAGATCTTTATTTCTTCAAAAAACCGAGCAATAATGTTTGAAAAAGGATTTAAATTTTTATTATTATTTTTTCTCTATTGGGGGTGACAAGTTGCTGATTCTGGAAGGCCTGCCTGCAAATTTAGAATACTTTTGCTTCTCTCTCTCCCCCACAATCACAGTTGGTTCTTCTCCCCTAGACATTTATCTCTCTTCCTTTAGAGTAGAATCTGACGTAGACTGGAATATTTGGGGTAAGCCTCCGTTTCAAGTGGAGGTTTTCAGTTTCTTCGGATATGTTTTGTGAATATTCAATGGTGTTACTAATCTAGAAAAACAGTCGTGTTTTTTTCCTTTCTGAGTTGTAGGCTTTATTAGTCTCATATATTATTTTAAACGATTATTAATAAGAAAACAAATACAAGATGTTAACCACTTGTATTTTGCAAAAATATATATATATATATATATAACACTTGATGTTTTAGACAAAACAAAGTCTAGTTCCTTCTTTTGCTGCAGAGATTTGAAATGTGATTGCGTTATTTATGGCTTGATTGATAAAAAAACTTAGCCCCTAAAAATGCTAAATACAAATAATTAACGATTGAAAACTTCTTCTCTTTGAAAGTAGTCACTTAATCTATGCTCAATCTGTGTATTGTGTCCTGCTTGTTGCCTTGTTTGGCGTTATTTATGACATCGATTATCATTATTATTTAGGGTTGTAATCTGTTGAAACCATGGACGGGCACTAGAGGCGAATTTCACGAAATCATAACATTAATGATTTAAAGATTGAATATAATGAAATTATCATTTTAATCTTCACAAACACATTCACAGAAAAATATCGAAAATTATGTACTTATAATTTATAGAGTTGTATTTTCCACCTAATAATAATGTTGTTGTCTATGTTCGACCAATTAGGACCCATATTGTTATTCTTCTCTTCGGCACTTCATGTGGTGGATATATCATATTATCTCGTGTTTCCTAGTGGGTCAGTTGGAGTATAGTTTTCCATAGGTTTTTTTTTTTTTTTGAAAAAGGGCATAGCTAAGGTTTATAGGTAAATTTTTATTAGTAGTTACTATATAATCTTATTGAAAAATACAAATAGTTCAAAATAAAATAGTGCTAACTAAAAGTTGATACAATTTGTGAGACTTCCTGCATTTTATATAGTAGGTTGCGTGATTAATGAGGGACATGCTATTTTGCGTAAGCAGCTCGTTTGTTTGGCCTTTCGGGTCTCAAACCAATTGATAGGGTTACCTATGCATTACTTATTTATTCAAATTCAATGAATCACATATATAACATCAACTACGTCAATTATACTAGAACTGAGAAATGTGTGTCAATTACTATCTAAATGACATCATTATTCTAATTTAACCCTATAAATTATTACAACAAGACCTTACATCCATTCATGAATAAATGGATTCAAATCTTGTGAAAAATGTCTGGTAGAGTCGTACAAGAAAAAAACCAGTCATATCTTTCCGACATTAACAGATATTCAGTTTGTCTAATTGTCTTGCTGATATGTAGTTGATCCGATCGTTAGGATCGATGCCACACATTCATATATTAATATGAAAAGGAGTACGTAGACATTATGCTTATGAAAGTATGTTTTATATAAAATGCATTTCTGTCGTAGAGGACTTTGCTATCTGACGATCTAAATCGTTCATATATGTTTACATGCATGAATTATTGTATGAACATTCTGTAATATTTTTTAGCTTGTACCGAAATATTCATGAAGAATTATTAGAGTAAAAGAAAGATCAAATCCGTATCGAATGTCATCAACCTTTTGTAGACTGTTAACGTGTCGAAACTTACAAGTATAATAACAAATATTCGGTAGGAGCTCTATTCAAGATCATCAGTCTCATTGTCAGTCGGTATATTCATATATCTGTTTAAAATATAATGCAGTTCACATGTAGATTAAAACCATAGTCATATAGTTTATACAGGAGATCGCAATCTTTTATCCAGATCAAAGAAGATTTTTATTCGTAGGCAAAACCAAGAAAGATATATATATAATTTTCTTGTAAGGTGAACAAGAAGACAGTAGAATTTCTTACGAAAACAATTTGTGGATTCTGTTAGTATTATATTCAGTTCAAGAAATTAAAAATAAAATAAGTGGTGGAAAGGGAAAGCTATATAGAAATGGCAACCCATGCATGATTGCCTTGAACATCGCAAACCCTTCATTAGATTGCTTGTCTAGTGGCAGTGGACCTGCTACACAATATTCAACAAATATAATTACTTTATAGAACTATTATTATTATTATTGTATATATTTGAATAATGCGTACGCATTATTATCTCAATAACGAGTTTATATGATATGCCCACAGTTTCAATACATAGTTGAGACTATTATTAATTCTGTTTTCTCCATCAATACGACCCTTTAATAATTTTGGTGGTATTGCGCAGGGATATATTGAAAAGAATATAGTTGCATAAGGCTAATATGAAAATGTTGATTAAAAATCAAATGATTTTTTAAGCAAAAAAAAAAAAAAAAATCGAATGATTTCAAAAGGTATATAATGTGGATGAAATTGCACATGTCTTTATCACGTGGTTCGTTCACATCGATTCAATGCATATCTCCACCAACTTGTCTTATTAATATTCCTCGTACAACTCTCCCATCTATTCTTTTACGTTATACCATTTCTTTTAACTTGTATGTAGTACACAACGTTGTCCAAAAAAAAAAAAAGTATGTAGTACACAACATTGCAAACATAATATAATATTAATTTTTTTTATGTACTGAAACATAGAATAGTCTCAATCTATAGATTTTACATTAATCAATTATTTTATATATATTAAATTCGTAGTTTTGAGATGAAATGAGTTTATATGTCAAATTAGTTATTTGAACTAATCTTAAGTACTTTAAAACATAAGCATATTGTTGTAGAATAACATTCTCTTACAGAAAAAATCAAATATTAGACGTGTCTGAAAATGTCTCTTTTATGAATTTATTTTTCATTTTTTATTTTCGTGATATCAAAATAATAATTTGGGTTACTATTCACAAGGTAAGCTTACAATGCTTAAGCGGAACTGGTTATTAGGCACTACAACCTTGGATCTTCCAGCAACTAATCCGTATAATTAGTATATTCAATCATATGCAGTAATTAATCTAGGAACAAATTGATAAACTAAGTCTTCTACAGAGTAAGCTAAATAATTTATTTTCTTGGGGATACAGATAAGAGTATATATGGGGACATATACTTTGTCGTTTTTTTAATTGAGCTTTGTAATGAAGTCTTAGCAAAGACATGACTAGACTGAAAAGAAAATTAAAAGTATGATAGCAGAGAAAAATAAAAACAAAATTCATGCATCTGCTTCACTGCTTGTGAGGCTATTTGAATTCATTGTATGTATCTTAATTATTCGTCTCCTTTCACCTCCCTTGACATAAAAGTTAAGAGGGAAAAGATTAATCATAAATTTCCAACATTTATAAATCAACTGTTACCATTATTTTCTTATGATTCAGTGAGATATTTTATATATTTTGAACGTGAAACACTGAACCAATTCATTAAGGGATTGGGAATAGATTCTTTTACTTGTTTGTGAGCTCACATTTCAAAGGAAAGCAGCATACCATTCCCGATATTATTTTTTTTTTAAAATGAGCAATTAGTTGTTTCTAATTAACGTTTTCTAAGAAAAAATTTTACAAACTTCAGCCACTATAAAATGTCTAGAATTGACAATCATTTTTTTTGTACCACTACCGTTTTTTGTGTATATGCCATACCACGAAATAAAAGAGTTTGTAGAAAAATAACTACAAGGATAACATAATAAGAATAGAAATGAAATGATGAATAATTATGGAGTGAGTAGGACCCAATATGACAAGCATGGTGGCTGCTCTGTTGTATTTTACAATCTCATTCTCTTGAAATTCCGTGTGCCTCCTTTAACTTCAAATACCATTCTTGTATTTTATATTCTTTCAAAACACTTAAAGCATTTTTAGTACTCCCTCTGTTTCATTATAAGTGTCACTCTACAGCTGTGCACACAGATTAAGAAAACAATTAATTTTACATATTTCCTATATAAAAACACAGTTACCCATACACCTAACCATATTTTAACCAATAGAAAAACAAATTACATAATAAAAGTAATAAATTTTGCATTGAAAACCGAAAACGACACTTATTTCGTAACGCAAAAAATTCTCTACAACGACACTTAATATAAAACGGAGGGAGTAGGTTGTTCAGACCAAGAAAAAATGTCAAATTGGGTTCCTTGACTTTAAGAAGAGCCATCTTTGATATTTTACCACAAAAGCCATCAAAAATACCTTTCATGTGATACTTTTACCAAAAAATTAAATCATGTAAAAAAAAGTAATACTGTTCTACAGTAAGAAAAGTATTTATACCCAGCAAAAAAGAGTTACTAAAAGTATGTATTATCTCAAGTATTAAAAGAAAGATGTTAGTAAAAATGTGTAGTGTTTTATTTATAACAACTGCTAATCTCTAACTCTAATATAGTATAACTGAAAATCTCAGAAACACCGCTAAAACTCGAGCTTTTATAAGATTTGTAAGTTACAAATTTCATTTCATCTACAATTTCATTTCACAATACATAAATCACTTTCTCAAAAAAAAGAAAACATAAATTATTTTTCCCAAGTCTGGAATATTTAAAAGTAACACAAGTCAAAGAAGACATATGTTTTGAATGTTTTTATCGTGGGGATTGATTCAGTGCATTGTCCCAACCTTTTGACTCCTCGTCTAATCTTTTGCTTTTATTTATTATTCTTTGTCTTTGATCCCTTTCCTCGATCCAACCTCCTACTACTACAGTCTTTACAGAAGCGTACAATAAATAAACAACTTCTAAAAGTTTGGCTCAGCTGATTAGGACAATCGTAACTTATTTAATACGTTAAAACGCGTTTTAAAAAACGTGGTGCACGTTCAAAACGTGTTATTTCAATTCGAAAAACAAAAAGACACGTAACAACGGTCCAACCATCTTCATCACTCTCATAACACATCATCTTGGCTTCTGTAGCAGCCAATCTCTTCTTCTTCTTCTTGACACTAGCTGATTTGTACCCAACTTTGTACGGTTTCTCCCACGGAGATACGGATGTCCTACCTCTGCTTCCACTACTTTTGCTTTTCCCTTCACCACCACCGTGTGGATGATCACTAGGATTCTTCACTACGCCTCTCACTTTTGGTCTTATCCCCAGCCACCTACTCTGTCCTGCCTTCCTCAGCTTCTTCTTCCCTCCATGAGACGGGTCAGAGACTTTACCAATCGTAGCACGACATGTGGCGTTGATCTACCGTGAGTCCCCTGATGGAAGCTTTATCAAGCGAAGCAGGCTCCTTAAGGATCTTGGCGTTTGTCCCTGCAGCTCGGACTAACTTCGCGCCTTGTTTTGGGTTCATCTCGATGTTGTGGATGATTATTCCTATGCGCATCATACCTAGTGGCATGGAACTTCCTATCATTGAGTTGATGTCCTTGTGTAGCATCTTTTCTTGCATCTCTGCCACCAATGTTTTGTTCTGTACATCAGCAAAACCTTCAGGAATACCAACAAATATTAGAGGCCTTGACGTACAAATATAAATTACAATTTCATAGCGATAATAAATGGATTCATCAATCTCATAGCGATCTAGAGAGAAGATTCATGGCGTCTTTCTTCTACAACAACAAACATAAAAAAAGAAAAATGACTTTCGAACTCTTATTTGAATAAACTCAAGCTCAACGATCTTAACGGCAAAGCCTCCCTTCCTACTAGAGTCTTTGCCCATTCTTTATTCTTCAAACCTTCTATTCACTTCCTCATTCTCATTTGAATCTTTCCCTCCACTTGATCTTTCTACGTCTTCACCTACAACATACCTCCTTTGTTCTTTCTCCTCCGATAATACGAGTTTTGGAACCTATCACTATTCCCCCCAGCAAAATTAAGCTTGCCCTCAAGCTTACAATATGGAAAACTTCCCACAAACTCACGTTAAGACTACCATGAATTCTCCAAACTTGGCTTATCAATCCACTTCACAAGTAGCTTCAATCCTCCCTTCTTATTATAACGCTTCTCCAATACATCCTTTGGTTCTAACACCATATCAGCATCCGTAATGCACAAAGGTGGAAAATTTTGACACTGATCATGAACTCCCAATACCTTCTTTAGGTGAGAAACATGAAACACATGGTGAATCTTGGATCCCTATGGAAGCTTGAGCATATACACCGTCTGTCCAATCCGTTCTAACATCTGATACAGCCCATATAATTTGGCCGCTAACTTGTGACAAACCCTCGGACCTCAATCTGTTTCCGGTATGGCTTAAGCTACAAGAAAACCAAATCCCCCACCATAAACTTCACATCTCTCTGATGCTTGTCAGTTTGTTCCTTCATCATTTGCTGAGCATATAAAAAAGTTCTTCTTCAGTTGGTCCAACATAGCATTTATCTCTTTCAACGACTGCTCCAGCTCAAAGTTCTTCGTAGAACCAAACTCACAGCGAAGAATAGGATGTGGCTCGCGGCCATAAACCACCTGGAAAGGCGTGTCTTCAAAGACTTATGATAGGTATATTATACCACAGCTCTTCCCAAACCAAATATTTATGCCAAGTTCTCGGATGAGACGATGAGAAACATCGCAAGTACGTCTCTAAACACCGGTTTAACACCTCAGCTTGGCCATCCGTCTGAGGATGAAAGGCTGTGCTGAGCTTAAGATGAGTGCCAAGAAGCTTGAATACATCCTTCCAAAACGAACTGAGAAATATACAGTCTCTGTCTGACACAATGCTCTTTGGAAACCCATATAAACACACAATGCCATTAACAAATTGATTAGCACATCCATAGAAGAAAATGGGTGCTTCAACTCAATGAAATGCATGTACTTACTAAGGCGATCAATCACCACTAATACCACGTTGATGCCATTAGAAGTCGGTAGCCCTTCGATAAAATTCATGTTAATGTCATCCCACACTCTCTCAAAAATTGGCAAAGGTTGTAATAGACCCGCTGGAGCCAACATGGAGTGCTTATGAGTCTGACACACAACACATTCTGCAACATAATCTTGTATCATCTTTCTATCCCGATGGAAAGAGCCTTGAACTCTCTTTATTGTCTTAAGAACCTCAGAGTGACCACCACACTTACTATCATGAGACTCACGCATGATCAAGAAATAAACCTAGAAGGAAGTACTAACCGTTGTTTGTACCAAAAACTCCCATCTACTACAAAGTACTACTTAGACTACAGAGTGCCAGTGCTAAGTTGCAACAACAGAGACTGAATACCATCATCTTCAGCAATTTCATTATACAAATCCTCCCATTGTAATGCCGTAGGTACAATCGAAGATAGTAACAAAGAAGAAATTGCCATGCTTCGAAAAAGACCATCGGCAGCCTTTTTGCACTTCCTCACTTCCATGACGATTGCCATCAACTCTCTCTCATACACTGGCTTCAATTGTTCATGTGGTGTCAAAATGTGGCTAAAGAAAGCTGTATGGTTCTTGTCTTGCATCAACACTTCTCCCAGACCAAACGCAGAAGCATCTGATTAACCTATAAATATCTTCTGGAAGTCTGGTAAAGCCAACACCGGAGTATGAGCCATCACAAACTTCAGCTTTTCAAACGCTGTTTGTGCTTCAAAACCCCAAGTAAACTGGTTCTTCTTCAACAAGGTAGTTAATGGTTTGACCAGCACACCTTAATTCCTCACAAAGCATCTATAATAATCTGTTAAGCCAAAGAATCCTCAAAGCTGCTTAACCATTTTCGGAGTAGGCCACAAGTTCATAGCTTCAGTCTTAATCCCATCTGCCTCTACACCCTTCTGAGAAATCAAATGACCCAAATACTCCACTTGACCAACCCCAAACGAACACTTCTTTTGATTATTATTGAGTCTCTGATCACGTAACCCCCCCCCCAAGACAACAGCCATATGCTGAACCAAAGTCTTATTATAAATCAAAATATCATCAAAGAAAACAAAGACGAAGTGACAAAGAAATGGTTTGAAAATCTTGTTCATCAAAGCTTGGAAAGTAGTAGGTGCATTAATGGGCCCAAAAGGCATCACAAGGAATTCATAATGACCCTCCACTGTCCTAAATGCAGCCTTCTCAATATCAGACTCCACCATGCGAATTTGATAGTACCTCGGCCTGAGATTAAGTTTAGAAAACACAGCTGCACCATCAACTCATCAAGCAACTGATAAATGACAGGGACATGGTACTTATCGGGGACAGTAGCACGGTTCAAAAATCTATAATTGACGCAAAGCAATGAGACCCATCCTTCTTCTTGACTAGCAAGACATGACTCGAGAATGAACTTGTGCTTGGACATATCACTCCTGTTGCCAACATCTCATTCACCATATCCTCCATCACCATTTTACTTTCATGAGGATACCGATACGGTCTCATTGAAACAGCAGAAACCCCAGGAACAAGAGTGATAGAATGTTTATTTCCCTGTAACGGTGGTAACTCTACTGGTATTGCAAAGACATCAGTAAAATGGCTCAGTAGAGTGGCAATAGGTGCTTCCAACTCAGAAATTGTAGATGGCACCGTAGAAGTATTTAATAGTACTTCACTACCAAGCATATATTTCAGACATGGACACAATGACTTGAAAGATAGCTTTTTACAATGCAACAACCTATCCCCATACAAGGTCACACGAGCTCCCTCATACAGTAAAGAGAGAATCGGTTCCTTCCAATCAATATCTCACCTTCCTAACGTCTCAAGCCATTGTATCCCAAGGATGACATCCACCTGTCCCAACTCCAATGATATAAAATATGAGGTAAAGTTAGTGTTGCTCAACTGAAAAGTAACAGCTTTACAAACACCATGGACCTTCACAACGACGCCATTGCCTAACAAGACATCCAAACTACTATCAGCACAAAATTTCAACCATAGCTTGTCTACCACTGCAGGAGAAATGAAGTTATGAGAGGCTCCACTGTCGACCATCAAAATAACCTCTCTATTGTTAATATGACCCCAACATTTTGTAGTCTTTGGCGAATCAATACCCATGAAAGAGCTAAAAGACAACGTACACATCTCATGTCCCTCTGCCATTTCCATCTCTTCCTCGTCTCTAACATCCACCACTTCCAGTTCCAAGCCATTTATCACCGTCATCATTCGTAAAGCTTTATCAAGACAATCATGAATCTTAGACCAAGAAACCTTACATTTAAAGCACACCTTATCTCTTCTCATAGCATCCAACTCCGGATCAGTATACTGTTGACCGGGACATTCATTTTCTCGTTCGACTATCATATTCTCTCTGCTTTGGCCTCCCTCAACACGTGGTTTATCTCGCTGATATTAATAAGAGGAACTAGTTCTTCCCGTTCCCAAATGGAGAGACATTCCTCTGGTCTCTTGACCTACAACTCCATTCACCACCTTACAAAAAGCACTAGTTTCCATAAGTATCACTGCAGCAATGTAGTTAGGTAAGCTCTGTGGATCCTTGATCCGTATCACCTCGTTCATCTCTTGAGTGAGACCATTGTAAAAAATTCGCTCCAAATGATGATCTGCCAAACCCACAACTTGGGAAGATAACTCTTCAAATTTAGAAAGGTAAACAGCCACCGTACCCGTCTGTTTGATTGCAAAAAGCTTTGTCTCAGGTTCTTCATCAATAGATTCAGAGAAACACACCACCAATCTCTGTTTGAAATCTTTCCAACTATGAAAACCACCACGACCCATCACCCAGGTAAAACACTTTTTAATCTTCCCTTGCAAGCACAACAGAACCAAATCTAACTTCGCATCATCAGAATACCTTCCAAATGTATAAAAATGCTCCACATTCACAATCCAGTCTAACACACGTGTACCATCATAGAAAGGCATTTCAATTTTCTTCAACATACTATCACGATTATCTAGATTCAGATTAACAGCTCGATAACCCAACGGAGAACTCCGATTTGGTTCCAAATATGACGGTTGTACCTGAGAACCTGTGTGAGAGTAATCAGAATGTTGAACATGCTCTTTGAATCGGCATCTTCCCCACCGATTTCATCATCGCTTGCACCGATGATGCGAGATTCGTCATCGCAGCCTCCATTGATGTCATCTTCTCCTCCATCGATGAAACAATTGAGTTTGTCATCGCGTGTTCTTTGTTTAAACAAGTAAACACTCCCATCAAAAACAAAATCTCACCATGTAGATTCTCATCCACCTCGTCGAAATCAACCACACCACTCGATCGTACCGGAGTAACACTCGCCGACATCGCAATCGCTGTATTCAATTTTTTTACTGCACCAATGATAGATTTATGTAATCTCAAACTCTGGATCTCTGTAAATTCTTCTTATGTAAACGAAAGCTTAAAGTACAAATACAAATTACAATCTCATAGCAATAGTAAATGTATTCATTGATCTCATAGTGATCGAGAGAGAAGACTCATGGCATCTTTCTTCTACAACAACAAGCATAAAAAAAGGAAAATGACTTTAAAACTCTTATTTGAATAAACTCAAGCTCAACAATCTTAACGGTAAAGCTTCCCTTCTCACTAAAGTCTTTGTCCATTCTTTATTCTTCAAACCTTCTGTCTCACTTCAAGTCTTCACTTCTTCATTCTCATTTGACTCTTTCCTTCCACTTGATCCTTCTCGTCTTCACCTACAACCAGACCTCCTCTGTTCTTTCTCTTCCGATAGTACGAGTTACGGAACCTATCATAAACACAAACAATAACAGTATCTTAGGTGTTGTATATATGCAACAGAATACAAGTCACTGATGAACCTGATTCCTCAAGAATATACAATCCATCCTACAATGTGTATATAATATCACATGTTCCGAGAACTAATCAAAGAGCCTGATCCCATCTTAGCAACTAGCCAAAGATATTAGTAAGATGTCCAAGCAGAAGGTTTAATACTTTGACATATAAGCTTGCATCTATAATGACCACCCAAAGAAATGAACAGAAGACAAGAAACTTTCTGATATAATCATTTTCTCAACATTCGTAATGAGAAACATAGTTAGAAACTTAGAGGTCACATATTCATGATCAAGATCTATGTAATATAGTTCCATGCTTTGTCTTTGTTATCAAGAGTTATTTTAACTACTACATGTGGAGAAACTGCGAAATGATGGACGAACAAAACTATTGAATAAAGAATAAGAAGCTCGAGCTCTGCATAGCGTCACAATGGCCGACATGTTAGTGATCTAGGTATAATCGAAGAAGAGGAAGTGAGGAACTTAAAGGGTTCGGTTTCCTAAACCATGAGGAAAGTCTATATATCAATTTACAAAAACCGGTTTTGATTGGACTGTGACTAATAAATACAATCCAGTTTAATTGTTACTTGATGCTGGTTACCTACCTAATTGATTAACAAACGTTTTGTAATTACAATTAATTTTCTGAATCACTTGAGGTTTGAAAACATCAATTTAGTTGAAATCATGGGGGTTAGTCCAGTTTGGAAATAAAATGATTTTTGGCTAGTTTGGTTGGTACAAATATTTTAACATCAAAATTCACATATATTTACCATTTTTTATTTGCTAAGTAGATTATGTGGTTTGACAAAAAATAGAATACTGGACGTTTGCAAATGTTTTTTTACATACAACTTAATAAAATATCATTGACATTTTAAAATAAACCCATACTGTATGTTGATAGATTCAAAGTTAATAAGAGAAAATATTTTGTTTCACACAAATTTTAAATTATTATAACTCCTATTACAGTAAAAGGTACATAAATGATTAAATGTTATATTTCAGTTTGAAATAACATAACTTCTAAGTAAAAATACACTATTCCATTAACTGGTTAAAATAAATTATGATATATATATATATATATTTAAAACAACAATTAAAATATCACATCACTATTACAATAATATTACACTAAAATAAATAATTGATATTATAAAATATATTGTCATTCCAGGATTTATGTAAATATTATACCTTTTCCTGCACCAATGATAAATTTATGTAATGTCAAACTCTGGAACTCTGTAAATTCTTCTTATGTAAACGAAAGTTTAAAGTACAAATACAAATTACAATCTCATAGAAATAGTAAATATATTGATCTCATAGCGATCGAAAGAGAAGACTCATGGCTTCTTTCTTCTACAACAACAAGCATAAAAAAAGAAAATGAATTTCGAACTCTTATTTGAATAAACTCAAGTTCAACGATTTTAACGACAAAGCCTCCCTTCTCACTAGAGTCTTTGCCCATTCTTTATTCTTCAAACCTTTTGCCTCACTTCAAGTCTTCACTTCTTCACTTCTTCATTCACATTTGAATTTTTCTTTCCATTTGATCCTTCTACGTCTTCACCTACAACCAGACCTCCTTTGTTCTTTCTCTCCCGATAGTACGAGTTATGGAACCTATCATAAACACAGACAATAACAGTATCTTAGGTGTTGTATATTTGTAATATAATACAAGTCACTGATCAACCTGATTCCTCAAGAATATACTATCCATCCTACAACGTATATAATATCACATGTTCCGAAAACTAATCAAAGAGCCTGATCCCATCTTAGCAACTAGCCAAAGATATTAGTAAGATGTCCAAGCAGAAGGTTTAATACTTTGACATATAAGCTTGCATCATATAATGACCACCCAAAAAACTGAACATAAGACAAGAAACTTCCTCACATAATCATTTTCTTAACATTCATAATAAGAAACATAGTTAGAAACTTAGAGGTCACATATTCATGATCAAGATCTTTGTAATATAGTTCCATGCTTTGTCTTTATTATCAAGAGTTATTTTAACTACTACATGTGGAGAAATTACGAAATGATGGACGAACAACACTATTGAATAAAGAATAAGGAGCTCGAGCTCTGCATAGCGTCACAATGGCCGACATGGTAGTGATCTAGGTCTGTTCGAAAAAGAGAAAGTGAGGAACTTAAAGAGTTCGCTTTCCTAAACAATGAGGGAAGTCTATCAATTTACAAAAACCGGTTCAGACTAATAAATATATTCTAGTTTAATTGTTACTTGATGCTGGTTACACCTAATTGAGTAAACAAAAGTTTTGTAATTACAATTAATTTTCTGAATCGCTTGAGGTTTGAAAACATCAATTTAGTTGAAATTATGGGGGTTAGTCCAGTTTGGAAAAAAAAAGATTTTTGGCCAGCTTGGTTGGTACAAAATTTTGCCAAACTGAATCAAATAATCTTTTTGTTTAACTCAGTTTGGTAATCGGTTAGGTCAAATTTTAAAAATTCTTCCAAACTTGACCAACTGTTTTTTTTTTTTTTTGAACACAACTTGACCAATTGTTTTGACGTTTAATTTAGTTAGAAATTCAGGTAAATTCAAATTAATTCCGATTAGTTAATAATCGGTTAATTCATTTCAAAATTTGATATGATTTTAATTTAATATATATCGATATGACTAGGTGATTTTCCCGTGCTCATGCACGGGCATGTATATTTATAAAATAAATATACAATAATAACTGATTGATATTTACTTTAATTTTTAAATTAATTTATAGTTTGTAATTTATATTATAATATTAATTTTAGATATGTTATATTTAGTCTGTTTTATTGTTTTTACGGTCGATTTAGTTATCATTTATATATATTGGATTCTATATATTTCTCTTAATTCAACTATTATCTTTTATATTTTAAATATATTAAATTTTTGATTAACTGTCTTATTTGCATTTATGGTGGTTGTTATCTTAGAAATATAAGTATATTTAGTAAGATTATATATAACTTAAGATTTTTTTGTGCTTAGAAGGAAAAAAAAATAAAAACTAAAGTTTCTGTTTATAAATTACATACATAAGTAACTAACGAATTTTTAGAAGATTTTGAACACATACCAATATTTACAATAGTTAAAATATTTTATAAATTCTAAATAAATTAATGCTTTAGATTGTTTGGATGGTAAACTGAAATTTATTTTAAATAATTTTAAAAATAAGGATTCTGATTTGCTTAAGTATTTGACTATGGTTATATTATGTTTCACAAACATAAAAACAAAAAAATTAAAAATCAAAAGATTTATTAAGAAAACAGATAACTTTAACTATTAAAATATAATATATCTACCTCGTTAAATTATATAGTGTTATGGTATTTTAAAATAATAGTAGTTATTTTCTGTTTCTATGTTTGTGAAGCTTAACATAACCATAATCAAAATACTTAAGTAAATCAGAATCCTTATTCTTAGAACAGATAATTTTAACTATTAAAATATAATATATCTACCTCGTTAAATTATATAGTATTATGATATTTTAAAATAATTGTAGTTACTTGATCAAAAGATGTTTATCATTAAATTTATTTTTAGTTTTATTTTTAGTATCTCTTAAAATAGTCAGTAAAAAGTGATTTTTTGAGAAATTATACTATATAAGTAAAATAGAATTTATATTTTTACTGTAATTGTAAGATATTATAGTCAAATAAATATACAAAAAAAATAATTTCAATAATACTAAATATAAAAAAAATTCAGTTAAACATATATCAGTTTATGTTAGTTGATTATTTTATGCAATCATCTAATAAAATAGATAGATATATACAAAAATAATTATTTTGAAAATATATATATTTTATTGTTTAAAATTATTTTTAAGGAAAAATATTTCTTTTTCTAATAGCAATATTTTTTGTGTGAATTATTTTTATGAAATCTCATTATATACAAATATTGTTTTTTTTATCTAAGAAGATATAGGTATAAAGTATTTTATTACTTCAAAGGTATATTTTATGTTATTTAAAATATATTTAAATTAACTATTACTATTTTGTGAACTTTCTTTTTTTTTATTAAATCATATTATATATACTTATATTTTCGTTTTTAAATAGTTTTGTAAATTTTATAAATGTTTCCTTTTTATTTTATATTGTTATTTGGAAATTTAAAAAAAGTAAATAATATTTAATAATATTTTAATTCATTAGGGGTATCATAGTAATCAACCAACGTGAGAGTTAACGTGAGCGCGACACCTAAGAAACTGACTTCTCAAATAATATTATAAAGATTTGGTTAGAAAACATAACAAACTCAACCATATAACAAACTCAACCAGACCACACTAACATAGGAAGTCCAAGCAAAGTCTCATCCATCAGTCATCCAAAGTGCACACAAAACAAACAAGTCCTTAATTTAACTTAAAAACATTATTTTAAAAGATGAAAGATTCAGTACTCAACACAAACTCAACTCTTGAGCTCCTTTCCTTACTCCTGCAAAAAGAAAAACGTATACAGTTCCATGAGCAAAACGATCATATAAACAATGCTCAAGCTATAAGCAGAGAAGAACATATACTAACCTCATCGTCGTCATCATCATCTTCCTTCTTCAAACGAGTCTCACCACCTTCCTTAATAATAGGAAGCTTCATAGCACCAAACGGAGTATCAACATCCACATTGCCCTTAATAGTATACCCAGTCCCTTTACCACGTATCATATCCCAAAGCGCAGAACCAAAGTCCTTTGGCCTAAACGTGATCGGCACATTAACCAACCCACTCCCATTCTTATCAAGCTTAATAGAGTCAGATATCTCAGCCTTCCCAATACTCACATCACTCAACCACACCTCACAGTCCAAGTCATTAAGCCCCAAGTCAAAATCATTCATATTCTCAAGCCTCACATGGAGAATCGCAACAGTCTCTTCCAAAGAAAACTTCTGGAACTTAATCTTCTCGATGTCAACATCAGGCTTCTTTGGGATAGGAATCTCACCACGCTTCTCCAAAGGCAACGTCAACCTCCCAAAGACAGGCACGTCGACGATGAGATCAACTTTGATCCTGTAAGGTATGATCATACCGGGGTTAATGTCGTTGTAAGTGCTCTTGATGTCATCGTAGATTAAAGTCAACGGTATCTTGACTGTCTCTTCTCCATGTGCCTTGATGGTTCCTGCGTCGGGGATGAGGCCTGAGACGAGTTTTCTACCGTCACTTTCGACTAAGTAGTCGATGTCGATGAGAGGGATGGGGACTGGGTTGGGGTTCTTGACGAGGACGTCTACGACGATGTCTGCTCTCTCGAGGTTGATTTTTGGGATGTGGATGGCTGAGACGTCGGCTGTTGGTTTACCGAAGCCGATGGTTTCTTCGATTTTTTCACCGATGTCGTGGATGAAGTCTTTGACTTTGTCGAGGAAGCCTCCTTTGCCTTCTTCTTTTTTTTCTTCCTCTTCCTTGTGGCCTCTGTCCACGATTTCAACTTTGTTCTCGGATGTTGACATAGCTGAGAAGCAGCAAGGTGACATCGTTACAACAACGCAAAAAAAAAAAAAAAAAGTCAAACCAAACAGATTTCATCTCCACAAGTCATATAAGACCAAGAACAAGGTACGAAGACAAAGTCAAAGCAACTAGAAATCAAAAATAAAGGAATGTTTTTTTTTCTTCTACCAAACACCATGAAGAACTCACATTACAGTAGATCTCATCAACTAGATGATTCATGACAACATATTTTATTTCTATAGCTTGAACACAAGAACATACATTGCATGTTTGAAGTACAACAATACTGATCAGATCACGTGGATCATGAGAAAAAAAAAACAGTGATCCCTAATACTCGATCTAGATCAAGTGAAAGGTCAAACAGATCGGGATAAGTAAGGTCAGAGTCAACAAAAACTCGATCAAATCATCACCTTTACAGATCAGATACGGAAGAACAGATAACGATGAGAAGTGGATATGGATCTTTACCTAGAGAGTTGATGAATGTGAGTCGCAGAGAGACAAGAGAGAGTGCTTTGAGGATGATTGAAGATTGTGTAATAGGCTGATTTGTTGAACTATATCAACTAGTAATAAATGTTTGACGCGTCATTTTCGCATTTGCCGACAAATCCACGTGTAAAGTTACTATTGGCTTTTAGAAAGTCTCGTCAATTGCATTTTGACCTCCTATGTTCAAGATATTATGACAGAGACAATCATAATTTTGATTGGTGCAGAATAACCCACTCGCCCCCAAAATTCGGAGGAACTATTATTACACGATTCAAAACAAGATCAGAAGCTTACAAAAAGCGGTCCAAATATATCTCAAGAGGTAAAAGAAAACATTTTGACAATATAGTTTCGGAGATTGGATTGTAACCAAATGGTACACAGGAACAAGTTCTCATTCGTGATCATTTGCTCATCCATGGAACGAGCAACTATTTCAGGTGGTGTTCAAACAACGACGCCATCTCCAGCTGCATAAAGAAAAAAGGAGAGAAAATTTCAAGGACTTTACAAAAGAGACAAGAACTCAAATGGTTGATAACATGACACCATTATTTGCTTAATGGAATTATTCATGAAATTTGATAAATTGTTTAACGAGTAAAGGATTGATCATAATGATGATACTTACGGCCGTCAAAGCAGTTTCAGCTCCCTTGTTTCCGGCTTTCCCACCAGATCGATTCAGAGCCTACAGTTTCAGTTTAACCATAATAAACAATCAGTGTTTATCATCATGAATCAGCTATACATTTCATTAATTTTTTGGAATAACAAAACCGAACCTGATCCATGTCCTCGCATGTCAGTACACCAAATATGCATGGAACACCTGCAAATTAGGAATCAAAAGCGTTACTGCTACGGAAAAGCTAAACTAATTGCAAGAGAAGACGACATCAACAGTGACCGAACAGCCAAAACAAATTTCTGAAGAGCTGAACTGATGATGTGGGTGGGGGTGGGGAGTGAAGCAGCTCTTTGAGTTAGTGTGACAATTACACTACCACACAACAGATTTGGCAACAGCATCGTAATGAGTAGTCTGAGACGAACCTGAATTAATGCCAGCAGAAAGTACTCCAGATGCAGCAGAGTTGGCAACAGCATCATAATGAGTAGTATCACCTCTTATCTAACACACAACAAAGGACACAAAGACTAGATCAAAATCCAACTCTAAAGCAAAGTACTTTCTGAGCACATACAATCAGATAAGACTAACAATTTGTTCAAAGCAAGAATCATACCACAGCACCGATACATAAAACGGCATGAAACTTTCCTGACTTCCCAAGATTTTGTGCAACAACACCTATCTCAAAGCTGCCAGGAACCCATATAACCTGATTCAAAAAAGAGTTTCACTTGAGTTGATTCGTAGAAACAATAGCTTCAACAAGGATGCAAAGCTCCAATCTTTATACCTCAATGTCTTCTTCTCTAACAGAGTACTTCTTGAAAGTCTCAATAGCTCCTTCCAAAAGCAACTTCGTCACAACCTCATTGAAACGAGCAACAACCTTGACGATATTCAAAAAAAAAAAAAAAAACTTATCTATCAAATCCTGAGAAAAAGGTGAAGACTTTAAGGAGAAGAACAGAGAACTTACAATAGCAAATCTAAGACCTTCCCCTCTGATAAGCGACCCAGTAACATGACGAACAGCAGCCGTCTGTATAAACGACGAGCGTAGCTCCTTCTCTACAGCCAGTGACGACGCGAAACCTAACAAGTAAAACTATAACATCTCATCATCCACTGGATTGCGATAAAGTATTGAGCTTTAAGAGATAGTGAGAGAAGGCAAAGCGTACCGGATGCTGATGTGGAGAATGATAAGCTATTGGATTTGAGTACAGTGGAAGGAGATTGACGAGAAGGGAGATGATGACGTGTCGTCGGAGTTAGGCGGAGACAAGAAGGCGGCGAAGCTAACGACTTCATATTTCGTTCCTCTGACTGAGATGCGGTTAGGAGTGAGTGCTTGGAAAGATCGTTCTTATCCTTGGTTTAGCAGATTTAATTAATTCCGGTTTAGTAATGAATCCAATGGTTTGGTTTAGAGATTTCCGGTTAAATAAATTTTTGGTTAATTCGGTTCGTTGGAAGAAGTTCGGTTCGGTCCGGCAAATTTTCTAAAAATAGTTATTATTTCGGTTCGAATTAGCTCAATCTTATTAAAATAAAATAAAAAGTTTTACAACCACCATACCAAAGACATGAATCGAACTAACCAAATTTCAAATCGAACTAATCGAAATAACCAACTAATCGAATTTAACCGAACAAACTTATTCGAAATTCAACAAAATTATACCAAAACATAACTGAAATAGTGAAAACGGTTTGGTTCGTAATCTAATGGTTTGGTTAAGAGATTACCGGTTTAATGGGAAGGGATAAACTAAGCCCTAAAGTCTGAATCTCTCACCGGTCGGAATATTCAGACAAAAGTGAAAGTCTTTTAAATTTTTTCTGTCTGCCGAAAAGCTTTCGTCTTGAACCATAGGATATGGCTACGACTAACTGGTACCATTTCGATTCTATTGATCTTTTAACTCTTTAAGATGATGATTCTATTGAGATAAACGTTGTATTGATAACACAGGCTAGTGGCGTCTCCAAGTGTGTTTCTTCATCGCTCAGGAAACCCTCGTCTCGCATTTGCTTCTAGAAAGAATCAGTCGTTATGTAAAAGCCGTGTTAGTTTTGTGGGTAATGGGCAACGTCGTCGTCTTCCGGTGGTTTTATCAAGGACGGCGACGGAGGGTTCCGGTGAGGAGGCCGTGAAGTCTGTTTTGCCTGGAAGTGGCATATCCATCATGGTATATAATGGTTTGGTTATATGTTCTTAGTGGTGGTTATTGTTCGGTTAAGCTATTAAATTATCTCTTACATTTCAGGTGAATGGATGCACTGGCAAAATGGGGAAAGCTGTAATCAAAGCAGCAGACTCTGCTGGAGTTAATATTGTTCCTACTTCCTTTGGATCTGCTGCTGAGGCTGGACAGACTGTTGAGGTGTGTGGCAAAGAGATCACTGTGCACGGTCCTACTGAGAGAGAAAAGGTTCTTTCTTGGGTGTTTGAGAAACATCCTGAGCTTATTGTTGTCGACTACACCATCCCCACTGCAGTTAATGGTAACTGTTGCTTGACACTTGTCTTAGTGAGTTAAAAGAAAAACCATCTGCTAGAACCTTTTTTTTTATGTCTATTGTTTGTTGCTTTTGAAATGTAGATAATGCGGAGCTGTATAGCAAAGTAGGTGTTCCTTTTGTAATGGGAACAACTGGTGGAGACAGGAATAAACTGTATGAGACTGTGGAGAAAGCAAAGACTTATGCTGTGATTTCCCCACAGATGGGTAAACAGGTATGTGTGTCTCGTAGAAAGTATTGTGATTTTAAGATTTTTTTAGCTCATATCTCTTTTGCTTTGTTGGTTTCATTAGGTTGTTGCATTTCTTGCGGCCATGGAGATCATGGCTGAGCAATTTCCAGGAGCCTTTTCTGGTTACTCCTTAGAGGTACACTTTTATTATATATTCAAATGCATTTTATTGCTTCTTGCTACGTCTAATCAAATGCCAAAGTATATATATGTAGGTGATGGAGTCTCATCAAGCTAGTAAGTTGGATGCATCAGGAACAGCAAAGGCTGTTATCTCTTGCTTCCAGGAACTAGGAGTGTCTTACGACATGGATGAGGTGCATTGTTTTGTAATTTATTCTTTACATCTAGGCAATAACTTAATTGATCTCGGAATATGAATTTTCTTTTTATACAACTTTTTTTGGTGGTAGATACAATTGATTAGGGATCCTAAACAGCAAGTTGAGATGGTTGGAGTTCCTGAAGAGCATGTCTCTGGCCACGCTTTCCATCTCTATCACTTGACCTCACCTGATGAAACGTAATGCAACATCTAAGACATTATTATATAACTTTTGTGTCTCTATTGTAAAAGTGTGTATGTTCCATAACTAGCTCACTTTTCTTTGTAGTGTCTCCTTCGAGTTCCAGCACAATGTTTGTGGCAGATCAATATACGCTGAGGGTACTGTGGATGCCGTGCTTTTCCTTGCCAAAAAGGTTCAGAAGCTTACTCCTTTTGCTCGCTAATAGATTCTCAGCTTTCTCTGAGTCTCACCTCTATCTATACTATGCTAATTGTTGTTTCAACACTTTTGTGAAATGTAGATTCGGTTGAAAGCAGACCAGAGAATCTACAACATGATCGATGTTTTGAGAGAGGGAAACATGCGTTGAGCTTCCAAGTTTTGTCCAAATGGTTGTTCTAGAAGAGCTATTTACCAAATCATCTGCTGTGAAAGATGTTTGGTTGCCACTTCTTCTTCTGGCTTTCAAGCAGGGTTTTGAAACTACTAGGGTTGTTTGCAACTACACAACTGTTGTGTTTTGTAGCTGTTTTTTGGTTTAATCCAAGAACGTTCCATTGCGTGTTAACCTCTTTATCACCAATTTACTCTCCTTTCCTGAATCATCGAAATCTTAAAGGTAAAAGCTGTCTAATTTTCAGAACAACGATCTTAGGGGAAGATTGCATCTTGTATCTCACAAGGTCAAAAGATGCTTAGACCATAAATATCGGCGTCCCACCGCATGTATCTTAACAATTTTCGGATTTAATTTAAATGTCAAATAAGTAAGAATGTGTGGGACGCCGCTTAATTAAGAAGTTTTATGAGGCGTCCCAAGGTGATACGTGGCGTTTTGTGTATGGTGGAAAGCAAAGGGTTAGGGCAAAATCGATTTGGGAACGAGATTTACTTTTTTCGTCTCTTTGGGTTCTCTCTCTCTCGAGTGCGATTGAGAGGGTGATTTCTTGTGAAGTGCGACGGCTCTCATCACGACGGTTCTCTCTCGAGGGTTTTCATCACGACGGTCCTCTCGACGGTCCTCCCCTCTCGACGGTCCTCGCCTCTCGACGCTTCTCCCCTTTTGGTTCTCATCTCTGCGGATCTCCTCTCGAGGGTTCTCAACACGACGGTCCTCCCCTCTCGACGGTCCTCCTCTCGACGGTCCTCCCCTCTCGACGGTTCTCCCCTCTTTGGTTCTCATCTCCGCGGTTCTCCTCTCGAGGGTTCTCATCCTTGGTTCTTATTCTTCGATTCGAAGGTGAAGAGGGTATGTGTTCGTCCTCCCTGTTGATTCTTTGCATGCATTTAGTTATCCTTGTAATCTACTTCCTCGATGAAACAAATAAGTGTTCTTCCAAGTCTGGATCATCACGCGTTTTTAAGTTGTAAATTACTGGGTTAATTGTGAGTCTTGTTTTTGAAATCATCTTATGGTTAATTGTTTGGAAATCATCTTATGGTTATATGTTTTATCTTATGGTTAATTATTTGAAGAAACTGATTTAATTTCTCTTTGATTCTGAGACTGTTATTAGGTGAGGTACATTTGCAATTACCCGGTTAGGAAATCACAGCATACGGCGAACAATCCTACGAAGTTGAAGGTACTTTTTCTTTGATTCTGTCTGCTTAGTTTGCAACCAAATCGTGTAGTTGGTTGTGTGAAATGATAGGCTAGTTTGTACACATCTTAATGAAATGATAGGCTAGTTTGTATACACAACAGTATGGGGTTAACTGCCTGCTTTGTTTGCAACCAAATCGTATACATCTTAAAGAAATGATAGTCTAGTTTTGTGAGGTTATAACTTTTTACCTTTATTAGTTAATGCACTTGTACAAAAGTTGGTTGTGTGATACGTAATAACTGAGATGTACTTTGGTAGTTTAGGTCATTACTGAGATGTACAAAAGTTGGTTGTGTGATATATAATAACTAAGTTGTTTCTGTATTGCTCGTATATCTTTAAACCTTTATTAGTTAATGCACTTGTAAAAGTTGGTTGTGTAATACCATTTATGTAGTTTGGTAGTTAGATCATTATGGTTGTGTTAATTACAGTTTCTCCTATAAAACTATCCTTCTACGAGCAAATTTTATATCCATCATCTTCTATCTCCATTCTCTGGTAAAACCATAATACCATTCCGCTTTCTCTTCTTTAATTTCTTTTCTCTTCTTACTGCTATGAATCCATATAGCCAGTCCTCTGGTTATATGGGCCTCCTTCACAGTCAACATGACAATGGTATCCATGAGAACTCTCCTTATGAGAGTTTTC
>CAKOAT010640709.1:183173-224945 GCA_932364175.1 Eruca vesicaria subsp. sativa
CTGTTTCTTAAAATGTCTCCATTTCTATGTTTTTAAATTATGGCTTGCGTACTTTGGCTTAATGTCTGTCTTTCTATGTTTTTAATGTATGTCTCGGTTCTCTTTGTACGTCTATCTTTATAAATGAATCTATTTTATGTTTATGAATGTGTCTCGATGTTTATTTAAAATGAATGTCTGCAGTTTTTTGTTGAACATGCTCGATGCTTATTTAAGATGAATGTCTTTCTTTTTGCAGGTTTCAGTAAACATGGGTTTAGATTACAGTTATTCCCAACCTTCACAATCTGAGGACTTTGGTGGGGATCGGGCGGACAGTGACTACAGCGAAATAGAAGCCCTGATACGGGCAGATCAGGCTGAGTTAGGCTACGTGGACGGTGAGGAGTTTCTGTACCCTCCACAGCCTGAGGTTGAATATGGTTTTCCGAAGAAGTGCTATTGTGGTAGTCAACCTCTGCTAGCTACATCTCGCAGTAGAACCAATCCAGGTAGAAGGTACTTCACATGTACTAATGTTGATGATGGAGAGTGTCATGTTTGGAAATGGTGGGATCAGGCTGTTATGGAGGAAATGAGATCCATAGATACACAGACTCTTCAGTTAGCTGAGAAAGTAGATTCTATGAACTTCTTGAGTGACTATGAGACTGACCAAAAGCTGCTGAGGATAGAGGACATGGTTTGTGCGTTGGCCACGAATAAATCAAGGCCTAGCTTTGATTACCTTGTTGTGGTTATGCTTGTTGTTTTAATTTCCATAGGTATCGTCCTCATCTTTATCTAAATCAGCCTGTTGGTTTAGATATGAAAATTGTGTTTATGTGTAATGGATTAAAATGTACCTGTGTAATTTCTTAATGTACCTGTGTAATGGATTCTGTTTTTTGGCGATTGATGTACCTGTGTAATGGATTAATGTATCACTCTTTGTTACATTTAAACATAAAGTGACTATTGATCACTCATTGTCATTCTTGTAAGTCACACTCGTGACTAAATACACGAGTGTCATGTTTGTAAGTCACGAGCTTCAACATTTGTGCAAATAATTTTGGTGTCACAAGTCACAGGATGTATAAAAGAGTCACAAGATGTACTAAAGACTCACAAGATGTACTAATAAAGAGTCAGAAGATGTACTAAAGAGTCACAAGATTAACAATAAGAAATCACAAGACAATGCAACACTTTCACCTATAAATATGTGGATACATTTTCTCGTTAAGAATACAAATCAGCTCTCAACTTCTCTTATTCAAAACCTTTTTAAATCAAGAGAAGATGCAGCCGGACGGTCTAGCATATCTCCACTCCAAGAAGTAGATTATTTTAAATCAAGAGAAGATGCAGCCGGACGGTCTAGCATATCTCCACTCCAAAAATGTACCGCAGCGATTCGTCAACTGGCGTATGGTGGTGCGGCTGATACCGTTGACGAATATGTCCGAGTAGCTGAATCAACAGCTAGAAGTTGTTTGCACCATTTTGCCGCCGGAATAATCCACTTGTTTGGCGATGAATACCTAAGACGTCCTACACCGGAGGATCTGCAAAGACTACTATCTATTGGAGAACAACGTGGATTTCCAGGAATGATTGGAAGCATCGACTGTATGCATTGGGAGTGGAAGAATTGCCCAGCCGCTTGGAAAGGAATGTATTCACGAGGAACCGGAAAACCAACCATTGTGTTGGAGGCGGTGGCTTCATAAGACCTCTGGATATGGCACGCGTTTTTTGGAGCTCCAGGTACTATGAACGATCTTAATATTCTTGATCGATCACCTGTTTTTGATGATATTATTAACGGAGTCGCGCCAGAAGTAAACTTCTATGTCAACGGAACAGAGTACCATTTGGCTTATTATCTCACAGATGGAATATATCCCAAATGGGCCACTTTTATTCAATCTATCCGACTACCGCAAGGTGAGAAGGCTTCATTATTTGCTAAAACCCAAGAAGCTGTTCGAAAAGATGTTGAGCGTGCCTTCGGAGTCTTGCAAGCAAGATTTGCCGTTGTGAAAAATCCATCTAAGTTATGGGATAAAGCCAAAATAGCAAATATTATGAGGGCATGCATCATACTCCATAATATGATTGTCGAAGATGAACGATCGTCATTCACTCAGTATGACGTATTTGAATTTCAACAAAGTGAAGAGGTGGATACATTTTCCGTTAGTATGCCTTCAAATCTCGGCAATGCAATTGATCGTCGAACCAGCCTCCGGAATAGACAAGCCCATGAACATTTAAAAAACGATTTGATTGAAAATATATGGGTTAAATTTGGACATCTTCCAAATAACATATAAATTTCAAGTTTCTATGATTTGAATAAAATGTGTGTTTACTTTTATTTCTGAAGTTTGTATGTTTTTTTATGGATGATAATAAAATGTTTGTAATTTCCTATTAAATTAATAAAAAAAAAAATTCTTATTAGTTGTTATTAATTTCGAAATGGGATATGTTTTATCTATATGTTACTAATTATTTAAAAAAACCACATTTTTACCTAAGAACCAAATATTAGTCCCACCAATAATCCACATTTTTACAAAAAGTCCTTACAATTGTCCTAAACTAAAAATAACAATAAATTAGTCTAAGGACCAACTTGTAAGGACAATGGATAATCATGCCCTTATACAACAATGGTCCTTTAGAGAACTGATGAACATAAATTTTTATTGATTTAACAAGTAAACTGTAAAGGACTTCAAAATATTCTCAAGCGCTCATTAAGTAAAATGATGTTTCCCTCGGCTATGACCTGCTCACGTGAACGTACTTACAAGGAACAGACTAGGATGTTTTGCTGTTGTAACATGCCATCCTATTTGAATCCTAAAAACAAATCAAACATACTAACATCAGTGCTTATTGACTCCATAGCAAAACATGGAAGCAATTCTCTTCCTTCTCCTGCAGGAGCAGGACCTTCTTTGTTGTTTCTCATATCAAACTCAATATCCATAATCAGTTGAGGGATGTGGTTACTTACTTCTTTGCTCTATGATACTCTCACATGCTGCTTCTATATCTCCCGTGTAACATGAGAACTCATGTCAACTAAACATCTCTGAAACCGTGAAAGATCAATGGAATCAGAGGATGTGACCAACCTTTTTCTGATTCATGTGGTGATAATCTGGCTAAATGAAGAGTCCTTCTCAGTGATTCCAACTTTGAACCAACCTCAAGTTTATTTTGGATCTCAGCTTGGGAACTTAAGAATCCACAATCATCGAATCTGGAGTTGGATTCGGGTGTTTGAATCGCTTCCTAGCGTATCAACAAGTTGCTATGTTACTGAATCTCTTGACTGTGGCACTAGGTTTTTTGATGTGTAGAATCTTCAAGCGAGTGAGAAGCAAGATGCGGCTAAAAATTGCAAGAGCACCATAACGGATGTGGAGAATACGCTGGCTGAATTTTCTTGGGTCCTAAGAGCTAACAAGAAGATGATATTGTTAAAAGAAGGATGCAAACTGTTACCAAAGAATATGTGAGAGATATTCTTCTGAATTCTTATACTCGTTTTGTTTTTAGCTTCATAACCTCCTCTATCTTTTGAGCCTTAAAACATTACTTAAAGCTATTGATATTGTGCTCATACACTCTCTCTTGACCATTTCGATAAAGCTTATTTATTTATGTTTCTAGACTAAATTGATCCTCGGCTCATGTTTTATCAGCAACAACTGGCTTGTAACTTGTGTTTTGGATGATTGGTTTCTTTTGATGTTCAATGGTCAGAAACATAAGTTATCTTGAACTATGATAGTTGTTACAACATTCGTTTAGATACAGACAAAGTATGGTTTAGTTTGTTTACATGTATCAGCTACATGGTTTAATTTGTTTACACGTATCAGCTACATCCATTTAGCTGTTTATCTGACATTAAATATTATTATCTTGGTTCAAAGATGATGTCTTTCAAGACACAAAGGTACTATTGTGATATGTAACTATGTTCATTTCTTGTGCACCAAGAAGACTATGTACATTTCTCTTTCATCCTTTGCTATTTTATTTTGGGAACTAATATCATATTTCTTTATAGTATTTGATAATAGATCATATAACATTTGCATCTTTGCATATGATCAAACTGCATCTGGAAAAATATTGTTCAATGTAGAATCTCTATAGGTAATTTGTTATTCTAATACATATGTTATGATCAAAGATTCTGACACCAAATGGTGGAAAAGATACTATGTAAACATGTATGGTGGAACTTCAATGCTCCATGTTCTCTTCTTCCAAGAAAGACATTCGATCCTTCATGCTGTTGATATTCTTCTCCATTATCTCGATGATCCTGTTCAGTTTGGTATTTACTGACTCCTCTTCCTTATTCGAAGCAGAAACTTGGCCAGTCTCCATATTTCCCATCAGTTGAATAAGAGCATTCAATGTATCAAATGTGTCTATAAACTTATTTTATCAATCATCGGCTTTAAACGTAGAGAAGTTAACTTAAATAGTATGAATTTTATTAGTTATTATCACAACCATACACAACTTTTTTTATTACTACCTTTTTTTAATACCCAGCGTGCCCTTTTTCTACGTTGTGAGAAAAAACATATTTACAAGAATGCCATTACTTTTTGTGCCACGTAGGCAAAAAATCGGGTCCACGTAAGAATGCGGCATAAAACTCAGCCGCAATACGATATGAACTTTGTTACGGCCGAGATATAGGTGCGTTGCGGCTGACTTAAATAATCTAGCTGACTTATGAGAAATAAGCTGAATTATGAACATAACTCAGTCGATCGTTACGGCTGACTTAAAAAAATCTGGATGGTTTATGTGATAATGGCTGAGTTACGGTCAGATATTACGACTGACTTATACATCCTTAGGCTGGTTCCTGGAAAATCCGACTGAGTTCTAGTTACCATACGGCTGAGTTAACTAGCGCGGCTGGTTAATTGATCGTCGACCGGCCGAGTTATGAGATGTTTTTACAGCTGAGTTATATTTAATCAGCTGTAGTAAAGTGGAGTAACAGTAAACTCAGCTGATTTACGGCTGACTTTTTAGCGAAAGATTAATTACTAGAATAACATTCATTTCCCGGCTGGTTTAAAAACCGGTTACTCGCTAAAACCGATTTTTTTTTTCAAATTCAAGTTAAAAATGTAAAAAACATTTTAAAAAATTTCAGAAAAACATGTATTGTTTTTAATATTTCTTTAAATACATTATTTTCATTATATTTTATATTATTTTTGAAGTTTTCATTTTATTTCCATATCATTTTACCTTCAAACAATGATAAAAAGTCTTATAAATATAATTTTATAGTTATAAGTATATATAGATACTTACCTTAAAATTAAATTAAATTTACAACTCAGTTAGACCGGTGTGACCATTGACATAACTGCAATGTCAAGTTAATGTTTGGTTTGGTATTCAAAACATTGATGGCAAGAATAAACTAATATCATCAAGTTTATAAATAAATAGAATAAATAAATATTACTCATAACAACAAAATATATAGAATCTTAAATTTATATGATTTCATTTTAAACTTACAGAAAAGTCAATTCATTTTATATACTTAATTTTCAGATTTTGATAGTGGTTATTTTCTACCAACATTTTGAAGATAGAAAACGACATATTAAAATACTACAGTAATTATTATGTAAGTTATTTATACCAAAAATAAAATGAGGGTTCTGTTTAAAAACTAGAAAATCTATATTTTGTTAAAAAATGGTCATTATTAGTATTACTTATGAAAAAATATTACTTGCATTAACTACAATAATTTTGTCAATTGTTATTTTTTTATTTAATTTAATACTCTATTTCTTCTATTTTTAATTATAAGTTTAATTATACAATATCTTATATATATAAACAATATAATTAGAAAATTTGTTTAAAAAACTAGTCGCGCGTAGCGCGGCCAATAGATCTAGTTATATTAAAAGGGGAATATCTTCAAATTCTAAGCTGTCCACGTCGCATTATTCAATCGACCGATCAGGGACCCTGAAGTTGCCACATCACATCTCTCTCTTCCTTCTCTCTAAAAATCTATTTTTTTTATTTTTTATGGCTAAACCACAAATAAGCCCATTAACCTAAACGACATATTTGCTTCATCTTCTTCCAAATCACCTAAACATCACCGATGTTTGATAGTCAACTTATGGCTCCCAGATCTAAGTCTCATAAAACTTCATCAATCACTTAAGATGAGAGAAACATGGTTTAGGGAAGAAGTTTTAACTGAAAATCTCACTTTAGGACACAACTCTGTATCTAGAAAAATTCTCTGTTTTTTCTCCAGGTTTTTATGAATGATTAACTTCGTCGATCTCATACATGTTAAATTTGGTAATAAGAGACTGAGTTCAGAGAAGAAACCAATCAGAGACTCTGCAGGTTAGTAGTACCAGTAGTTTGTTTCTTGGATAACTTCGTGATCTTAGTTTTAAAGTTTGACTCTTTTTGTTGCAGGTAATGTTTATACAAAAGCCAACTTGATCTTCTCAAGAGACTTCATGATATATGTCAGTGTAACGATGTAAGTTTTTAAAATTATTAGTTTTTGGGTTAGCTTTTTGGAAGTAGAAATCTCTTGATTTGTTCAGCAGATTGTAAAAGGAGAGAGTTCATGTAAGCCTAAAACAAGGAGAAGATCTTTAAGTTCTGAAAGAGGATGAGAGCTGTGAACCAAAACCTACTCAGGGATTACTAGAGAGAGAGATACATAGGAGCAATAATATAAGTGAGCCAACTTCTTTGAGTGTAGTTGAGAAGACAGATGATAAGGCTAAGCAAATGGATTTGAAGAATGTAAGAGATTGTAAGAAGAGCTCAGAGATTAACCTTCAAGTTCGTATGAATGAAACTTCTGAAAGGTTGATCTATTCCAAGGCTGAGGGGAAAGGAAATGAGATATTCAATGAAGCAGCCAAAGAGATCCACGTTGGAAACGCAAACAATCATAAAAGTAGTGATGAAAGGTCTGCTGCAAGAGGCTTCGTCTGGAAGGAGAATCTTCAACATTACCAACAGACTTTTGAGGTAATTAATCTTTCTTTTTTTAAGATCCATCTGAACATTTCTTCGGTCATGTCAATTTTATATACCATATGACTCCATCTCTTTTCCCTTCTCTGTGCCACTTCTGGTTTCTGGTGTGTTATTGTTTATTAACCATTAAGCAATGGCTTTATGTCTTCTTTTGAATTCGTGGTGATGTTTTTGAAATCTTAAACACAGTTTACAATGATAAAGACTTTGTGTTTTTGATGAGGTAGTAGACTGTTTTTGATGAGGTAGCAGAAACGATTAGCCAATCCTGAGGGCACTCATATGATAGGTTTAGAGTACTAAGCATACTTCCCAATTAGTCTATGTACGAATTTAACAGAGGACAGTGGAATTACCTTAATGGTTGTCTTCGTTAACAGATATCAATGGTGAAGTCCCAGGATCAAAATCATTTACAACGAGGCTACACACAGCACTCAACGCCTTATGGCTACCATTAAGCTTGCCAGGTATTTCACAAATCACCTTATTCTTTGAGTGTTTACGTTTAACAAATATAAGGCTCAGTAGCTCACTATTTTCTCACACGATGATTGTGAGAAATAATTGCTAAGCTCTGGTGTTGAACCAAAGGTTGTAGTTAACCAATATTAATCCAATGTTAGTTGGAGGCAACTAACTTCTCTCAGTTAGTCCTCATATTGTTAAGCTCTTCCACTCATACTGCTGCTACGTTCAAAACCTTTGTGGCAATATAGTCATCGAATAAGCTCACACCTGTTTGTAGCTGTGTCCAATGCTGTCTCAATCAAATATACAACTGCTACAAAATTGCTTGATCATTTAAGAGGAGAGAAACATGTAATGGAATTTATTTCTATTCTTTACTATTGTTGAGAAAAAAGTATTACATAACCATCTTTTTATTTACTTTTCAATCAACAAGTGAATATGATTGATATGGTTATTTCAGATTCTACAAAAGTCTGCTAAATTGTTAACTTGCCCCAGCTAAAAGATACGCAGCATAAAGATTCAATGATTTAAGATGTTTTATATTTTCGTCATCTCATTACTAGGTCGGCTGTTCTCAACGCAACTGCGGGCACTCATTTCTTTGACGACGACTGTGGAGCTAGCATGGCAACAGCTACCTGAAAAAGTATGCTACAGCTCTATTAGTATGTTCATAAGATGCTTATTGTTTACTGCAACTGCTTACGAAACCACATATTGTTTGTATGCTAGGGTCCGTGGCAGTGACGAGGGATCATATTCAGCTCCAACAAAGTATGTTGGTGTTATAAAGATTGTATCAATTCTACTGTCTGAACTCAATACCCATGTCCTCACTGCATCACCAGAGGTAAATATCATGTCTCATTGTCACATCTTTTAAGTAATTTCTCAATATAATTTAACCATTTTAATGTTGGCCACAAGCAGGCAGCAGAGCTCCTTTTCACATCTGTTGACAATGGATTGAGCCGGTAAATGGGTGGTGCTCTAGTTCATGCTCGAAATGCTATTGAAAGCTCCAACGTGGATTCTCAGCTTTCACATACCATGCATTTCAAGATGACAATGCACTGGATATTGTAAGGTAATTTAGTAGATTACAAATTGTGATACAACAAATCCAAAACTATATGTAGTCCTCACATTCATCATCCGTAACCTTATATTTGGCTTTTTGATGGCTGGGTTTGTAACTTTTGACAGTGAAATGACCAAGCTTACAAATGCCAGGGCAGAAGACATATGGTTTGCTTTACAATTTTGTTTGTTTGTTTCTCACATTAAACCCAATTTCTTCCTATAAAGATTGATTAAACTCAATTTATTCCTCTATAACTTTCGACATTGCCTATAAAAAAAGCTTAAATGGTCCAAATGTTCAAAGCAAAAAAATTAAGTAAATAGAACTGGTGAATATACACACGTTCTAGGATTTAGTTTAATATAATAAGCTAAATAAGGTTATATGAATCCCACTCAACAACAAGTTCTTATATTTTGTCGTCCATCTACGGTTCGTACATTCGAGGGCCAACTGAAAAACTATTTTTGTTTATGTACATACAAACAAACTTTCTTTTTAAAGTAAATGTAACATATCAAAAAGTACTTAATTTATTAGAAACTAGAACTAATCTTTAATATTTTATTGTTTCAAAATCCATTTTATTATCTTTTGTAGACAATTATACACAATGAGGAAAATGATTAGTTTATATTTATAATGACTGGGTATTAGATCTAAAGAAACTGAATATTATAGGACATAAAAGATATTCACAAATATTTGTTTATTACTATTTCAACCAGTTATTTAAATACATAAGTTGGTAACAAAATATAGACTATTATGCAAGTTGAGTCAAAAATCTCAACCCTTGAAAGTTTATATACTAAATTATCATTTCCTTTTAAACAAAAAAAAATATTCATTTTTTCAAGCTGAAAGGACTATCTTTTCTTTAATGTATAATTATGGTGGTTATACAAATTTTTGTGTCTTAGTTATAAAGTTATATTTTGATCTATTCCATGCATACAATTTGGTTCATATTGCATAGTCTTTTGGAAACTTGAAAAGCAAAAAAAATTAAGATGGCAATTAGTTTCTTTTTTAAAATGGTTAAACAATAAATAACAACTTCAGTTAAATATATATATACGGTTTTTTGACATAAGTTCATAAAAAAATATGTCTAATAAGAAAATTTTGTTGTTTGTTATTAAAAGCGATGCTTTGTGAAAAGAAATGTTTTAAAAACCGAAACCGGCTGGTTGTATCATGACTCTCTCTCTTCTAAACAATTTTTAGTTGTGCTAAAAACCAACAAATATGGTTTAAAAACCGGTTACTCTCTAAAACCGATTGTCCAGTATGATATTAAACTCTGATTTTTAAAAAATGAAAGTAAAAAATGCAAATTTTTTTAAAAAATTATAAAACCATGTATTGTTTTTAATATCTATTTAAATAAACTATTTTCATTATATTTTATATTCTTTTTGAAGTTTTCATTTTATTTCTTTATCATTTTAGCTTCAAACAATGATAAAAAATCTAAAAAATATAGTTATACATATATATAGATACCTAACTTAACATTAAATTAAATTTACAAACCAGTTGGACTGGTGTGACCATTGACCTAACTGGAATGACAAGTTAATTTTCGGTTTGGTATTCAAAACATTGATGGCTAGGATAAATTAATATCATCCAGTTTATAAATAAATAGAATAAATAAAAATTATTCATAACAACAAAATATATAAATTCTTAAATTTATATAATATCATTTTAAATTTAAATAAAAGTCAATTCATTTTATAGACTTAATTTTCAGATTTTGATAGTAATTAATTTCTACCAACATTTTGAAGATACAAAATATAAACTACAGATT
Organism: Eruca vesicaria subsp. sativa; assembly: GCA_932364175.1. Lineage (NCBI taxonomy): Eukaryota > Viridiplantae > Streptophyta > Magnoliopsida > Brassicales > Brassicaceae > Eruca > Eruca vesicaria. The sequence goes on from CAKOAT010640709.1 coordinate 193,643, forward strand.
AAAATATTACACTAATTATTATGTAAGTTATTTATACGAAACATAAAATGAGGGTTTTGTTAAAAAAATTAGAAAATCTATATTTTGTAAAAACAATTGTTCATTATTAGTATTTTTTTTATGAAACTCTTGCTTGCATTAACTATAATGATTTTGTCAATCCTTATCGTTTTCTATTTATTCTATTGCTTCTGGTTTTAGTTATAAGTTTAGTTATACAATATATTATATATATAAATAATATGATTATTAATTTTGTTTAAGAAACAAGCCGCACGTAGTGCGGTCAAAAGATCTAGTGTAAATAATTTGAAAAAGAAGGACAAAATTTTAGAAGGGAAAAAATGTTGTTTAAATCAAATTTCAAATTTGGTTGAAATAAAACACCAACTTTCTCATAAGCCAATAAAAGATTCCACTTTTGTTGACATGTCATTTTAATCACAAACTTTCATCGATCATACCATTTTAGTCATATCATTAGTCAACAGTTATAGTTGACTAACGGTAGGCCTAAAATGGTTTTTAAAGTTGATGATTATTTTAGAACAAATATAAATCAATATTTTTCTAAAATATTGGATATATTTTAAATATTGAAAATACTTTTAATAACTATAACACTAATAAATAAAATAATAAATAAATAAAATAATTCCAACCAAAAATATAAACAGAACTCAATGTAAAATAATTAGTTAACATATCATTAATTTAGTATCATAGTTATAAAATGATTATGAAGTTTTTTTTATTATATACAATTATTTTTTTTGAATATTTATATAATCCTAATTGGATTATGTTTTCTAATTTTATTTTCAAAAATTTACTAGTGAAATATTAATTAACTCTTGATTCTTAAATGAAAAAGTTATAGGTTGATGGATTCTTCATGATTCTTTATATTTATAATAATAATAAAGATCTTCAAACTAATCTATATACTTTCTACATCAAGAGTTATCGGTTAATGGATTCCTACATCAAGAATTTCCATTTTGGATGTGAGAACATTTTGGATTTCAAACTTTTTGATGAAATTTATTTTTCCTTAAATGCAAATAAACTCTGGTAAGAATCAAGAGTGGAATTAATATTTCACTAAAAAAAATTTTAAAATAAAAATAGAAAACGTAATCTAATTAGGATTATATAAATATTTTAAAAGTTAATTGTAAATAATTAAAAAAAACTTCATAATCATTTTATAATTATGATACTCAATTAATGATATGTTAACTAATTATTTTACATTGAATTCTGTTTATATTTTTGGTTCAAAATTTTTGTTATTTATAATTTTATTTATTATTGTTATAGTTATTAAAAATATTTTTTCAATATTTATAATATAGTTAATATTTTAGAAAAATGTTGTTTATATTTGTGCCAAAAAACCATCAATTTTAGAAGTCATATTAAAACTAGCGTTAATTAACTATAACTATTAATTAACCATATGATTAAATGATATGATCGACGAAAATTAATGATAAAATCGACAAAAATTGAATATATTTTTTGTCTTATGAAAAATTAGTGTTTTATTTAAACTAAATTTGAAAGTTGATATTTATCCCATTTTAGAAAACAAGAACCGCAGTTTTATACTCTTTCTCTCTCTCTAGTGCTTGAATCTCGTGTTACCACTTTGCGATAGATTCCACCAAACCCCACTTCAATGGCGGATCCTTCTCCTCAAAGCCCTAACCTTTCCACTTCGCCACCTACCCCTCAATCAACAACCTCGGAATCTCCTCCTCCACCGACTCGCTCCTTCTTCTTCCCCTTTCTCAAGTCTCCCTACAGACCAAAGCTCCGCGTGACATCTGAATTCGACAGCGAAAGTCTCCTCTTCTTGAACAAAGTGTCTTGTAAGCTTTTCGACAACCTCGCCAAGCTCAAGCTATCGTTTCAGAACAACTCCCAGCGCGAGGTTACTCAGCCTCAGGTGTCTCTCACTTCCAAGTACCTCTCTGTTCTCTATGATGTTGAGGAGAAGAACACTTTCATCAAGAGCACTGTCGACGTTTCCCCTCGCCTTCAGCTCCGTGCTCTTCATAATGTCAATGTAATAAAGATTGAATTTTTCCTCTGTTTCTTGCACACTATCATTGGTTTTTGTCGAATTGAGAGTAGATAAGGAAGAAAAAACAATACTTTTGAGCTAAATTAGTTAAGGACCAGAGCAGGTTGTGTGAGAGAGCAGATAAGGAACTAAGGAAGAAAGAACGATACTTTTGAGCTAAACTAGTTATAGAACAGAACTGGTTTTGTGCTTGAGAACGTTCATTGTTTCTGAGTGGGGTGAACTATCTGTTAGAACGTCTCTGAGCTGTTCAAACAACTAACTATCGTTAGCTACTGAAACATAGCGCTGTGTACGCTTGTAGGCTTGTTATGTTCAGTTCTTGATTATGTTGGTTGTTATGTAATTGATGGTAGGTCGTTTAACTGTATGATGTTTTTGCAGGCACAACAAGGAGAGGTTGCTATGGAGGCAAATCTGGCTGAACCTGGCTACTCTCTCGAGCTTTCATCGCCTGTTCCTATTGGCTACGTGAGTACCAATCTCTTACATTATCAATTTGGTTGCGAGTACTTTGCAACTTGTTACGCTTTTGTGTAATTCCTGGCGTTTTTTTTTTCTTCTTGCAGCCAAGAGCGACTCTTAAATTCCCACTAGGTGAAGTTTCGTTACAAGAGAGAGAAGAGGAGGAGGAAGAGGAGAATAGCAAGAGAATGTTATCTGTTAACGGGATCCTCAAACGTCAAGTTATGGATGGTGTTTGTTCCGCTCTATATACAGATGAAGAGTTGAGGCTAAGATATGCTTATAAGGTTTGGGCTTCTATATATATAGACTTTTCTTCTCTGCTTTTTTTGTTTTAGTATGTAATGACTTGTAGAAGGTACACATGTAAAGAGAATATCCTTACTTAAACTATCTTTTGGATGTGACATCAAGGCTTTACTTGTTTGTGTTTTATACAGGACGAAGCATTGTCTTTCATCCCAACAATCTCCCTTCCTTCCAATGCTGCTTCGTTTGCATTCAAGCGCCGGTTTAGCCCTTCAGATAAGTTGAGGTTAGTGGCCTATTTGTAGAACCATCTTTATCTGCTGACTTTGTGGAAGTATATAATATCATGATGATGCCTTGCTATGCAGCTACTGGTACAAGTTTGATTCAAACATGTGGAGTGCTGTTTACAAACGCACATATGGCAAAGACTACAAGTTCAAAGCTGGCTATGACTCTGAAGTACGCCTTGGCTGGGCATCTCTCTGGGTAAAGCACCAAACTTTAGTTTTGTCTCCTCTCTTATTATTATCTGTGTAACCCTTTTTCACTCTTTTCTTAATCCCCATATGAGTATGAAGTATATAGCATATAGAACATTCACTACAACACAATTCTAGCATATATGTAACATAGCACCTGAGGATCAGACTGTGTTAAAATTGGAGTGATATTGTACCTAAGGACGCTACCCTTGTTTGTTCTTGAGCAAAGCCTCTTTTGAGTGTTGTGTTTGGTTATTGCAACAGGTCGGGGATGAAACTGGGAAAGTGAAAACGAGGCCAATGAAGATGAAAGTGCAGTTGATGCTTCAAGTTCCACAAGATGACATCAAAACCTCAGTCTTGATGTTCCGAGTCAAGAAAAGATGGGACATTTGAATGGAAAAACCTCTTTTTACACTTTTGCATAATCTCTCTGTTGTAATACTGTAAAACACACTACTATAATAAAAGATTATAGGAAACCTTCTTTTGATTTGCAAATTGTCTTTCAAGTTTTTTCTTGGAACAGATAAACATGTATTATTACACGTGCGAGCAACGGTAAACGTGTGAGATTACATGTAATAAAGAAAAAAAGTTACATGGCTTTTCACTAACCGCTGTTTCATTGGACTATAACAGCTGTAACAACAAACAGAATATTCTTTCAAATTAAAAGTTTTGATTTTTATTTATTGTTGTGTGTTGCGAAGCATCATCCAATCGAAGAGAAGACGAAGAAGTGTTGTTGAAAGAGAGATGAGTTCGTCTACACCTCTGAGACTCCTTCTCCCTCTTACACCTTCTTCATTGCTTTCTCTTTCACCGCTCAGATCGCTAAACCCTAATTTCAATTGCCGCTCCTCTTCTTCTACTACTACATCGTGTTCTTCTTCCCAGTGTCAGCTTTTTTCTAGTCGGAGACAGCGTCGATTCAGATGTCTTCCCATGGTAATCGTCGATTTTCCTGCTGAATTCTCTTTCACTTAATGTGATAAATTAATTACTAGGATCAGACATTGTTTTTTATCAACTTTCTTTCCAGGCAGATTGTGTTAAGACTGATCCATGTTTTGTACTCATTATCGATATATAAGTGTTAGTCTTTTGTATTATTATTCTCATCTTAAATGTTAGTAGTAGAAGTAGTTAGGTGTGTCAGCTCCAATTTTAATAGCTTTTGCTGACTTTCTTTCATTCATACATGTCAGTTTCTGTTTAAAGAAAGTGTGTATCAGTTCTACTGTATCTGTATCTGTATCTGTATCTTTTTAAGCCGTTTTAGTGTTCATTCTAAGACTACATTCTATCTTACCACTGTCTTGTCATGATGCAAGAGTTTGTTGTAGGAGGGTCAATTCTTAACTCAAGACACATCATATCTAATAGTATCACAGTTGCTTGGCCTTGAAAGGCATGTTCTTCTTCGAACATCAGTTTTTTTTTAAAAAATGTGACCTTTGTGATTGTCTCTCTGGATTTGTTAGTTTTTCAGCTTTTGGAATACTGATTTCATTACTCTTGAGGAATTTCAGTGTTATAAAGCTTTAGATGTGAGACCTTGAGAATTTTATTTAAATGTGTACAGTGCTTTCCCAACGGCCAAGACAACGCAGATGATCTTGTTACATGTGGGCTTGAATCAGATGAAGATTCCGGGCTCCGGATTCCAACTCAGGCTCAGGCTATCGTTGAAGGTTCTGGTTCAGTTGCTGTCTCGGAGCTTAAACCCGCCGCTGATGTAGATTACATACAAGTAAAACTACTACTTTCACCTTGAAATTCACACCTTACGGAAGTTGTGCTCTTATAATCAGTCTTTGAGCTCTAGATGTAACCGTGTATGTTAAAAATCAACAGGAGCTATTGGCGATACAGCAACAAGGGCCTAGATCAATTGGCTTCTTTGGTACAAGGAACATGGGTTTCATGCATCAAGAACTCATCGAGATACTTAGCTACGCCATGGTTATTACAGTAAGGCATCTGAGCTTTCATCTTATCTGGTTGGCTGGCTCCTAAAACGTCTCTCTCAGATCATTTCTGGTTCTCGCAGAAAAACCATATATACACTTCAGGTGCATCTGGAACTAACGCGGCTGTTATCAGAGGTGCATTGCGAGCAGAGAGACCAGAGCTTCTTACAGTGATTTTACCTCAAAGTTTGAAAAAACAACCTCCTGAGAGCCAAGAACTCTTGTCTAAAGTAAGCATCTTGTTGGATTCTTTGTATCTTCCAACATACAATCTGAAAACTCTTCTCTATTGCTAATGTCACTCAACAGGTACAAAACGTTGTAGAAAAGCCACATAAAGATCACTTGCCATTACTAGAAGCCAGCAGGTTGGTCGGTGACTGAAGAAGATGGTTACTAACTTTTTCCAACTTTACTATACAGAGAATGAAACTTTAGTTATTGCGTTGTTGTTTTTGTGCTGCAGGCTGTGTAATATGGACATCATATCACAAGTACAACAAGTAATATGCTTCGCGTTTCATGACAGTAAGCTTCTCATGGAGACATGTCAAGAAGCTAAAAATCTCCGCAAGATCGTCACTCTCTTCTACCTCGATTGATTCCACTATCTTCTTAATGGAACAGAGCAGATGCAAGTCTAGTTAGTTGTAAATTGTGAATCTCATAAAAAAAAACATATGATTCATTCTTTTGTCTAAATTATGATTTTTATATGTTCTTTTTTTTTCTCAAGCTAGTTTGTAACATCCCATCGGTTATAAAACTGTTTCTATGCATCTCAAGATATTTTAGCTTATTTAATTAATTAAAAAAAAATCAAGAAGATGATTGTTAACAAGCTCTCTAACCCCCCAGAAGACCTAGAAACTTTAGTTTCGTAACCGTGACAGCGACCTCTGTCTTATCTACAAGGTTTCACTTCCATATCTACGTCATTTATCTTTTAACTAGCTTCTTAACACGCCAGTTACTTGGTCTTGCGTTTCATAGAACCTTGATGGGAAACTCCGGTAAAGCTCCGGCGATGGAAACGCCGAGTGATATCTTCCAACGGTTGGTGAACGAAGATTCTACTGGTAATGAACTCTAATCTTCTCTAAATCTAATAATAATTGATCTTCTTCTTCTTCTTATTCCCTGAAGCAATCTTGATGTGTATTGGTTTATAAGGTGGTTGGGAGAAGACCTGGAAAGCAGGAGCAACTCCATGGGACTTGGGAAAACCAACGCCTATCATTAAGCATCTCGCTGAGACTGGTTCATTGCCTAAAGGCAGAGCTCTTGTTCCTGGTTGTGGAACCGTATGTTCTTGCACTTTTTGTCTCTTTGCTATAAAATGTCAACACTTGAAGTTGAAATCAAATTGCCTTAAGCTTCTTTGTTTCGAGTAATAGTGAATGACTTACTTTGTGCGGATCTGAGATTTTTGGGCTATAGACATTTTCTCTAAGAACTTCAATATTAAAATTTTTTTATAAGGACACACCATTTCTTGGCTATCTTGTGTTGTAAGTCTACCTTGTGTGATCTGTTCTTGCATTACTTGCTGATTTTCTTATTCATCACTTAGTAATTACTCTTTCATCATTTTAAACAAACAATGAAACATGTTTTTTCTTTGTTTGCAGGGTTATGATGTGGTAGCAATGGCCTGTCCTGATCGTTATGTTATTGGATTAGATATATCTAAAACTGTGGTTGAGCAATCATCAAAGGTTGTGAACAGTTTTCTCGATTTTTGAGTCTTTCCTTTACATCCCTTATTAGCACTTTAGGTGTTGCATATAGAGGATCTAACACGTTTTGTTTAATCTCAAATGTAGAGGTTTTCCTCTCTGCCTAATGCAAAGTACTTCTCTTTCTTGTGTGAAGACTTCTTCACTTGGGAGCCAGCTGAAAAATTCGATCTCATTTTCGACTATACGTATGTGTTGTTTAATCTTAATCTCGGTATCTGGTTTAATACAATATAAAGAACTTTAGCTTATATATAACTGCGAGGACAAAAAAAAAAAAAAAAGAAGCTTATATATAACTGCACTGAATGACCATTGTTGCAGTTTCTTCTGTGCTTTTGAAGCTAGCGTGAGATCTCTATGGGCACAGCGAGTAGAGAAACTTCTGAAACCAAGTGGAGAGCTTATAACATTGATGTTTCCTGTAAGCATTATTCTATCTCTATTCTCTTTGATACGTTTCCTCACGCTGAAACCTGAAAAAAACATTGATGTTTTTGCAGCTCGATGAGCGTTCTGGAGGTCCTCCTTACAAAGTATCTGTGTCTGAGTAATGTGTTGTTTTCCTGTTATCTCTTTTACTAACAGTAGCAACATCACTGAACCATTGTTTGTAGCAAGATCTTCACTCTGTGGCCTTTAAAATGTTGCAGTTACGAGAAGGTTCTTATTCCCTTGGGGTTTGAGGCAATCTCCATTGTGGATAACGAACTTGCTATAAGACCACGCAAGGTAAAGTATCAACAATATTTTTTTTAATAAGCCTTAAAGATAGTTGGATGGAGAGTTGTAAAATCAGGTTTAGTATTATTGATCAGGAAGATAATGTTAACCTTTGGAATCAATGTTCAGGGAGTGGAGAAGATTGGAAGATGGAAGAAGAAATCTCCAACGTTTCCCTCAAACTTGTGAATTGCGATGATACTTTATTGATTATTAAGAAGCTTTATTCTTCAGATCTGGATGTTTATGTGATACTTTCACTGGTAAACTAAATGTGTTAAGGACCCCGGTACTCGCAGCGCAACCGGAAATCTCCCCCCGAGAAGCAGTAAAGGAGCTTCGGATTTTCGGCCCCCGCGGGCTCCTCTTCCTTAGCGGCTTTGAGCTGGAATTGTCAAGGCTTGGGGAACATCTTGACAATTCGACGTCTGCGAGAAATACATAAGAGTATCAATCCGGACATAATGTTCCTCATGGAGACTAAGAATGATGATGATTTTGTTAAGTTAAAGACAAATAGGATGCAATATCCCAATTATTTCTCAGTTCCTCCTGTAGGTACAGCTGGTGGACTGTCTTTACTATGGAAGGCAGAAGTAGAGGTCACAATTCTGGAGGCTAGTCCAAACCTGATAGACACGAAGATTGTTTTCAAAGGAATCACCTCTTTTATCTCATTTGTATATGGCGCCCCTGCGATGGAAAATAGACCCGCCTTTTGGTCTAAGTTATCAGAGGTTGGAAGGGGACGTGAAGCTCCATGGCTCCTGTCCGGTGACTTTAATGATATATTAGATAATTCTGAGAAGGTGGGAGGACCAGCTCGGTGGGAAGGGTCCTTCGCCTCTTTTCGGTCTTTTGTGTCTCAGAATGGCTTATGGGATGTGAGACACTCAGGGAATCATCTATCGTGGAGAGGGACGAGATACACCCATTATATAAGGTCGAGACTGGACCGTTCTTTGGCAAACTGTTCTTGGAGCGAAGCTTTTCCTATGGGACGCTGTAGCTACCTGAGGTTTGAAGGATCGGATCACCGTCCCCTAGTTACTTTCTTCAACACAAACAGGACAAAGAAGAGGGGTCTGTTTCGTTTCAACAGGTCGTTAACAGAAATCGAGGAGGTAACAGCAGTGGTGGACGATGCTTGGAACCATTACCCCCTGGATTCCGTGATTTCTAAGCTTAACTCATGTCGTCGTAGTATTATCAAGTGGACCAAGGATCAGAACGTCAAGAATAATGAGATAATAGCTCAGTCTCAGGCAGAGCTGGAGAATGCTTTATCGGCAGCAGTACAGGACCAGGTTCTCATTGATTCACTTACTAATAAGCTGCGAGAAGCCTATAAGGAGGAAGAGCAGTTTTGGATGCAGAGGAGTAGAATCCACTGGCTTAAGAGTGGAGACCGTAACACAGGATTTTTCCATGCTGTAACCCGTCAGAGACGCATGATTAATTCCTTCTCTGTGATAGAGAATGACGAGGGTAATGAGGTATACGAGGAAGAGCAGATAGCATCGGTCATTACCAAGTATTTCACAGATATTTTTACAGCAAATGAGAATGGAGATTTCTCAGCAGTAGCCAATATCCTAAGCCGCAAGGTGACTGATGAGATGAATGATTTCCTCACGCTTATACCGAGTGATTCGGAGATTAGAGAAGCGATCCTCTCCATCAATAGCGGCAAGGCCCCGGGGCCAGACGGTTTCTCAGCTAAATTCTATCAGTCGTACTGGCACATCATCAAGGAAGACGTCATCAAGGATATTCGCCAGTTTTTTATCACGGGTTACTTGCACCCACAGCAAAATGAAACCCACATCCGCCTAATTCCTAAAGGAACTAGCCCGCGACAAGTTGCGGACTACAGGCCCATAGCTCTCTGCAACACTCATTACAAGATTATCGCGAAGATTCTTTCACGCCGTCTTAAACCGATACTGCCAGCATTAATCTCCAAATCTCAGTCGGCTTTTGTGGCGGGTAGAGCGATTGGAGATAACGTACTCATCACGCATGAGACTTTGCACTTCCTTCGAACTTCGGATGCCAAGAAGTTTTGCTCTATGGCCGTCAAGACGGATATGAGCAAAGCTTATGATCGAATGGAATGGGGGTTTATCAGAACTGTCCTCACTCAATTGGGATTTGACGAGAAATGGATCCAATGGGTTATGTGTTGTATCGAGACGGTATCGTACTCCTTCCTAATTAATGGAGCGCCACAGGGAATCGTAAAACCATCACGTGGAATACGTCAAGGAGACCCCCTGTCTCCATATGTCTTCATCCTATGCACGGAAGTTCTCTCGGCTTTGTGTGAAAAGGCGCAAGTAGACGGCTCTCTTCCAGGGATCAAAGTGGCGAGGGGCAGCCCTCCGGTCAATCATTTATTGTTCGCCGATGATACTATGATTTTTTGTAAGTCAAGTCCAAGGTGTGTGGCTGCCTTACTGAAAATACTGCAGACATACGAGGCTCTCTCGGGACAAAAGATCAACTTCTCCAAGTCTGCGATTACTTTTTCTGCAAGGACACCTCCTGAAGTTAAAGCACGAGTAAAACTTGCTCTATCTATTGAGGCAGAAGGAGGAGTGGGAAATATTTGGGACTCCCTGAGTTATTTGGCAGGAAAAAGAGAGACATCTTTGCTTCCATCATTGAACGCATCCGGCTTAAGGCTAGAAGCTGGACGACCAGGTTCTTATCGGGAGCCGGAAAGCAGGTCCTGCTCAAGACAGTCCTTGCAGCTATGCCGGGATATGCCATGTCCTGTTTTAAAATCCCAGCCTCGTTGTGTAAGCAAATTCAGTCCCTCTTGACGCGTTTTTGGTGGGATGCTAACCCGGAAAAACGCAAAATGTGTTGGGTGGCGTGGTCTACTCTTACACAACCGAAGCATGCCGGAGGACTCGGGTTTCGTGATATTGAATCTTTCAATGACGCTCTACTGGCTAAGATTGGGTGGAGGCTCATATCTGACCCTAACTCATTATTGGCTCGGGTTTTACTTGGCAAATATGCAAGAGATTCTACGTTTATGGACAGTACGTGCCCATCTTCGGCCTCCCATGGGTGGAGAAGCATCATTGCAGGAAGAGAGATTCTCAGGAAAGGGCTAAGCTGGGCGATAGGAAACGGAGAAAGCATTAGAGTTTGGCAAGATCCTTGGTTGTCTTGTGAATCGCCTGTAACGCCTTTTGGCCCCGCTTCTCTACAAGCTTCTTCCCTGCGGGTTAGTGACCTCCTCTGTCCTCTCACTAATTCTTGGGACCTTCAGAAGATCCGTCTCCACTTACCTCAGCATGAGGGTGACATTCAGAAGCTAATTACTAGCGCTGCTCCCTCGGAAGATAAGATGGTTTGGTTATTTGACAAGTCCGGAAGTTACACAACGCGTTCTGGGTATGGAATCGGTAGGAGGGAAGCTCTGCCATATCAGGAAGGACCCACCTTTGAATGGATGAAGCTTATTTGGAATGTTCCCACTGCACCTAAAATTAAAGATTTTTTGTGGAAGCTGGTTAGGCGAGCGCTGCCGGTAAGTTCAAACTTAGCGGCTCGGGGAATCACATCATTTCCATGTAAAACATGTGGAGGGGTAGAGGATAGTGACCATGTCCTTTGGAGCTGTGAAGTGGCGACTGGAGTGTGGGAACTAGCTCCAGTGATGAATAAACCGAACTCACCCTCTACATCGCTGCAGACTTTTATCTCAGATTGTCATAGACTGGTGAATCTGCCGCCGTCAGGTATCTCAATTCCCTTATGGCCTTGGCTGCTATGGCATCTCTGGAAGGCACGAAATAAGCGTTGTTTTGAGGATCGCGTATACTCCAGTATGGAGATTGTTGCAAAAGCCATAAATGATGCGAGGGAGTGGCAGTCGGCACAGGGGCGCTCTGTTTCAGCTGACCCTGGTTCATTACCACATGGCCCTCGGGGGGCAGTAGAAAGCGTACCACCACGGACTGACCCTCATATGCTCTCATGTAATGTGGATGCTGCTTGGGATGCGGCCTCCAACTGCTGCGGTCTCGGTGGAGTGTTCTCAGGCCCACCATCTATCTCTCTCCCCCCTCAGTTGAGAGAGTCTCGTTCCTTTGTTTCTTCAGCTCTAATGGCGGAAGCCCTTGCTGTGCGTTTGGCAGTCATGACTGCGGCCTTCTCAAACATCAAATGCCTAGCTATTCGGTCGGATTCGCTCTCCCTCATCAAGTTATTGAGAGGAAGAGAGTCTCGACCAGCTTTGTTTGGTATTGTGTTTGATATCTACTATTTTAGTTCTTATTTTGATGTATTGTCTTTCTCTTATGTTCCTCGGTTGTACAATGGTGAAGCAGACAAAGTGGCTAAGTCTGTCCTCACTGAAAAACTCACCTCCTCTGTTGGAGTGTAGGATCCTTAACTTTGAATGAATGAATTTGTGTTTGCCCAAAAAAAAAAAGGACCCCGGTATATTTACACACAATATTTGTAATAATGAATATAATAAAAATTGAAAAAAAAAGGTGAAGATATGTAGTCTGGATTCCAGGGAGATCTCTTAAATCCTGGTGGAGAGCTTATCAAACTGATGTTTTACTACGAGATTTGGGTGAGCTTACAGTATATAGCTCATCCGTTTCTGATATGTTATTTTATATAATTATGTTATACAGTGTTCATCTACTTGTATAAAAGATTTAAAGGATGTTATGTGACTAGGACTGGACACAAATAATTGATACTCGATTTGTACTTGATTCGGTTTGGTTTGAATAAACAATTATTTGTTATAATCAAGTCGAATAGCAAGTAAACAGATTTTATTAGTCGCAAGTATAAGTCAAGTATCAAGTTTATTTTTATTTTTAACTATTTGGCTTGTTATTTGGTTTGTTACTTGTTATCATTTACTTGTTCCATTATTTATTATATATTACTTGGTTTATTAAATATTTAATATCCCTTTTATTAGTTAATTAAAATTTATGTATTATATTTTATTAGTGACCATAATTACTCGTTGTTTACCTCTTATTTGATACTTGATGGATACATGATCTTTAAAAATTAATATTTGTTATGAAAAAGTATCAAGTAATCTATTTAAATTACTTATAAGTTTTGTTTGTTACTTGTGTTCGTTAAAGAACAAAGATATATTTTTCTAAATTATAGTAAAATAACTCATTTCTATTTTCATTTTCATAAGTACATCACACATAAGTGATATATTTAAATAAGAATCTTGAAATTTTCTTTTTCTTATATAGTTCGTTTTCCGAATGACTTAAATACAAGAAAACAATGACATATTATTTAAAAAATAAATTTATTTAACTTTAAATTCTAATGAACTATCAAATAATTTACCAATAATTATGAATGAATTTATAACTAATTTACAAATAACAAGTAATAAAATAAGTCAAGTAACTTACAAGTGTCAATTTTTTTGCAAGTACTTAAAACTACAAGTACTTGTTTTTTGCAAACCAAGTACAAGTCAAAATATAAACTACTCGTACAAGCAAAGCCGAGTACTAAGTATACCAAAAATACCGAGTACTTTATTTGTGTCCACCCCTACATGTGACACCTTAATACCTTATCCCTTTAAGACAACCCGGAACGAGGGTTCATGACAACTCCTTAGTGTTAATCCGTAGGTTATTTTTAATATAATAATAGTTATTATGTTAATTTAGCTAAGAATTGATCCGTCGGGACGGGTTCGGTTTGTGTTTGGGTTGGGTAAAAAAAATTTGGTCATTCTCGACCGAGACAGAAAGAAAAGAGCTCTCGACGATTAGGCGATAGCTCGGCGATTTCTCTCCATCGGCTTCACCAAGGTAAATCGAAGCCTGAACTTGTATATATGTTCGATTTAGATCAGTTTTCATCTTGTTTCCTCTCAATTAAGGGTTCGGGAATGAGGTTTCAATCGATTTGGGTTCGATTGAAATTAGGGTTTCAAAAAGATTTGGGGTTAAATCGAGTATGGGCGATTGTAGAAAGGGTTTCAAAACGATTTTAGTTTCAATCCGAAGCGGATCAGCTCTTTTTTCTTATACGGTTTCGAAACGATTTAGGTTTCAATCCGAAGCGGATCTTCTCTTTTTTTCTTAACGGTTTCAAAACCTTTTAGGTTTATATGTGTTCGCTTTCAATCGGTTGTAAATGATTTGTCATTTTTTCAATCCATATGTTGTTTGCTTCCTTTGTCCTTACTTTCATTGCTATAAGTTATTGTTCTTTAACTATGTTCCTTCATCATTTGTCTCAGGTTAACGAAAATGGGACAAGATTACAGCTACAGCCAGCCTTCTTCAACATCAAACTCTGTAGACATGAACCTCCCTTCTTGAAGCAGAAGCTCAGATGTACGCGGATGAAGCTGAGAGTACCTACTGCAATGCAGAGCCGGATCAGTTGTTACCTCAACCAGAGGCTGATGATGGAAGCCCGACGACATGCTACTGTGTTGCTCAGCCTGTTGTCGGATGCTCTTACACTTCTAAAGATCCATACAGAAGGTACTTCACGTGCGACAATGTCGATGATGGGGACTGCCACATTTGGAAATGATGGGATGTGGCTGTTACGGAGGAGATGTGTGAGTTTCGGAGACAACTCAGGCATCTTAAGGATCAATCTTTTGAGTGTGACCAGAAGCTGGTTAAGCTACAGAAGACCGTCTGTGAGCTAAAGAAGAAATCAGAGACTACAAATGGCTTTGCATTGGCACTTTGTGTAATGGTCTCCGCATTAGTTTTTATAGGTTTGGCAGATATGTTTCTGACTGGTAAGTATCTCTCTTGTGCTTTTGGTTGTTGTTCATGTTATTTAGTAAAACTTTTGATTGTTTGATCTTATGTTTTTGCAGGAAGAGCTTCAAAGAAGTAAACCCAGAGCATCCTTAAGCTCGAGAGTGTCTGCATAATTAGGTACGATTACTACAACCTCCCACTCTCTTTTCTTTGAATTAATAAAAACATATATTAGTTTATTTTCTTTGTTTAATAAAAAAATATATTAGTGTATTTTCTTTGTTTAATAAAAAAATAAAACCCGAGAAGATGTTAGTTGTAGTTGAGTAGAAATTTTTGTATAAAAGCTTCAACTTTGATTGTTCTTGCGCAAATGCTAGTTGTTTGGTTTCTACTTTCCCACCGCCTCAGATTTGATCGTTTTAAATGTTTTAGTACTTCACAAATGGGTGTTAGTCTGATTTGATTGGTGTTTAATGCAACTAATTAGCTTTCTATCTTCCTAACTGCTCATTTTTTATTGGCTTTAAATGTTTCTTAGTTTAAGCTCGCCTACTTAAGTGTCTGTGTTGCTATTAGAGTGACACATACCAATCTATTAACATGGATAAGAACACTAGTTATGTGAACCTACTGTTTAGTCAATCTCAGACTCCAATGGACCTTGATTTACCCGAAATTTTTTGGTTTGGTAGCCAAGGTCCTAATGAGTGTGTTATCGAGCCTGTTGTCGAGTCTGGTGGCAAGGAGAGAAGAAAAACTCTGTAGACATAAGCTTCTTGAACGTTTACTCGCGAAGAAAGAGCCTCTGTCTGAAATGGAAACAAGTCTTAAACAGAAACTAATGTCTGAAATGTTATGATGTATTAATCTTGTATTGAGGTATTTATCTTGTTTTGAGTACTTGGGGCTTTAAAAGTTTACTCACCGTTGTCTTATTTGTTGTGTCAGGTTCATCTCAGTAGGCATGTGAACCAAGTCACGGGTGCATTTGGAGGTGCAAAAGTATTTTGGTCTGTTGCTCATGTGAACCAAGTCACGGGTTCTTTTCCCTCACTTTATGTATTATAAGTAGTACTCATGTGCGTCTTTAGCTTTGTATCTCGGAGAGGTTGTTTCCTTTTGCCTCAAAACTTGTATCCTATTGTTAAAATCTTGCCTCAAAACCTTGTGTTTCTCGGAGAGGTTGTAATATTTTGGTACAATGTACTTGTAATCGATTCCTACTACTACAACCACTTCTGTTTAGGTAATATTCTGATTAAACTCTTACTACTGCATTTGTCTTGAACTTGTGTAGAGATTGGAAACTTTGTTCTGAACTTTTATAACTTATATAGCAATTAAAAGTTAGAACCACTTGTCTCGAACTTGTGTAGAGTTTAGAACTTGTGTATAATTTAGTTTTTGTGAAGAATATAACTTGTGCAGAATAGAATTTGTGAAGAATACAACTTGTAATCGATATATCAGAAGTTATATAACTTGTGTAAAAAATAGAAACATATCACATGAATGTGGTCCACTTCGGGTTAACGTTTAAGTCCATGTGAATTTGAGCAAGGCAGGGTAATAAGTGAGACATCAAGAATGGGGACTACGTTGAAGCTTTTGGTCCAAACATCTCCTCGTTGGTGAACTTCATCTACTTCCAAACGGTTAGCAAAAGACCAAACTCCACTTGAGTTTTAAACTTATAATTTATAAAATGTATTTTCTTAAATTTATTATAGTTTGTTGAAAATAAATACATCTACTTGGGCTATTTAAAAAAAAATTAAATTACAATTTAAATTATATTATTTAAATTACAATTACAAAAAAAAATTAAAATAGGAAGTAAGATGAGTTATCAATTACAAAAAAAAAGTTCAATTACAAGATTTTTAAAATGAAATTTCTTAAACTTATTATAGTTTGTTGAAAATAAATACATCTACTTGGGCTATTAAAAAAAAAGTTTAAATTAAAATTAAAATTATACTATTTAAATTGTAATTACAAAAAAAAAAGTTTAAAATAGGAAGTAAGATGAGTTATCAATTACAAAAAAGTTCAAAATGGGAAGTAAGATGACAAGATTTTAAAATGAATTTTCTTAATAAGATTTCTTTTATTTTATGATCTATTACCAAAAAATATTCAAACAGGAAGTCAAATGACACGATTTTTGAAGTAAATTTCTTAATATTAAAAATAAAAGGTTGAATAACTTCAACTTAATATTTTGTTTTTAAAAGGAGGGATACCTAAAATGTCAACATCTTCATCCAATGGGCTCGAAGAAAGATTGGATGAACTTTTCGACGAAATCGTCGAAGATACATACAACGACATAGTGGAGGCCCAAACCAATAAGCAAATTAGACGTGCTTATATTGAACGAGAACGTGAAGGAGGACACAACCGTTTATTGAATGACTACTTCATGGAGGAGTCGACATTCTCGGCACATTTATTCAGACGGCGTTTCCGCATGAATAAGAATTTATTCATGCGTATTGTCCATGACCTCTCAGAGAACGTTCCGTTCTTTCAAAAGAGACAAGATGCAACCAGGAGGTTTGGTCTTTCTCCACTACAAAAATGTACGGCAGCAATTCATCAACTTGCTTATGGTTTTGCGATTGACACGGTTGACGAGTATCTCTGACTTGGTGAGAGCACTTTTGTGTTTACATAAGTTCACTGATGGAATAATCCAGTTATTCAGAGATGAGTATCTACGAAGACCCACACCAGAGGATCTTCAACGACTACTTGATATCGGAGAGAAATGCCGGTTTCCTGGAATGGTCGGGAGCATTGACTGTATGCATTGGGAGGGCCCAACCGCTTAAAAGGACAGAATGCACGTGGATCAGGGAAACCGACAATTGTCTTAGAGGCTGTAGCTTCAGAAGATCTTTGGATACGGCACGCTTTTTTTGGTCTTCCAGGTACCTTAAATGATATCAATGTCCTTGATCGGTCTTCTGTATTTGATGACATTTTAGAAGGTCGAGCTCCCAGAGTAAGGTACGTGGTCAACGGACACATGTATAAGTTGGCATACTACCTCACAGACGGTATATATCCAAAATGGTCAACATTTATCCAATCTATCACACTACCTCAATGTCCTAAACAAGAGTTATTTGCTAAAATTCAAAAAGCAACCCGAAAAGATGTAGAACGGGCATTTGGAGTATTGCAAGCTTGATTTGCGATTGTGAGAAACCCGATAAAAACATTGGACAAAGAAAAGATAGGGAAGTTTATGAGAGCATGTATCATTATTTATTTTTAATCATGCAATTAATAAAATTAAAATTTCAATGTAAAGAAAATAAAAATTCTTATTTTTTATTCCTAAGAACTCCATCTTCACGAACACTATTGAACGACCAATTTTGATTTGAATACTTAACTATTAAAAAAAAATTACTAAAATAATGCTAAGGCTTCATGAATGGAGTACACCATTGCATATGCTCTAAGTAGGTTTCCCACTTAATTACTTTATGCCTCTCTTTGGTAAAAGATAAGTTTGTATTGAAAAACCTAGAGCACAGATATAATCTCACAAACTTCAAATTGAAAGGTTTTATTGAAGTTCTTTAAACAAATCAGTTTAATCAGCTTTACTTGACTTCACAACTTGTAAATTAACACTGAACAACTTCACATACACACGAGACTCAAAACACCTATTTTCTCTCGCTGTGAAAACTCTATTGCCTAAAAACCGTGAAGAAGCCTACACCACCAGTTTCGTCTATTATACACCTAGACGAGCTGATCTTTAGTCTCCGGATAACACCAAATCATTTATTCTAATTCCTAAAATTTCTCAGATTTATGTATATCTCATTCAGAAGATAATTCTTCACTTGCCACGTCATCACATGCATTTGAATAACTCCCGCCTAAACTCAGACTCGAGCAGTCTTGTAATCGTTGAACACTTCACCAGGTTTCAGGTCCCAACAATCTCCCCCTTTCTGAGTGTCTATCATCACCAAGCACCTGTGACATAAACCACTGAATAGCAACCATTTATGTAGGAATACACACCAAGGTTAGTAAACAAAAATCCATAGCATTCATCCAAATGATCGTCTTAGAAATACAACACCATCATTCCTACCATAACAACCGTACATCAATACTAGGAAAAACTAGAATCTTATCCATAGCTTCATACTAAAAGAACACAAACTCCTCCTGAGCTCAAGAACCCCATAGAAAAACACATTCCCCCTCACTACTTGATCCTTACACAGACACAAAAGCCAACTATATAGTCTCCCCCTAGAACTTAGAACTCCTCACTGTGGCTGTCACCACCATCACCTTCATCTTCAACTTCATCACTGCTGCTATCACCTAGATTAGACAAATCCCCATATTCCCCCCCTGCTTGGTGGCATAGAAACTTAAAACCCAAGTTATGAAACCAAAAATTAACAAGGAAACAAAGAATACTTACTAGCACACCGTTTGATGATGTTGTCAAACAGACGATAAACGTGACCAAGATCCTTTGTCAATGAGCGCCTAGGATCTGTTCATGAGTGTTTCTTCGGAAGACCCTGCTTTCCATCAAGTATCATCTTCCCAAGCTCAGTGAGGTCAGAGTCTTCAGGATCAAATGGTATGGGGTGCAGAGACTGAAGTAAATGTTGAATGAGACCAGGAAAGAGCAATTTCTTTGTTTTGCCTGATGCTGCTTGTTGACCAGAATCAAATATGTGATCAAATACCATGACTCCAAAATCAAATTGCTTTCCTTCGGTGATCATATGAAGGAACTTGATTCGATCTATGGTCAGTGTTGATAGATTTGCTGTGAGAATCCAGTTGTACACACGGAACTTGAACATAATGTTCATAGCAGGTGTTATATCAAGCATACTGAGATTTCCCCATTTCTTCTTCTTTCCTCTAGTCATGGTTTCCACAGCATTGTCAAGATTCTCGGTGACCCATGGCTTTCGAGGGAAATCAACTGGTTGGGCTAGTGTCTTGAATATACTATTGATTATGGTGGGAGAGAATTCATACATGTGATTTCTCATGAACACTTAAGTAGTACCACCTCGCTTGATCATATTCCCTAGATTAACATAGAACTCCAATACCACTTCCCGAGTAAAACATGGCAGATCCAGAACCGTATACATCAACCCATCCTTTTCAATAATGCTTATGGCTTCCATGAGTTTCTCATCACCTAAAGGTAGAATATTTTCTTTAAGAATAGTTTGAGACAGCAAGCACTCATACATTTTACTTCCCGCAGCTCGGTAGAATGACCCATTGAATGGTGGACGCTTTGGATTTTCCAAACTAGGAATGGCTGCGAGACGAGCTTGGTACTAAGCTCTGAGATGTTGAAGTCGCGGTTCTAGTTCCTCATAGACAAACTCCTCTCTTGCATTGGTTTCCATCAGTTCAGGTTCATCATCTTCATTTTCATCCTCGATTTGGTCTTGCATGTTGACCTCCGGAGGTTATTCCTCATCTTGACTATCAGCGACTACTTCAGATGACATCTCAGAAGGTTGATCTGGGAAGATCTCTTCGATTGTGGTGGTTCTTTTCTTTCGACGAGCTTTAGGACGACGAATCTTGTTGCGAGAAGTGCCTTCAGACTCAACTGCTTTTGATCGTTCCAGCTTCTCTGGGGATGGAGTGGTTGGGTTTCTGGCAAGTTTACGAATCAACGAAGCCATGATTTGACCTCGAGTTCTTGGTCTGGGATCTTCGCTCATCTGTAATTTTCAGACACAAATGGAGTAGCGGCGTGTTCCTTCTTTGACCTAGAGTTACCTCTCAAATAACCCTACTTGACATACACATCTCACACACACATGGCCCATTAGTGTTAATCAGATCAAACAAATGATAAAAGACAAAGTCTATTATGCCTTAGGTGAGAATATGCATATCACTAGGAACTTGGCGAGAAAGAATAAATACCATCAGCATGTGTAACACATCAAAACTAAACTTAATCATAAAAAAATAAACAGTTATCTACATACTTGTGCATACTTGGCTAGAGGAGAGTTCAACATTTTCCAGTATCATGTAGTAAGAACCATCAAGAGTGTTTGGTTATTAAGGGAAAAAACAGACATCAACCCATTGGCTCTCTGCAATGGCTATTTGTAATAGCTTTCATTACTTTGATCATAGTGCACTAGTCTTCACATCATCATACACACGAAGTTCATTACTTATAACCAAGATCAGGTCAAAAACAGAATTTCCAAGTAAAACCCAATCATAACATTGATCTCAGTCAGTGTTTAAGTATTTTGTACCCAAATCCAACGAGAGTGTTTATCGTGTTGAGAGGTTCTCTACTAACATCACCCCTTTTTTTCTTTTACATTTGACACTCCTTCTCAACTTACTTGTTCCCTTCTCCTTCTTCCTTCTTTTTTTTAATAATCTCAATCCTTTTTTTTCTTTTTTTTTCTCCTATAGAACTTTTTTTTACTTGTAACTCTGCTTTTTCCTACTAAGTCCAGACAGTGATCAGTCTAGATATAAACGTTGCTGCGTCCATATCCATGCTGAGTATCCTTCATTCTTAAACAATTCAATACTGACCAAACTTAGCTATAAATGTTGTGTCATCCATATCCAAGAGCGCATTGTGATTGTTTCTTAGTTTAAACTCCCAAAGTAATCTTAACTTACTAATGCATGATGAGTAGCCCTCTTTACACCTGACTTGCCATCAGGAGGTTTTTATTCATTTGAAAACTCGTGAAAAACTCTTGATAATTTCTCTGCACATACATACTCAGAACATGTTCAACCCTCATAGCCCAAGCTGCTCAAGCTTCACAGACACCAATCGCTTTTCTTAAGTTTAAGAACGTGTTTATATCAAGAGCTTTGGTGAAATATGCTAACTGCAGTGCTGATGATACTAACTATTACCACAATTTTGGCCTCAACCAAGTCCCTAACGAAATGATATCGTATTGCATTATGTTTTGTCTTTGAATGCATCACATGATTTTTCGATATGTTAATTGCAATCTGATTATCACAATATACCATAAGTGGGTTTGAAGTCATACCATAGTCAGCTAGCATGTGTTTCATCCATAGTAGTTGAGTGCAGAAACTTCCAAGAGCTATGTATTCCGCTTCAGTAGCTGATAGAGATACACAGCTTTGCTTCTTGTTTTGCCATGAGACCATATTGTTTCCTAAAAAGAAACATCCACCAGATGTACTTCTTGGTCATCCAGACTCCCAGCCCAATCTGCATCACAAAGACCAGCCAAACTTAGATTAATATCTTTTGTGTAGAATAAGCCGAGATTCACTGTTCCTTTCACATATTTGATTATCCTTTTGAGCGCATTTAGGTGTGACACACGAAGATTAGCTTGATACCGTGCACATACACCCACACTGTAACAGATATCAGAATGGCTCGCAGTAAGGTAGAGCAAACTTCCTATCATAGCTCGGTACAAATTTTCATCTACTTTCTCCCCATTCTCATCTTTGGACAGTTTGCATGTTGTACTCATTTGTGTTCTAGACTCCTTGGACATATGCATCTCAAATCTGGCGATAAGGTTTCTGGAGTAAGTGCTCTGTGAGACATATATTCCTTCATCCATTTGTTTGATTTGGAGTCCCAAAAAGTAGTTAAGTTCACCGACCATGCTCATCTCAAACTCACTGGTCATGGTTTGAACAAACTCTCTCACAAGTGTTTCCTTTGTGCCTCCAATATGTCATCAACATAAATCTGCAAGACCAACATCTCGCTGTTCTTCTCAAGAATGAACAAGGCTCGATCCACATTTCCACGTTTAAAACCTGCTTCAAGTAGAAATTGTGTGAGTCTTTCGTACCAAGCTCTAAGAGCTTGTTTAGATCCATATAGAGCCCTTATTAGTTTATAGACATGTTCAGGGAATTTGGGATCTTCGAAGCCTTTTGGTTGTGCAACATACACCTTTTCCTGGAGTAACCCAATCAAGAATGCACTTTTGACGTCCATCTGGTATAATCTGATGTTCAGTTTGCATGCAATTCCAAGTAACAGTCTAATTGATTCCAACCTGGCCACAGGAGCAAAAGTTTCATCGAAATCAACACTTTCTATCTGACAGTAACCTTGAGCAACCAATCTCGACTTGTTTCTAACAACATTTCCGTCTTCATCTATCTTGTTTTTGAAGATCCACTTTGTGCCAATCATGTTCACTCCTGAAGGTTTTGGTACCAATTCCCATACATCATGTCTGGCAAACTGTTCAAGCTCTTCATGCCACGATTCAGTCCAGAATTCATCTTCTAATGCTTCATAGACATGTTTTGGCTCAATCAATGAGATGAAACAATCTAGTTTTACCATCTCCTTGAAATTGATTTGAAGTTTTCTGGTAACTCAATCATCATCCAAGTCTCTGATCACATCATTAGCATCCAAGTCTCCGATCACATCATCAGCTGAGTGGTTCTTATGAACTTGAAGCTTCTTAAGCTCTACCTCACTTGTTCGAGGTTCTTTGTCACTGTTGAACAGCTCTGCATCTGAATTCCTGACAAGGTTCTCGTCTTGATCTCTCCGTTGCAGGACTTGACTATTTCTGTCATCAAAGACCACATTAACTGCATCCATCACTGTCCTTGTGGGTTTTGTTGTAAACTCTGAAAGCCATAATGTGAGTTGAGTAATCCAGAAATATTCCTCCATCGCTTCTGGAGTCAAACTTGTCCAAGTTTTCTCTGTCGTTGAGTATGTAGCAAATGCAACCAAAGATATGAAGATGACTTAGGTTCGGTGTCTTTCCTCTCCAGATTTCATATGATGTAGTCTTTGTTCTTGGTTTCACATATACTCTGTTGATTATACAACACGCTGTACTGATGGATTCAGCCCAAAATGTTGTGGGAACTTGATTGTAATGCATCATAGTCCTAGCCATTTCTTGCAGGGTTCTGTTTTTTCTTTCAACAATGCCGTTTTACTGAGGGGTTCTTGGTGCTGAAAATTGTCTTCTGATTCCACGTTCTTGACAAAAACGATCGAAAGCTTCATTCTGGAATTCACCACTTATGTCACTCATGATCTGAGCAATAATGCCTTTCTCGTTGGCCAATTGAAGAGCTAGCATTTTGGAGCTTTGCAAGATCCCAGACTTTTTCTCGCAGAAATCTTACCCATGTGAAACGTGAGTAGTCATCTGCCAAACCAAATATGTATCGGCGTCCAGCAATACTCTCAGTCTGAACTGGACCCATCAAATCCCTATGTATAAGCTCCAGAACTCTCTTAGATGTGATTTCTTTGACTTGTTTGTGCTGAACAATTATCTGCTTCCCTTGACAACATGCCTTACACACAGATCCTGATGACTCCTCCAGTTTAGATACTCCTCTTACTACATTTTCCTTAGCAATTCTCAGTAAGCCATTGATATTCATATGTCCCATTCGTTTATGCCATCAGTCAAGTTGAGATTCTGTGGCTGATAGACATGTACTCAAAGGTCTCCACATATAGCATTTGTTTTCAGAACGAATTCCCTGGAGGATGAAGTTTTCCCTTATGTCAATCGCCTGACATTCAGTTTTCGTGAACACCACCTTGAGTCCCTCATCACACAATTGACTAATACTGATCAAGTTATCTGTGAATCCTTCTACATAGTAGACATTAACCAGGACAGGTTGATCTGGACCATTGACTGTACCCACTGCACGGATGCTTGACCAAAAATTACCAAAAAAATTCACCAAAAATTACTTTCCCACCACTAAGTTCGCTGTAAGTAGCCAATACCTGTTGTTGATCGGTCATGTGTCTTGAACATCCACTGTCAAAGTACCAAACAGTGAGTTTTGATTGTTCAGATGATGTGTAAGCAACCAGGCTTCTCTTATGTTCAGAAATATCATCTTCTAGCTCCACTTGTACAAAATTACAGATCAGTTGAACATCCATATCAGGGTTGTCTTTGGCCACTTCAATTGAGAAAAAGAGAATTACTTCATCGATTCAATTACACCACTCATGACATCAAATTCATCACCAAAGTCCTCCTCAATTCTTTTAGCGTACAATACTGACTTTAGAACCCAAAAACTTCCATAATACTTAGGCTCATAGTAACATATACCTTTTTTCCAAGCCTTTTGAATGTTGGTACGACGAGCATAACAATATCTGACAATATGGCCCTTGGTTCCGCAAGAATTACAGCTCCACGTTTGTCCCTTTCTCTCAATCACTCGTCCGCTCTTAGAAACATTAGGTTGCTGTTTGACTGTTTCTTTTGTAGCTAAGGGTCCCTCAGATTGAACAAAAATATTTGAGGTTGAAACTCCTGGATGAGACATTTGTGATTGCCTTGATTGGTTACCACAATATCCAAGATCCCAATTCACATTTGGTGGTTGTCCAATGTTCAGAATATTGTCAAGTTCCTATGTTCCTAAACTCATCATCATTATCCTTTTATGGTTCTCACTCAGATTGTGTTCCAGATTTTGATTCTTACTTTCCTCAAGGCTCAACAGTTCTGGCAATCGTGACACTTTAGAGTCGAGTTCCAAGATCTTCTTCGTTTCCTGTTTGTTCAAACAAGACACTTCAGTTGCTGAGGTAGACATGCCTTTAGGGATTTCTTCAGACTTGTCCATCTCAAGAATGTTGATCTGAGCTTCCAGCATAGCCTTATTCTTGAGCAACTTCAGATTCTCATTGCTCAAAGCTACCAAATTTTCATACAGCTTCCGAAATTCAACCTTAGGATCAATCTCTTCCCCATCTTCATCCGAATCTGACTCAACTACGGATTTGTTGTCTGCTGCCTCGCTTATAAATGCAACCAGGGTCATCATGTTGTCACTTCCTTCTTCTTCTTCAGATTCTGTATCACTGCAACTGATGAATGATTTATCTCTCTTTTTAAGCAAGTTGGGACATTCTACCTTAGTGTGACCATAACCCCTGCACTCAAAGCATTTAAGTTCCTTGCGTTTAACAAGAGGACATTCAGATCCCATCACACTCATGACATTGAAGATCACGTTTCTTCCCAGATGAGTTTGCATCACTTCTTGAATTCTTGTTGCTGGATCGGTCTCTGTCATGTCGCCAATCTTGGTTTGAATCATTTGTTTGTTGATAGTTTTGACCTCTTCCTTGACTTTTCTCAATTCTTCTCAAAGCCTTCTTGAAGTTACGTGCCATCAGAGCCATACTATCTTCTAACTTCTGATTCAGAGTATCATGCAGCACCAGCATCTTGTCTTCCTCTTTCCCAGCAGCAAATGCAATCCCTTTACCTTTCTTAGCTTGCTCTCCACTTGATTCCATCTCTTCGGCCTTGAGTATCCCCACTGGTTATTAGAATTTCATGTCATTCGTGTTCATGCCAACCTTCAGTAAGAGCTTGTAATTAGCAAATTTATCTGGCAAACAACGGATCATTTTATTGACCAGTTTCTTGTCTTTGTATTCTTTTCCCAAGACGGTGGCTTCATGAGCAATCGTACTAAGCTTTGAACTGAAGACAGTTATCGACTCATCCTCTGTCATTCTCAGATTTTCAAACTGTGTTGTTAGATGGTCAAGTCTTGTTGTCTTCACAGTAGAGGTGCCTTCGTAATAGTCAACGAGAGTATCCCAAGCATCCTTAGCCGAGGCACATCCTTGAACCAGTTTGAATTGCTCTAAATTAATTGCATTGAGGATCTCTGAGATGGCCATGGAGTTGTGTTTTGGTTCTAACTTATCGCTATCAGTCCAATCCTCTTTCTGCTAAGGGATTAGTTCACCATCCTCAGTCTTCTGACTTGGTTCAGTCCATCCCATCTCCACTGCAGTCCATATATCTTCTTCAATACCCTTGAGTCTCTGTTTCATCCTAACCTTCCAGTGTCCGAAGTTGGTTTCATCTAACATGAAGGTTCTCTGAACAACTACATGCTCTTTTTACGAATCCATGCTCTCCTCAGGATTTCTACTTGTTGTAAATCGTAAGATCTAGATAGGTTCCTGCTCTGATACCAAATGAAAAACCTAGAGCACAGATATAATCTCACAAACTTCAAACTGAAAGATTTTAGTGAAGTTCCTTAAGCAAATTACACACTAACTTCTTTAATCAGCTTTACTTGACTTCACAACTTGTGAATCAACACTGAACAACTTCAAATACACATGAGACTCAAAACACCTCTTTCTCTCGCTGTGAAAACTTTATTGCCTAAAAACCGTGAAGACGCCTAAACCACCAGCCTCGTCTATTATACACTAGACGAGCTGATCTTTAGTTTCCAGATAACACCAAATCATCTATTTTAATTCCCAGAACCTCTCAGATTTATGTATATCTCATTCATAAGATAATTCTTCACTTGCCACGTCATCACATGCATTTGAATAACTTCCGCCTAAACTCAGACTCGAACAGTTTTGCAATCGTTGAACACTTCACCAGGTTTCAGGTCCTAACATGTATGCCTTTGTTTGGTTAAAAGATAAAATCAAACTTATTTAAATGCTTTTAATAGCTATAAGGAGCTTTTGGTTCCCTTAGGATTTGAAGTAATCTCTATTCTTGGAAACGAACTTGCTTGCAGATACAACGCAAGGTAAAAAAAAGAGTCAAACTCTATCACTTGATTAAATTCATTGTGGAGAGAATAACATACTGGGTCACTTTATGACTTTATCCAACATCATAAGTCACTTTGTGCTATTAGGACACTTTTTTTAACTTATTACGTTGTATTCTAACCAAAACATAACTAGACTAAAAATAAGGATCCATTTCTCTTTCATCTTCTTGTCTTCTCAACTTTCTTTTTTCAGATTTGATTCTGCATTTTTTCCATAGTAATCACGAAATCAGATTCTACTCTTTGTTGCGAGCACTACACCAACACTTCCTTTGTCATTGCTCGAGGTATAATTTGTGAAACCATTGTAAGCGTCAAGATGCAACTCAATTACATAACACAATTATTAAAAAAATAGCTTCTCGAGTTCAGAAGCTTGAAATTGGGTCTTAAATGACATTCCTACGTCAAATCACTTCCGTGACAAAGAAGCACCTCTACTCCGCCGTGCTCAGATCCATCATCGAAGAATCAGCTACAACGAATCGTCATATCCAGCCATTAAATCTGTGTCATTCAAATAATTCACATTTTTAGGTTTTTAGCTTGAAAGTGGGGTGTGATATGTTGAATGTATAAGTTTGAAACATAAAAAACAAGAAAAACGAAAAAATGGATGAAGGCTGTGAAAAAATAAAAAAACGGTGGCTCTGAAACTGTTCTCGTAACCCTAAAACATTAAAAGAAGATGAAATAATTACAATTACGCCATTAGTTATTTAAAACTATGTACACGTAAAATTCAATATCCACATGTACAACAATTTATATGTACAGTTGTTAACTTGTCCAATGATTCATATATTCACAGTAAAAAATTTCAACAAAACCATATATCATTTTTTTGGCAAAACCATAATTTATTTTCAAATTGAGCGCAACAATAAAAGTTTCATTTTAGCTAAAACTACAAAATGTGAAAGTAAATGATTTTTTTTTAAAGACTAGTAAACATGGTTTCATGGTTTTCAAATAATTAAATTGTTAATAATTTTTCTATAATTTTCTCTTCGATTTGGAATGGTTTACATATGTACAAAGATTATATGTGTACATGTCTACATATTAAATTAATGTACCATGTACGCATTTACATATGTACATGTGTACATCGTCAGTGTGTACACATATTATTAAAACAATGTACCATATATATATATATATATATATATATATGTACACATAATAAAATTTTTACATACATACTCGTCAAATATCATCACGGTATACACATATATTTTATTGTCCACGTGGACAACAGTTTCACAAAAATTCGCATATATGCCGATTCATTTGAACATTGCATGTACAAGATATAATATCTCATTTGAGTTTATTTGTAGATGTACACTGATTCATTTGAGTATCTTATTTGACTTCATTGGATCATTTTTGGTTTTATTGTTTATCCATTGTATGTCATAATTGATAAATTTGTGAAGCAATCTAATCAGATTGAAAATTTGAGGCATGTTGTGAAAGAAACATGAAATTAGAGGACCAAAAATGCAAAAAGATGATATTCTTCCATTGATGTTGCAGATCACACTTCTCGGCGGATCTCGTTGACGACAATGGTGTATCGGCTATGACAGAGCAGAGACACGACAGCGAAAGTTGAGAATACGATTTGGAGATGGGGAGGTCCTGGGCTTGAGACATGAAAAAGCCGATGAAACGCTACCAATGGACGAGACGTCACATCGACGATATCTTGAATGAAGAATCTGGGCAAAGAGAGGAGGAGATGAATTGGAGCTCTCCTGACTATACACTTTATTGATCATCTCTTTTTTGAGCCATAGTCACTGTCAAGCGACTCAATCAAAGCATGTTGCATATGTTGTGTCAATCTCTCTGTTTTATCAAATCAAAAAATCATTTCTTCCTTGTTCAAAACCCATAAACAATTATAGAAAATTAAAGTGTGTTCATATATAAAAATAAGAATTGAATATGTGTTAATGAATTTGCGAGGTGGTCGAGATGTGAAAAGGGAAGAGGTGACGCTGTTACCTAATAAAAGAGACATAATCAAAAAAAAAAAAAGCAAACATGGAAACAAAAACTCAACTTTACCGAGGAAAAGTATAAGTAATTGCAGAAGATGAAGAGTTAGAGGAACTTATGAGTGAGTGTTTACCATGAATTATTGAGTACGGATCTGAGTTATCCCGATGACGACTTCACTAATCTTTTTCTATTGAGAAAGAAATCAGATCTGATTAAAGTCAAGAGAATCAAAAAAAAAAAGATTTTATGAATTTATGGGATTTTTTTTTTTTTAAGTTTAGTTAACTAGATTAGTTAGAAAGAAATTGTTGGTTGTGAAAAAATGTCCTAAGAATCAAAAATGATCCATGATATAATAAGAAATTAGAAAATTGATCCATGATCGATGTAATTTTCTCTTCATTGTGAAACAAGAAGGATTTAAAAAAGGTTTTAACATTTAAATTAGTTTTCAGGGATTTGAAAATACTGACAGATGGAAGAAGGCAGTGTCCCAATGCATCATGTTTCACGTTGATGAAACTGCCACAACTAAAAGAGATTAATGAGACGTGTAACACAATCACACTTCAAACTTTTTGTCGTTTTGTGTTCTAAACAATCGATGTCGTGTTCACTTCGACTAAATGTGTTTACTAAAATGGTGGATAATTCACCGTGGGTGGAAATTAGGTTGTACATTTCTTTATCTTATTGCTCATATCGAATTGTCTGGTCCGTATAGCTTTGTGACCTCAGAAAAGGTCCCCAGCAATTTATTCTAGAGCCACGAATGCTTTTTTTTTTTTTTTTTAGCAACGAGCCACGAATGTTAAGTTGTGAATAATAGAGTGAAACTAGGGCCACTGATTCCACTTGCTCACACTACGGATAAGAACTTGCTCAAATTATCTAATGTCTTTATCAAATACACATGGTCTTTCGAAGTCGATCATAAGATTTTATGCATGATATAAATGAATGTGTTTTCCTTACATTTCTGGGGTATTACACATAAATAATTTGGTCTTTTTATGAAGGGAAAATTGCCAAATATGACTCAAAACTTGATTTGAAATGCAAAAGTAAACACAAACCTGAATCAAATGCAAAAGTAACTTAAAAGGCTATTGAAATTACAACCAACCCCTTGTGAACAAACAAAAAAAGAGTTTTTTTTTACGTTTCTAGCCCTCGCAAGTCGTCTGCCCAGACGACTTAGTTTAAAGTCGTCTAGGACAGTTTTTCTTAAAAATAATTTAAAAATTGTGTAATAAATATTTTGATAAATGAAAAATTGGAATTATGTAATTAACATATCTCTTAAGAGATATAAATTAATATATAACAAAAGTCAGTTGTTTTCAGCATAGATGAGTAAAAGTAGTGAGTCATGATATTCTTTGGTTTAGGTTTCACCAACATATGTTGTAGTATTGTATGTGTTTCTTAGGGTTAGATTTTTGAAAGCATAAATGTTTTTTTGAAAAATTAAAAATTTACCTAAGTGTGTTTATTTCTGTGTATAGTAAACAATATTTAAGTATAATTTGATTTTATAACGTGGTTAGTTAGTTAATTTAGTCAATATAGTTTATGATTTAGGGTTTAGGGTCTGGACGACTTATATTTAAGTCGTCTGGTAAATATATTTAATAATGCAGACGACTTAGTCGTCTTATAGTATCAACAGACGACTTAATTATAAGTCGTCCAAACCGGATTTTACCAAATTACTTTTAAACCTAACCGTATTTTTGACCGGACATATATAAGATGTATTTTTTTTTACTCATTTTTCGCGAAATTCAGAAAACCCTAACGCCGTTTCTCTCAAAGGTGATTTCGATCCGATACAAGACCAAGGTAAATCGAAGGCTTCTCTTGCGGATTTATGGGTTTTTATTAGGATGGATGTTGTTTTCCTTTACTTTTACCGTTTTGTTTTGTGTTTTCAACGATTTTTGGAAATTTTGGTTTAAAATTAGGGTTTCAAAAATTGGGGATTTCAATCGATTTGTTGTTTAGTTAGGTTGGATGTTGTTTTCCTCTCCTTTCACGGTTACGATTTGTGATTTCAAGCAATTTGTGGATATTTTCATTCTCAAATTAGGGTTTCAAAGATTGGGGATTTCAATCGATTTGTGGTCTAGTTAGGTTGGAT
>CAKOAT010641820.1:0-39041 GCA_932364175.1 Eruca vesicaria subsp. sativa
ATGGTCAACCTCAAATACGATGACCATGGGTGCAAAGCTTGACCACGATGGAAGGTGACCATATGGGCAAATTCAAAATCTCTTCTTCTGCTCTTCCCCACGTGCATTTGACCGTTGGGTACCAACTTGTATTATTTTAATTATTTTTTATTTCAGGCCTCTTGCCTACTTATCTTGCTGTAATGCACATTAATTTAATGAAGGAAAATATTTCCTCCTTCTATTCTTCTCAACTCACGAAAGTCTCTCTCTCTCTATTATTTGTTCTTCATTCTCCAGCAACAATACTTTCTTAATCTCTAATTCTAACCGAGTCCACGTGTGTGGTGTTCGTTTGCGGTTAAGGATGGTGAGAGAGGCTTGTTGGTTCATGGTGGGAACAGTCTGACCAGTAAGCAGCTTGATGATTTGGTGTTTTACGGTTTCTAGTTTGTCTTAATGTTGATTATCAGTGAGCTGCTTTGTGTCTTTGTTGTATGTAAATTGCTTAGTATGTGTTGTTTAATGGGTTACTAGATTTTGGATCCACGCTTAAAAAGCACGGATACTATTTTTGTTGTTTTATCTACAGATGGATCGATAAGTTTTTTGCTTGCTTTGATGATATAAAATGTCACAGAATCAATATAAATTATTATGCGGGTTTGAAGAAATTTTTATTTTATAATGTCTCAGAATTTTTTTAGTTTCTAAATAAGTTAGCAATGGTTGTACTTGAAATGTGTACTTGAGAAATATTGTATAATTAACAATTAAAACAAAAATATTATTTTTTCTAATTTTTCTTGAAATATGTAGGTTAACCCCTACGAAAAAACTGAATTTTTGGAAAATATTATGAACAATATTTAGCCTCTTTAATGTTGTCTAAAAATAACTAATCACACTCCAAATTATTATACATATATACAAAACTTATTTTCATGGTATATGTGTATCTATTCTAATTTCTCAATGAATAAATTAAACTATATACTCCACCTAATAAATGGATTAACTCCTATAAAAACTCTAATTTCTGGAGAAACGAGACCAATTAAGCTCTCAAACCTATTTAATCTTCTTATTATGTTAGTTCATGATGTAGCTATGCATTAAAACAAAAATATTATTTTTTCTTATTTTTCTTGAAATATGTAGGTTAACCCCTACGACAATACTGAATTTTCGGAAAATATTATGAATAATATTTAGCCTCTTTAGTGTAGTTTAAAAATAACTAATCACACTCCAAATGCAAAACTTATTTCCATGGTATATGGGTATCTATTCTAATTTCTCAATGAATAAATTAAACTATATACTCCACCTAATAAATGGATTAACTCCTATAAAAACTCTAATTTCTGGAGAAATGAGACCAATTAAGCTCTCAAACCTCTTTAATCTTCTTACTATGTTAGTTCATGATGCAGCTATGCATTAAAAAAAAAATATTATTTTTTCTTATTTTTCTTGAAATATGTAGGTTAACCCCTACGATAATACTGAATTTTCGGAAAATATTATGAATAATATTTAGCCTCTTTAGTGTTTTTTAAAAATAACTAATCACACTCCAAATTACTATATATGTATGCAAAACTTATTTTCATGGTATATGGGCATCTATTCTAATTTCTCAATGAAAAAATTAAACTATATACTCCACCTAATAAATGGATTAACTCCTATAAAAACTCTATTTTCCGGAGAAATGAGACCAATTAAGCTCTCAAACCTCTTTATTCTTCTTACTATGTTAGTTCATGATGAAGCTATGCATTAAAACAAAAATAATATTTTTTCTAATTTTTCTTGAAATATGTAGGCTAACCCCTACGAAAAAACTGAATTTTTGGAAAATATTATGAACAATATTTAGCATCTTTAATGTTGTCTAAAAATAACTAATCACACTCCAAATTATTATACATATATACAAAACTTATTATCATGGTATATGGGTATCTATTCTAATTTCTCAATGAATAAATTAAACTATATACTCCACCTAATAAATGGATTAACTCCTATAAAAACTCTAATTTCTGGAGAAATGAGACCAATTAAGCTCTCAAACCTCTTTAATCTTCTTACTATGTTAGTTTATGATGCAGCTATGCATTAAAACAAAAATATTATTTTAGCTTATTTTTCTTGAAATATGTAGGTTCACTCCTACGATAATACTGAATTTTCGGAAAATATTATGAATAATATTTAGCCTCTTTAGTGTTGTTTAAAAATAACTAATCACACTCCAAATTACTATATATGTATGCAAAATTTATTTTCATGGTATATGGGCATCTATTCTTATTTATCAATGAATAAATTAAACTATATACTCCACCTAATAAATTGATTAACTCCTATAAAAACTCTAATTTCTGGAGAAATGAGACCAATTAAGCTCTCAAACCTCTTTAATCTTCTTACTATGTTAGTTCATGATGCAGTTATGCATTAAACACAAAAATATTATTTTTTCTATTTTTTCTTGAAATATGTAGGTTAACCCCTACGATAATACTGAATTTTCGGAAAATATTATGAATAATATTTAGCCTCTTTAGTGTTGTTTATAAATAACTAATCACAATCCAACTTAATATATATGTATGCAAAACTTATTTTCATGGTATATGGGCATCTATTCTAATTTCTCAATGAATAAATTAAACTATATACTCCACCTAATAAATGGATTAATTCCTATAAAAACTCTATTTTCCAGAGAAATTGGACCAATTAAGCTCTCAAACCTATTTAATCTTCTTACTATGTTAGTTCATGATGCAGCTATGCATTAAAACAAAAATATTATTTTTTCTAATTTTTCTTGAAATATGTAGGTTAACCCCTACAAAAAACTGAATTTTTGGAAAATATTATGAACAATATTTAGCCTCTTTAATGTTGTCTAATAATAACTAATCACACTCCAAATTATTATACATATATACAAAACTTATTTTCATGGTATATGAGTATCTGTTCTAATTTCTCAATGAATAAATTAAACTATATACTCCACCTAATAAATGGATTAACTCCTATAAAAACTCTAATTTCTGGAGAAATGATACCAATTAAGCTCTCAATCCTCTTTAATCTTCTTACTATGTTAGTTCATGATGCAGCTATGCATTAAAACAAAAATATTATTTTTTCTTATTTTTCTTGAAATATGTAGGTTAACCCCTACGATAATACTGAATTTTTGGAAAATATTATGAACAATATTTAGCATCTTTAATGTTGTCTAAAAATAACTAATCACACTCCAAATTATTATACATATATACAAAACTTATTTTCATGGTATATGGGTATCTATTCTAATTTCTCAATGAATAAATTAAACTATATACTCCACCTAATAAATGGATTAATTCCTATAAAAACTCTAATTTCTGGAGAAATGAGACCAATTAAGCTCTCAAACCTCTTTAATCTTCTTACTATGTTAGTTCATGATGCAGCTATGCATTAAAACAAAAATATTATTTTTTCTTATTTTTCTTGAAATATGTAGGTTAACTCCTACGATAATACTGAATTTTCGGAAAATATTATGAATAATATTTAGCCTCTTTAGTGTTGTTTAAAAATAACTAATCACACTCCAAATTACTATATATGTATGCAAAATTTATTTTCATGGTATATGGGCATCTATTCTAATTTATCAATGAATAAATTAAACTATATACTCCACCTAATAAATTGATTAACTCCTATAAAAACTCTAATTTCTGGAGAAATGGGACCAATTAAGCTCTCAAACCTCTTTAATCTTCTTACTATGTTAGTTCATGATGCAGCTAAGCATTAAACACAAAAATATTATTTTTTCAAATTTTTCTTGAAATATGTAGGTTAACCCCTACGATAATACTAAATTTTTGGAAAATATTATGAATAATATTTAGCCTCTTTAGTGTTGTTTAAAAATAACTAATCACACTCCAAATTACTATATATGTATGCAAAACTATTTTTCATGGTATATGGGCATCTATTCTAATTTCTCAATGAATAAATTAAACTATATACTCCACCTAATAAATGGATTAACTCCTATAAAAACTCTAATTTCTGGAGAAATGAGACCAATTAAGCTCTCAAACCTCTTTAATCTTCTTACTATGTTAGTTCATGATGCTGCTATGCATTAAAAAAAAATATTATTTTTTCTTATTTTTCTTGAAATATGTATGTTAATTCTTACGATAATACTGAATTTTTGGAAAATATTATGAATAATATTTAGCCTCTTTAGTGTTGTTTAAAAATAAATAATCACACTCCAAATTACTATATATGTATGCAAAACTTATTTTCATGGAATATGGGCATCTATTCTAATTTATCAATGAATAAATTAAACTATATACTCCACCTAATAAATTGATTAACTCCTATAAAAAATCTAATTTCTGGAGAAATGAGACCAATTAAGCTCTCAAACCTCTTTAATATTCTTACTATGTTAGTTCATGATGCAGCTAAGCATTAAAACAAAAATATTATTTTTTCTAATTTTTCTTGAAATATGTAGGTCCCTACGATAATACTGATTTTTCGGAAAATATTATGAATAAAATTTAGCCTCTTTAGTGTTGTTTATAAATAACTAATCACAATCCAACTTAATATATATGTATGCAAAACTTATTTTCATCGTATATGGGCATCTATTATAATTTCTCAATGAATAAATTAAACTATATACTCCACCTAATAAATGGATTAATTCCTATAAAAACTCTATTTTCCAGAGAAATGGGACCAATTAAGCTCTCAAACCTCTGTAATCTTCTTACTAGGTTAGTTCACGATGCAGCTATGCATTAAAACAAAAATAATATTTTTTCTAATTTTTCTTGAAATATGTTGGTTAACCACTACGAAAAAACTGAATTTTTGGAAAATATTATGAACAATATTTAGCATCTTTAATGTTGTCTAAAAATAACTAATCACACTCCAAATTATTATACATATATACAAAACTTATTTTCATGGTATATGGGTATCTATTCTAATTTCTCAATGAATAAATTAAACTATATACTCCACCTAATAAATGGATTAACTCCTATAAAAACTCTATTTTCCGGAGAAATGGGACCAATTAAGCTCTCAAAACTCTTTATTCTTCTTACTATGTTAGTTCATGATGCAGTTATGCATTAAAACNCAAAATTATTATACATATATACAAAACTTATTTTCATGGTATATGGGTATCTATTCTAATTTCTCAATGAATGAATGAAACTATATACTCCACCTAATAAATGGATTAACTCCAATAAAAACTCTATTTTCCAGAGAAATGGGACCAATTAAGCTCTCAAACTTCTTTAATTTTCTTACTATGTTAGTTCATGATGCAGATAAGCATTACAACAAAAATATTATTTTTTCTAATTTTTCTTGAAATACGTAGGTTAACCCCTACGATAATACTGAATTTTCAGAAAATATTATGAATAATATTTAGCCTCTTTAGTGTTGTTTAAAAATAACTAATCACAATCCAAATTACTATACATGTATGCAAAACTTATTTTCATGGTATATAGGCATCTATTATAATTTCTCTATGAATGAATTAAACTATATACTCCACCTAATAAATGGATTAACTCCTATAAAAACTCTATTTTCCAGAGAAATAGGACCAATTAAGCTCTCAAACTTCTTTAATCTTCTTACTATGTTAGTTCATGATGCAGCTATGCAGTCAAACAAAAATATTATTTTTTCTAATTTTTCTTGAAACATGTAGGTTAACCCCTACGAAAAAACTGAATTTTTGGAAAATATTATGAACAATATTTAGCCTCTTTAATGTTGTCTAAAAATAACTAATCACACTCCAAATTATTATAAATATATACAAAACTTATTTTCATGGTATATGGGTATCTATTCTAATTTCTCAATGAATAAATTAAACTATATAGTCCACCTAATAAATCGATTAACTCCTATAAAAACTCTAATTTCTGGAGAAATGGGACCAATTAAGCTCTCAAACCTCTTTAATCTTCTTACTATGTTAGTTCATGATGCAGCTAAGCATTAAAACAAAAATATTATTTTTTCTAATTTTTCTTGAAATGTGTAGGTTAACCCCTACGATAATACTGAATTTTCGGAAAATATTATGAATAATATTTAGCCTCTTTAGTGTTGTTTATAAATAACTAATCACAATCCAACTTAATATATATGTATGCAAAAATTATTTTCATGGTATATGGGCATCTATTCTAATTTCTCTATGAATAAATTAAACTATATACTCCACCTAATAAATGGATTAATTCCTATAAAAACTCTATTTTCCAGAGAAATGGGACCAATTAAGCTCTCAAACCTCTGTAATCTTCTTACTAGGTTAGTTCACGATGCAGCTATGCATTAAAACAAAAATCATATTTTTTCTAATTTTTCTTGAAATATGTTGGTTAACCACTACGAAAAAACTGAATTTTTGGAAAATATTATGAACAATATTTAGCATCTTTAATGTTGTCTAAAAATAACTAATCACACTCCAAATTATTATACATATATACAAAACTTATTTTCATGGTATATGGGTATCTATTCTAATTTCTCAATGAATAAATTAAACTATATACTCCACCTAATAAATGGATTAACTACTATAAAAACTCTAATTGCTGGAGAAATGAGACCAATTAAGCTCTCAAACCTCTTTAATCTTCTTACTATGTTAATTCATGATGCAGCTATGCATTAAAAAAAATATTATTTTTCTTATTTTTCTTGAAATATGTAGGTTAATCCCTACGATAATACTGAATTTTCGGAAAATATTATGAATAATATTTAGCCTCTTTAGTGTTGTTTAAAAATAACTAATCACACTCCAAATTGCTATATATGTATGCAAAACTTATTTTCATGGTATATAGGCATCTATTCTAATTTCTCAATGAATGAATTAAACTATATACTCCACCTAATAAATGGATTAACTCCTATAAAAACTCTATTTTCCAGAGAAATGAGACCAATTAAGCTCTCAAACCTCTTTAATCTTTTTACTATGTTAGTTCATGATGCAGCTATGCAGTAAAACAAAAATATTATTTTTTTCTAATTTTTCTTGAAATATGTACGTTAACTCCTACGAAAAAACTGAATTTTTGGAAAATATTATGAACAATATTTAGCCTCTTTAATGTTGTCTAAAATAAATAATAACACTCCAAATTATTGTAAATATATACAAAACTTATTTTCATGGTATATGGGTATCTATTCTAATTTCTCAATGAATAAATTAAACTATATACTCCACCTAATAAATGGATTAACTCCTATAAAAACTCTATTTTCCGGAGAAATGGGACCAATTAAGCTCTCAAAACTCTTTATTCTTCTTACTATGTTAGTTCATGATGCAGTTATGCATTAAAACNAAACTATATACTCCACCTAATAAATGGATTAACTCCAATAAAAACTCTATTTTCCAGAGAAATGGGACCAATTAAGCTCTCAAACTTCTTTAATTTTCTTACTATGTTAGTTCATGATGCAGCTATGCAGTCAAACAAAAATATTATTTTTTCTTATTTTTCTTGAAATATGTAGGTTAACTCCTACGAAAAACTGAATTTTTGGAAAATATTATGAACAATATTTAGCCTCTTTAGTGTTGTCTAAAATAAATAATAACACTCCAAATTATTATAAATATATACAAAACTTATTTTCATGGTATATGGGCATCTATTCTAATTTCTCAATGAATAAATTAAACTATATACTCCACCTAATAAATGGATTAACTCCTATAAAAACTCTAATAATTTCTGGAGAAATGAGACCAATTAAGCTCTCAAACCTCTTTAATCTTCTTACTATGTTAGTTCATGATGCAGCTAAGCATTAAAACAAAAATATTATTTTTTATAATTTTTCTTGAAATATGTAGGTTAACCCCTACGATAATACTGAATTTTTGGAAAATATTATGAATAATATTTAGCCTCTTTAGTGTTGTTTATAAATATCTAATCACAATCCAACTTAATATATATGTATGCAAAACTTATTTTCATGGTATATGGGCATCTATTCTAATTTTTCAATGAATAAATTAAACTATATACTCCACTTAATAAATGGATTAATTCCTATAAAAACTATATTTTCCAGAGAAATGGGACCAATTAAGCTCTCAAACCTCTTTAATCTCCTTACTATTTTAGTTCATGATGCAGCTATGCAGTAAAACAAAAATATTATTTTTTCTAATTTTTCTTGAAATATGTAGGTGAACAATATTTGAAATTCAGTATTATTGGAGTTATATGAATTTTTTCTATACGAAAAATGTAGGTTAACCCGTACGAAAAAACTGAATTTTTGGAAAATATTATGAACAATATTTAGCCTCTTTAATGTTGTCTAAAAATAACTAATCACACTCCAAATTATTATACATATATACAAAACTTATTATCATGGTATATGGGTATCTATTCTAATTTCTCAATGAATAAATTAAACTATATACTCCACCTAATAAATGGATTAACTCCTATAAAAACTCTAATTTCTGAAGAATGAGACCAATTAAGCTCTCAAACCTCTTTAATCTTCTTACTATGTTAGTTCATGATGCAGCTATGCATTAAAACAAAAATATTATTTTTTCTAATTTTTATTGAAATATGTAGGTTAACCCCTATGATAATACTGATTTTTCGGAAAATATTATGAATAATATTTAGCCTCTTTAGTGTTGTTTAAAAATAACTAATCACACTCCAAATTACTATACATGTATGCAAAACTTATTTTCATGGTATATAGGCATCTATTCTAATTTCTCAATGAATGAATTAAACTATATACTCCACTTAATAAATGGATTAACTCCTATAAAAACTCTATTTTCGGGAGAAATGGGACCAATTAAGCTCTCAAACCTCTTTAATCTTCTTATTATGTTAGTTCATGATGCAGCTATGCAGTAAATCAAAAATATTATTTTTTCTAATTTTTCTTGAAATATGTAGGTTAACCCCTACGAAAAAACTGAATTTTTGGAAAATATTGTGAACAATATTTAGCCTCTTTAATGTTGTCTAAAATGAATAATAACACTCTAAATTATTATAAATATATACAAAACTTATTTTCATGGTATATGGGTATCTATTCTAATTTCTCAATGAATAAATTAAACTATATAGTCCACCTAATAAATCGATTAACTCCTATAAAAACTCTAATTTCTGGAGAAATGGGACCAATTAAGCTCTCAAACCTCTTTAATCTTCTGACTATGTTAGTTCATGATGCAGCTAAGCATTAAAACAAAAATATTATTTTTTTCTAATTTTTCTTGAAATATGTAGGTTAACCCCTACGATAATACTGAATTTTCGGAAAATATTATGAATAATATTTAGCATCTTTAGTGTTTTTTAAAAATAATTAATCACACTCCAAATTAATATATATGTATGCAAAACTTATTTTCGTAGCTTCAAAGTATATCGAGGGTTAAGCCCGATTCTATCCTTCGGTTTTGAGTTTCTAACAGAATTATTATGGGATTGTTGATTAGGCCCAAAACGTACAAAACATATTTAAATGTTGAAAATTTCAAAAATATAAAAATGCAGGGTGAAGCTTCACACTCGATCCAAATTAATATATATGTATGCAAAACGCTGGATTGAAATTGTATTCGTTCTAATGCTATTTTTTTACCATTTGTCAAACCCTTTTGCTAGTCAGTTCATTTCACTTCTTTGTAATGAAACACTAGTTACAATAATTGACCCCCCCCCCCTCCAAAAGAAAAAAAACTGGTACAATATTTTTATCTTCATGCAAATCATGTTTTCTCTATGATATCTAATGTACCCTCAGATGGTACAAATTTGAAAAAGTTGTTCATGCCATAATTCTATATATGTCAGTTAATCACTGAGTAGTCACTGCACGTAGTAAACAAACTTGTGTAGATGCGTTCAGTTCACTGG
Source organism: Eruca vesicaria subsp. sativa (assembly GCA_932364175.1). Lineage (NCBI taxonomy): Eukaryota > Viridiplantae > Streptophyta > Magnoliopsida > Brassicales > Brassicaceae > Eruca > Eruca vesicaria. The sequence continues at coordinate 10,035 of CAKOAT010641820.1, forward strand.
AAGGCCCTTGGGTGAATGAAAAGATGACAGCGTTTTCCAAATTTAGTTCATGAGCATTAATATTGTGCGTGACCAACACTAGACTTAAGTGTTGGTTTTCAACTGTTCAACCGACAGGGCTAGGCGCAAGGCTAGTATTCGTTGTTTTATGTGTATTTGATACTTAACTTGCCTTGTACGAATAGTAAAATTTCCGATTTATATTGATTCGTCAAAAACGAATATTTGCTATCTCGAATACTTGATCAAAAATTAATTATTTGCAAGTTACTTGTGTTGCTTTATTACTTGCTACTTATGAGTACTTGTGAATTATTTACGTGTATTTCTGAGTATTTAAAAATTACTTACTAATAATTATATACTAAAAATAGATATGAAGGTTTGCTTATTTATTCTACTAAAAAAACATACAATTACTTTAAAAAATATTTGTCCATATTATAAAGAACTGAGTTTTAACCGAGTAACAAGTTTAATATGTTATTTAGTAACAGATTGTCATGTTTATTAAACTAATATTGATATGAAAATAATATCAAATCAAGATAAGTATTATTTTGCAAGTAATAAATATTATTTCTCAAGTAACGGATATTTTATAAAACGAGTAACGAGTGTTTATAAAATGAGTAATACGTACTAAGTAACGAGGTAAGTATTGAAAAATAAAATGATACTTGATACTTGCCTTGCTTTTGTGAGTAATAAAATTTGTTGACTTGTTACTCGACTTGACAATACCGAATACATGGATTATTAAGGCGAGTACGGGTCAAGTAACAGGTACAAGACGAGTATCGGGTAATGATGCCCAGTCCTAACAAGCAGAGGGCAAAAAATAAAATAAAATATATAATATATATAAGAATGATTATATATATATATATACGTATGTGTAAGTAAAGTATATGTGAAGATGAAACTGAATTTGGACAGACGGGAGTGAGTGTGATTGTTTGTTTGTTTATGGGAGGGGATGTTTGTGTGTACCCCTTTTCTTCTTTGTTCTCTTTATCATTGTACTTGAGCTTTTATCTCTTTATCCTCCTTAACCTTATTTACTCCTTTAATCATTACCAAATCCTTCTTAATTATTTAATTTAAATGTATTCACTTACTAATATGTACATGAGCTGCGTATTTTATTGTCATTCGTCTTTTCTTGGCGTTTTTTCTTTGCTTGTTTTGGCGTTAGGGTTGACCTAATGTTTGCATGGTGTTCTGCGCTAGTCTCTCGACCTCAGTAACTTCTTTTTTTTTTTCTTGAAACGAATCCACCTTGCGAAACAAGGAAAATACGTTAGTGTTATTTTCATAAACAATAAAATAAAAATGTTTATCACTTTTCCGGGGGAGTTAAATAAATAAATCCTAGTCGATACGATAAATTATATAAAGTTGACCAATTGGATGCTGCATATGTCATAGTGTTTACAAAGTACAAAAACAGTAGTCGTGCGTAAGTAATTATTTGAAAGAAACTAAATGAAAGAATCAGAGGTTTCAATTATATGATATTTTGATCTTTCATTATTATGTTCTTGATATTTACTGGATTTAACGTTTCCATAATTAGGATACACGAGTTTGTGATTAAGAAAATCAATATAGTAGATAATCGACAGACCAAATATGCTTAGAAAAAAGATATGCTTAATATACAACCCCCTTAAATACATGATTACGACCACAGGACGAACAAAACTCTATCTATCACATTCCATTTCCTTGTTCACATGCATTTCAATAATTTTATACACTGATTACATCTGACTATAGGTATACTTACGTATACAATGCACACAATGTAACATATGTGGAGGCTAGGACAGCTGAATATTAAAACGAATTTCGGGTTTTGCTATTTTTGGCGAAATTCCAATGCAAAAAGACAACTAAAATAGTTACTTATTGACTGAATATTGCTTGATAGATGCATGTTGATTTTTTGGCTCTCAAATAATGATTTCATTTTTCATGTCATTCTATTTTTTTCTGTTTGGGTGACAGTCTTTTCTTTTGTCTTTGTATTTGGATGCTAGTGTACGGCTATTGTTCGTTAAAATGATACAAACTTATGCGCTGTAAATTTGTTGGGTATATATTTTGTTTTTCCTCTTTGAAACAAATGTATATTCTTTTCCTCACGAGAAAAAAATATGGTAGTTCATCAATAAAGTTTTAGAAACTTGTGGAAATGAAGATTTTAGACAGAGAGAAGATAGAAAGAGTATCTCCATTATATTTTGATATATATTTTCTTTAGAATAAAGAAACTCTATATAATAGTAGTGGGACTTTCTTGTAATGTATTCCTTTAAAATATTATTTTGTTATATAGTAAAACTAGTAAAATGCTAAGATTGGCTAGAGATGCTCTAAGTACAGAAACATTTAGACCAGTACCAAGTGGAAAACCATTCCGAGTGACATAATGAAATCACAATTATTTTCTAAAATGAAAGAATTTAAATTTTCAATTGCATGCACCTTTAATATGATGACCAAAAAATAAATTACTCACATATATGTTAGTACACTCACTATGTGTACGTATACATGCATGAATATATCCTGTTTAGATAACTGTATAGCGGTCCTGAAACAAGAAAGACGAGAACGTGAAGAGTACATGAAGATTGGAAGGACTAATAAGTGCTATACAACAACAAAGAACGAACAACAATTTCTCTTTTACCTCGAGAAAGAAAACTATGATAAATATATACAAAAAAGCTGCTTCAATGGAAACTCTTAAATAGTTTCTTATTAGAATTGGCGTTAAAAAAAAAAGTTTCTTAGGACTAAAAAGCAAAAAGGACAAAAAGAGTGAGATACAATTCTTAAGGGTTGATTGGTAGAGCATTAGCATAAGCATTATGCTCTCTATTATCCAATTAACATTTGGCAAAGAAGCATTTAGAAAAGCATTTACCAAATGCAAATGCTCTCCAAATGCTCTTTGCTCAATGCTCTCATATAGAGCTTTTGAGAGAGCATTTGCATATAGAAAATATAAAACTTAACAATATTTATATATAATTTATTTATTTTTCTTTAAAAATATAAAAAATATTTATATAATTAAATATAAATTTATATTTTACAAAATAAAAATAAAAATTATAATTATTTTTTTTAAATAACAATATTTCACATTTAAAGTATAATATAATTTATATAATTACATATATCATTCATTATTTTTAATAAAAACATAACATAATATAAATTATATATTATCGATATAAACATATTATTTAGACACTAATAAATAAATTATATATTAACTTTTATAATAATTTTATATATGAGTAATTTAGTGCTCTACCAATAAATAAATAATAATAATTTATATATAAATTATAATTAATTTATATATAAATATAATTTATTTAGTTATCTTTTAAATAATAATTATAATTTAATAATAATTAATTAAATTATAACTATAATTTATATATGAGTAATATGTTATATCCAAAAATAATTTAATATTTTTTTAAAAAAATTAAATTTTTAAATATAATTATATAATGAAATTCATTATTTTTAAGAAAATTATATATTATTAATTTATTATATATATATATTATATTTAAAGTAATATATTATTTTACTAACTATTACTGCTAATGCTCTGCCAATCACTTTATTAAAAACTTTAATGAAAGCATACAACTTCCGTAGCATACTGCTTCTGCAGCATACTGCTACTGCTTTATCATCTGCTGTACCAATCGAGGCCTTTAGTTGAGAGACTTAAAAGAAACTTACAAAAACATCTCGACTCACATGTTTTTCTAGATTGGTTTAATTCATATTCTAGTTATTTTACTAAATTATGTTTAAGTATTAAAACATGTTAAAAGTGAGTTTATTTCCGTTGGATATGCTCTATACGGCATATATGTATGTAGGTGTGTAACATTTTAATTAAAATTAAAGAAGTTGTGTACATGCGTGTCTTGGTGTATATACATAATTTTAGATATGTGGGTTTTTTTCTAATGCAATTTCTATTCATAAAAAAATATATATGGGTATAAAAGAGGAGAAAGAACATGTTTTAAAAGAGAAACAAAATTGGAAGAGCATTGGATTTGCAGTTCTCTCTCGTGGATTCTTTCCCTTGGACCCTTCCTTCACTTCGATTCCCTTCACAAGTCACAAATCTTCTCTCTCTTTTATATAGATGTCCACATGCATACATTAGATATATCTTACCTATAACTATCCGTTGATTATAGACCTTCACATGCATATATATCCTCCACCTGATTTAACATAAATTTTGATAATTTCATCTATCCAACCAGTACCGTTATTAGGTAAAATTCAAAAGAAAAAAACTTTGGCGTGATGGAATACTATTATTCATGATTTATTTTATTTTGGATTTTAGTTTATGGTTTTTAATTGGTTATTTTTTGTTGTAGTTAGTTTTTAGTTTTTATTTTATTTTTGAACGAGATTTTAAAATTTTTAAACGAAGTTGAACAACAATTTGATTGATAAGATAGGTAACTAGATCCTTGTTTTTACTATTGTCTAAAAAATGATCAGTAAGATGGTTTTAGGTAATTCATTAGTTTTTTATGCTTTTAAAACTTTATTAAAATGAATAACTATTTTAACAATAAAATAAAAATATAATTTTTTTCAAACAATTAAAATATTGTATATAACATTTGTATATAATACATCAAACCGACCACTTAAAATGCGTATAAATTTATGACAATTTCCTTACCAATGTAAACACATATATATTTTGTGGTTGTAGTTCTTTTGTTATTCAAGAAAATTAAAACAGTATTCTCTTTGGAAAAAGATTTTCTGAAGTTTTGTAGGTTAATATATTTTGGTTAAAAATAGTCAATGAGAGGTTCGACTAGCACTGTTCAGAAACTAAAGGAGTCCACACGGACAATACATTTTAAGCGTGAAGGAAACAGAGAACATACTTGTCGTTCCAAATCCTTTTAACTTTCTACGTACCCATTACCCAATAGGCCAGTACCCACCAATACCTATTAAATCACAAGTAGGTTAAGTTTCCATATTTGGTCATATTTAGTAACATTATATTCGTTTTTTTTTTTAACAACTAGTAATATTATATTCGTATTAATATGCTACAAGATTAACTACCATTTCATCTTTGATTAGGTTTGAAGTTTCAGGTCTCCTGCTAGCTCACTTTCAAAAGGCAATCACTGGTCACTAATACAATAACCAATATATTAGAGTCATTATTTACGAGAATAACCTCGTCTCCATGTAAGAAAAAACACCTCAAAACCATTTTAAACTATTATTTTTGTAATCAATCCAATACTTGATTCGCTCTTATTACCATATATGTGGATTACTATACATATAAATTATAACAGTAACCAATTATGTTCAATCAACAATTGGATATACATATGTAGTTTTCTATTGGTGTTAGGTAGGTAACTCCATTGGTTATATCAGGATAGAAGATACGTTGAATTAGAAAAGCAAAGAAATAAATAGTTATAAGTTGTACCAGTAGCTTTTAAAACAAAAAGACAACAAGTAATGATATAGACTAAGGTTTTAAAAGCAACAAGAACCACCCAACCAACATTAATCTTTATTCTCTTACAGATTGAATATAAACATCACTCCCTCTCTTCTCACTCACACACAATATTTTACATATACATTTATATGCGCCAGTATACAGAATTCTCTCCCTCTTTCTAGTACCATGTCGGAGAAACAAATTTTGATGGTCAAGAAAAGTAACAACAAGAGACAACGAGTGAACCTAGTTCCCAAGTTCTCCATCAACGACCACCATGACGTGCTGGTGGAAATCCTCAGGCGACTAGATGGCCCTTCTCTATGTTCAGCCGCTTGCGTTTGCCGTCTTTGGTCGGCCGTGGCTCGCAACGACTCAATATGGGAAGAGCTCTGTTTCCGACAAGTGTCACCACGACCTTCACTTTCCATACGCTCCGTTGTGTCGGCTCTTGGTGGATACCGACGTCTCTACTTCCTATGCATCCGTCCGGTCCTCGCACGAGTCCCCAAGATTCTATGGAGTCGAGACCAGCTTCAGCTCTCGCTCTCTCTTTACTGTGTCCACTACTACGAGCGCCTTTACGTTGGTGCGTGGCTTGGAGACGCGCCACCTTCTTCGCTCATTTTCCTTCGCAAGCCCCTCAACGTCCTATGATTTTGCCTTTTGCTGGTACAGCCTATAACTAGGAACCTATTATTGTATTCTTTATCACATATTATTGCTGTGAAATGTTTATTAATAAACGTGGGATCTTCTTTTTACTCTTGTTGATTTTCTCCCTAGATACTGCCAATAGCCAACGTGTAGCTGTTTTAGTGCTTTGTCTCTTCTGTTTTTTTTTTTCTTTTTCTAAGCAAAAAAAAAAGTGAAACTCCCACTTCGTTGTTTTCACTTTTTAATTTAATATGAAAAATTATGTAGAGAAATATTGTTTCGTTGAACATTAACTACTTTTTCCGGACTCGATATGACGCTTTCCGAACATTTACTACTTTTAAAAACCATCCACTGTGTTATATGAATATGGCAGAATAATTTGTATAAATGATAAGATTGAGTACTACAAAAACATGAAACACTAATTTTATTGAGTATACTGGTTGGCCAACAATGTAGAGTTGAAGAGATGATATCTACAAACATACGCATACTAGAGTCCAACACTTGACATCTAAAAGCAATAAATTATTGTCTCAAATTAAAAGTATATTGTGAATAAGATGAGCTAAAAATGGGATGAATTGGATATCTTTGTATATGTACTTTTGTTGTTGTAGTATAGATTCTTTAAAAGCGGTCAAGTTAGGTGATGGACCACAAAACACAGACATACAACTTTCTTTGCTAATCCCTATCAAAATGTATTGAAGGCCCATTCAACAACAAAAACAGCCTGCCTTGATTTTGACATTCCAATATACACTGGCCCATATGTAATATTTTCTTAATTAACCTTTGTGCTAACTTAAGCTTAATTTTACTAACAAAAGACATACATGAAAACCAAAGTATGGAAATAAAATAAAGTGATTTTACTTACGACTTTTCTTGGGCTGGAGGAGTTAAAATTTGTTAGTTATATTATTAAAAAATTGAAAGGTCTTTATATTCTTTATAAATAATTTATTCTGTAATAATGACAAATTATAAATTTCTGTCGGGTAAATATTTTAAAACACTTAACCACAAAAAATTGAAATTTAATATATATTTGTTTAAAAATTGTAATAAAAGATAGATATTTCTGAAATAGAGAATATAACTTTTCTAAGATATAACTAAAAAAGTTTTTGACACAAATATAGACTTAAAAAATAAAAATGACCCATAATAGATTTAAATATTTTATAAAAATAAGTAAATATACACTTATATCATTTGAATTAATTGATTATAGATTTTTTTGTTTAAAGTCGAGGAGTAGAGTTTTGAAGGGTCCGTTTTTAATTTTTTTTAAAAAAAATTCAAGATAAAAATATTATTTTGATTATTTTAATTATTGAATTTATTTCTGTGATAAAAACTTATAAAAATCTATTTGAGAGATTTGCAAGATAGAGAAAGTATTATATTACCTTCTGGCCGATAAAAGTCAACTTAACCACATTGTTGGAGTCAATGGAGTGTAAGAAAATTTAGGAAAAAAAACGAAGTCAAAAAGTCAACAAAGACACAGAGATCACCGGCTGGTTCGGTGATCTTTACATAGTAAAGAAACCGACAGGTGTGCGTGGAGAAGTTAGAACTTTAAAACCATTTCAGTCAAAGCCCCAACATTCTTCCCTATCTTTTCTTTTCTCCTTAAAAATATATTTTAAAAAAAAGTAAATTTATTCTTCTCCTTAACAAGTTGTCTTTCCTCTCACTCTCTCCCCCTCATCGTTCCTCCGCTACATCTCCGCCGTCTCTCTCGTTACGGTTAGTCCTCTTCCTTTTAATTTATGCATAGATCTGTTTTCTCATCATCTCTTAGTTTCTTGTTTCATCGATGATTGTCTGAAAATCGATGCTAGATCAGTTGATTTTAGTGAAGATTGAGTTGTGTTCTAACCTAGATTTAATTGTTATTTATCTATTTTTTTTTACGAATCTGTAAGATTCTCCGTTTTTTTTTGCGTTTCGGATTTGGTTAATCATTTGAGACAATTAGGTCGCGTCTAATTGATATTAAACATGTCCTGTAATGACGGTTTAGAGAAGCCATTACTCTTGATCTGACTGTCTTAACGACACAAGCACGTGCCTTTTGTCTTTTAGAAAAATTTTCTAGGGATTTTGACTAAAAATTTGGGGGTTTTTATGAATTGAAAGTCAAATTCAGAGCTTATGATTACTACAGTTGCAAAATGAAATGTGTTTTGATTACATTACTACTTTTGAGATGATTCTAGGGTTTTTCTATTGATGCAGACCTTTTAAACTTGTTGGATGGGCACATCATCTGGCTCTAATCATCCTCACCAAATGTTACCTCCACGTCAGCAGCTCCGAACTCTAGAAACAACTCTTTCACTAGTCTCACACGATGGTCAGGAGCCACGTTCCAACAACTCCGACACTGTGCGTCGTGAGTCTCCAGCCGAGAGCGCGAGCTCTCAAGAAACATGGCCACTCGCTGATCCTATCACGGCAAAGAAGACTGTGAAACAAAAGACAGAGCCTGAAACCTCTCATGAGCAACAACAAGTGATGCACCATGTTTCTAGTGCAGATAAAGTATCTGTAAGGGACATAGCTAGGGAAAGAGTTGAGATAGTTGCAGAGAGAATGCATAGATTGCCTGATGAGTTTCTCGAGGAGTTGAAGAGTGGTCTTAAAGCTGTACTAGAGGGAAACGCTGCACACAGCGTTGAGGAGTTTATGTTCTTGCAGAAGCTTGTGCAGAGTAGATCTGATTTGAACTCTACAACGCTTGTTAGAGCTCACCGTGCGCAGCTTGAGATTCTTGTAGCGATAAACACAGGAATCCAGGCGTTTTTGCACCCGAACATAACTCTGTCTCAGTCATCTCTCGTAGAGATTTTCTTATACAAGAGGTGTAGAAACATACCTTGCCAAAACCAGTTACCAGCTGATGATTGCCGCTGTGATGTATGCGCCAATAGGAAAGGGTTTTGTAACCTTTGCATGTGTGTGATCTGCAATAAGTTTGATTTTTCTGTTAATACTTGCCGTTGGATTGGATGCGACTTGTGTTCTCACTGGACTCATACGGATTGTGCTATAAGAGATGGACAGATCACCACAGGCTCAGGAGAGATGTTGTTCAAGTGCAGGGCGTGTAATCATTCTTCTGAGCTTCTTGGTTTTGTTAAAGATGTGTTTCAGCACTGTGCACCAAACTGGGATAGAGAGTCTTTGATGAAGGAGCTTGACTTTGTTAGTAGGATCTTCCGAGGAAGTGAAGATCAAAGAGGTAGGAAACTGTTCTGGAAGTGTGAGGAGCTTATGGATAAGATTAAAGGTGGCTTGGCAGAGACAACAGCTGCTAAGTTAATATTAATGTTCTTCCAAGGTAAGTCTAATGCATTTTATTAATGAATAAACATTACTCTATGTGTTTAGTGTAACACTTTTTTGTTATTACAATGTCATTGAAGAGATTGAGTTAGACTCTTCTAAGAGCTTTGAAAATGGAGGTCTAATAGCACCACAAGATGCATGCAGCAGAATAGCTGAAGTAGTACAAGAGACTCTGAGGAAAATGGAAGTAGTGTCCGAGGAGAAGATGAGGATGTTCAAGAAGGCACGGATGGCTCTCGAGACTTGCGACAGGGAGCTAGAAGACAAAGCCAAAGAAGTAGCAGAACTCAAAGCAGAGAGGCAGAAGAAGAAGCTTCAGATAGACGAGCTAGAGAGAATCGTGAGGCTGAAGCAAGCAGAGGCAGACATGTTCCAGCTTAAAGCCAACGAAGCTAAGAGGGAAGGTGAGAGGCTGCAGAGGATAATACTAGCGAAAACGGATAAGTCTGAGGAGGAGTACGCAAGTAACTATCTGAAACAGAGGATGAGTGAGGCTGAGGCAGAGAAGCAGTATCTATTTGAGAAGATTAAGTTGCAGGAAAGCTCGAGGGTTGCGTCACAGAGCAGTGGTGGTGGTGGAGGAGACCCCTCACAGGTGTTGATGTACTCAAAGATACGTGATCTGCTTCAAGGATACAATCTCTCGCCTAAGGTTGATTCTCAGTCAAACGAGCGTCATCCTTTTAGATCCAATCCTTGATATGGTTCTTACATTTTATATATAGTTTTCATATCCTAAAACTCATTGTAAACCGAATGTTTGTAGCCTTAATAACTCTTATCTACTGATATTTTCTAGTTTGTGTGTTCTTACTTATGTTGATTTCAACTTGTTTTTCTATCGTGTGGTTTCTATGTTGATTAGGTGATTTAAGAAACGCAAAGAGATTTTGATTCTAGAAACGCCAGACTGTCTTTTCTACAACTCTTACAAGTTACATTGGCTCATTCAATACATATTAATTTCAACTCAGCTATCTAGCCATGCTCGAATTTATTTTGTTCTTATCTTGACTTTGAAAATAAGTGTTTATTTGTTATTGTTCACATGTGTGTGGTAGCTTGTTCACACATGCTCGGTGCTGAGAACCATCTTTTTATTTGCTCTGAGACAGAGAAACCAAAAGTTTGCATACTCTCTTGGGTTTTGAACTAGGGGAACACCTTTCAGTTTAATCTACATAAGATAAAATGGCTTACTCATTGAATCACACTTTTTATCTTTTATCTGGTAGGTTATATATTGAATAGTTACACTTTTACGGCAACAGAGATGATAAAATTGGTGCATATATTTTAGGTATTTCTAATTTGAGAACTATTAAGTGAGGATAAGGAAGACTGCAGAAATTTCTGCATTTAATCACCAAAAAAAATAATTAGTTGGAGATGGTGTGAAAGTAGTTGAAGATACGGTTGATAGAATTAAGCCATGAAAAGAACAAGGAATGCATGAAGAGTTAACATTATATTTTCTTTTAGTTCACAAGTCTTATATACAGATTCACATCACAGATATTGTCCATGGATCATTCTTTGTATGAAGTTACAAAAAGAACAAAAGGACATATTTTATGTACACAAGTTTTAAACACATTCTATAACGGGAGAGGTGTTAAAAAGAAAAGAATAAAAGAACAGCAAAGGGGTTTCTTATGGGGTCAAAATGACATAACATTCACTTCACTTAACAAAAAGAGAGTTAAAGGTGAAAAAGAAAGCTAATCTTCTACAAATTTCTTACTGCTTAGGATTCTAATTCAATTCCATCTTGTTGCTTTGCAAAAGTGAATCTATCCCTATCTGACGTGCAATTCAAAACAAAAACAACAACAAAAGATTGGAGTAATTTTAGCTTTTAGTTGCAAAGTCTTGAACGTGTATTTGGGCTAATATGTTAGTTTTATTTATAACCTACAATTTATTTATGAAAATGACATTACATCATTTGCTGACTCTATAAAAGACTATCTATCACTTATTTTCAGCTTTAAAATTTTAGTTGATAAAAATTGTAGTAGATAAATGCTTTAAGTTAAATATACAATGATGGCTGTTCATGTTTGACCACTTTACACTACTAGTATGTTTTTCTTTGTATTTTTCCTTATGATCCAATCCAACATGTTTCCGACCATGCATCAAAATGGTATCCAATTTAAACAAAAACTGATTAGAAAACTTTTAACTTACTACATACGCTTGAAAGCGAGTCACACTCAACATAGCTGTGTTTTCAACAGTCCTGTGTGGCATGGAATCACATCATTTGAATTCTAACATTGTAGTCTTTCTCTACGCGGTCAAGATGCTACATGACTTTGATTTTCTATGGACTATAGTATTCTCCTCTTGTTTTGTTTTTCCTCTTTAATTAAACTAATTATATATTTTTAAACATTTTCTTTACAATATAGATTCGAATACTGAAAGTTGAAAAACGGATTAAGACAAATATTGGACTGGGGACATGTATCTTAAATATAATGGTTGTGGTGGTGGTCGAGACATGTTTGAGTGGTATAATCGTTAATAACACGCCTGATTGAGATTCTTTTCTCTCTCTCTGGTAGGAAGAGTGACTTCTGTTTTAAAGTCACATGTGCCTTGTCTCCGACAAAATTTTATCTCTCTTCTTGCTCCTTGGCTCTGGTTCACATGCTACTTCAATAAGATTTCACTAACTTTAAGGGTTTTTCATCTCAGAAGAGTCAGGTGGGTACTACTAAGATTATCTTTTTTCTTTTTTTTCTTTACACGAGCAATTCTGTTTGATCTTGAATTACTCTTTCTTTTGTAACTTTAATATGATCCGCTCAAGTAACTCACTCACACCGACCAAACAGGTATGAGTTTACTGCTTTGTTGAGTTCTTGATCTTTGTTTTTTTTCTATATGAGTGGCTCAGCTGCATAACTATTTATTAGATATTCTCCAATTAACTAAATTATTTTCCCCTTAATTATTGGGTTTCTTGCAAATAGAGGATCTTGTGGTTATGTGTTACAAAACTATATGTTATATAATTCAACTCTTGACATGAGCTAGAGATTCTCTAGAATGATGATTTTTGATTTTTTCTACTTGTAGTTGTGCAGATTATTTTAAGGTGTAAATCAAGAAATGTACAAGCATCCAAGACAAGAGGTTGAGGCTTACTCTTTGCCTCCTTTTGAGGCCAACTCTGTTGGTAAGCTTACGTACGTACCCGTTAACAACTCCCGTAAACGGTATTGCATGCTCGAGCCATCATCATCACCTGACTCTACCGTTTTGATATCAAACAACAACTATGGATATGATGATACGTCCGCCTCTTGTGTGACCGACGATTTTAATGACAAGATAAAGGAGCTAGAAACAGTGATGATGGGACCAGACTCTTTAGACTTATCCCTCTATTACAATAACTCATTTGTATCAACGTCATGTCAAGAGACTAATAGCTGGAGATCAACTCTAGAGGCCGTCTCAAGACGTGACCTAAGAGCCGATCTTGTCTCATGTGCAAAAGCCATGTCTGAAAACGATCTCATGATGGCAAATTCAATGATGGAGAAGCTACGTCTAATGGTTTCTGTTTCTGGTGAGCCTATCCAACGTTTAGGAGCTTACTTACTAGAAGGCCTAGTAGCTCAGCTAGCTTCATCAGGTAGTTCAATATACAAATCACTTAATAGATGCCCTGAACCAGCAAGCAACGAGCTTCTCTCCTACATGCACATCCTCTACGAGGTTTGTCCTTACTTCAAGTTCGGATACATGTCAGCAAATGGTGCTATTGCTGAAGCCATGAAGAATGAAAACAGAGTTCATATTATTGATTTTCAAATCGGTCAAGGGAGTCAATGGGTTACTCTTATCCAGGCTTTTGCGGAGAGGCCCGGTGGGCCTCCTTGGATACGGATAACGGGTATTGATGATATGACTTCAGCTTATGCTCGTGGAGGTGGGTTGAGTATTGTGGGGAATAGACTTGCTAGGCTTGCTAAGAAGTTTAATGTTCCATTTGAGTTCAACTCGGTGCCGGTTTCAGTGTCGGAAGTTAAACCTAAGAACCTTGGAGTCCGACCAGGGGAAGCTCTAGCCGTTAACTTTGCCTTTGTGCTTCATCATATGCCGGACGAAAGCGTGAGCACCGAGAATCACCGGTACAGTTTTTTTTTCTATGAAACTTGTTAATATTCCTCTTCGTTTCATATTAAGTGTTGTTGTATAGAAATTTTTTTGTTGCAAAATAAGTGTGGTTTTCAGTTTTAAATGCAAAATTTATTAATTTTATTATATAATTCATTTTTCTATTAGCTAAAATATGGTTAGGTGTATATGTAATTATGTTTTTATATGGAAAATATGTAAAATTAATTGTTTTCTTAATTCGTGTGCACAACTCTAAAATGACACTTATAATGAAACAGATGGAGTAACATAATACGGAGTATATGCTTGTGTGTTTACTTTCCCTTGACTCCGGGCCAGCTCAAAAGTTTCATGAGTCCTAGAGCAAAAAAAAAAAAATTAGAACTGTAAAATTAATATCTCTTTAAACTTTTATTTATTAAATTTTTTCAACAGAATATTATAAATACTTTTTTAAAAAATTATGTTAAAAACAAAAATATTTGTATATAAAAAATATATTTAGACTTTTGTTTAACCTTTTGTATAAAAAAATACATATATTTTTAAAAAAATTCTAGCCCTTAACTATTAAGAAAAATACATAATATATGATGATCCTTGTGTGTTGGCTGAGTATATGTTTTTTTTGTAGGGATCGGCTATTGAGAATGGTGAAGAGCTTATCTCCCAAAGTGGTGACTCTAGTGGAGCAAGAATCCAACACGAACACGGCTGCTTTCTTCCCAAGGTTCATGGAGACAATGGACTACTATGACGCCATGTTCGAGTCGATTGATGTGACACTTCCAAGGAATCACAAACAAAGGATTAATGTGGAGCAGCATTGTCTAGCGAGAGATGTTGTGAACATCATCGCATGCGAAGGAGCTGATCGGGTGGAGCGGCACGAACTCTTAGGGAAATGGAGGTCACGGTTTGGTATGGCGGGTTTCACTCCTTACCCGTTGAGTCCTCTTGTGAATTCCACTATAAAAATTCTTCTTAGAAACTATTCGGACAAGTATAGGCTTGAAGAAAGAGATGGAGCCTTGTATCTTGGTTGGATGAAACGAGATTTGGTCGCCTCATGTGCATGGAAATGACGCCAATTAAGTACGAATATGTAATGTATATTGGACTTTCAGTGAAAGTGTTTCTACTTGTAGGATAAGATATTTTAAAACTTATTCATAAGGAACAAATAATAGTTACTCAAAATAAGAAAACAACATAAGTCCTACAAGTACCAAATCTAAACAATGAATGCAATTGTTGTTGGCTATTTAATATTACTCACCGCTTTGGGATCCTATGCAGCCATTGTGGGAGAACGAACGGGATAAAGTAGTTTTCTCCGACGACGGATACCCTTTCTAGCAGCCTTTTGAAGAAAATCATAGCTCTCGGGTCGTTAACTGGAATCACAGTGCGACCATCGCCACTACCTTCACACTGATTGTGGATCACTAACTTACCATTGTAAACGTCAAAAGATAGCAAGCGTTCTTGTTTCATGCTCCACAAGTAGGCTGTTTTCGCATCAAAGGGGTTTACTGTCACGGGTAAATAGTCGAAGTTATCAGTCAAGGTAAAAGCTGGGGAAGTTTCAGACATTAGTTGCCAATATCCCTCGCTCATTAGCCTCCATACACACAACTTATTGTCTAGGCTTCCATCCACTTTGGTTACGGAAACGATGTTCATATACATGAGAAAACCTTGAAAGGGTGTGCAAAATCTTGTAAACATGGTAATTTTCTCTAAGTCAGGGAAAGGCGTAACACGGCATTGAACAGAACCCGTGCTAGTAGTATAAAAATCTATGGATAATACAACTTTATGATGTTCCGTGCTCATGCCAAGCCAGTGAAGAGAACCGTTCAAGCTAATCGGATACCCAGGATGACGAATGAACAAAGAGTGAGGAAGATGTAGAGTTTCGAGACTCCACAAGCCAGTCTCAGATGAATATATAAGACAATTTAACTTAGTATCTCGAAGCAATTTATCAATAAGAATAACTTTGTAACCCAAAAGGACGCCGTTCACGGTTCGTGTGACAAGTCCCCATTGCCAGAGGAAGCTATATTCATAAGTTCCAAATCCTGTAGGAAGAGGATCATGAATTAATATTTCTACGCATTCCCGTGAAACAGGGTTAGCCACGTAGATGACCCTGTCGGATGATGCTACATGGATCAAAATCAACCCAACATCAGAGTAAGCCTCGACACTGACTTGTTGGTATTTGTACTTCTGTTGTTTGTCGGCTAGGAAAGACTTGATGAAAGAGCCCAAAGATCGATCAAGTCCCCATGTGTCGCATTGGTAGTGACCTACTATCTCTGGATCTACGTAAAATCTGGACATGAGCGACCATGTAGAAGAGTGCGACTTTTGGTGGGCGGATATAAAAAGATTCTTGAAAAAGGGAGACTCTACAATTGATTTCCATTGCTTGCAGACAAGTTTGAAACCAGTGGAGATCTTAATTGGTAATCTCGCAAGTACCATCGCCCATAGATCCTCTGTGAAGGAATCCATCTTCCTTTTTTTCTGTTTCAGTTGCACCCTTTACGATTTTATGTGCCTTTAGATTTCTTTTGGTCCTGGGTTCATCTCCGTTATTCCCGAATATTTATTAAGATATTTAGAGGATCTCTTCAGTCAAAAATAAAAAGATATTTAGAGGATCTCAAAATATTAAATTTCATTTTTACATATTCAATTTTAATAGCAAACTAAATTTTGACCCGTGCTTTTAAAGCGCAGGTATATTTTTATTTTAATAAAATTGAATTGAATTTATAATTTTGATTAGAAAATAAATAATTTTAAAGTTTTCAATTTGTGTTTCAAAAAAGTTGTTCTATTATAATACTTGATTTTCAAGCGGTATTTTCATATCTAACATAGACCTATGATTGAACCGATAAATCCGGTGATATGTGTATAATTCAGCTCAGTTTAATAAAAAGAATTGTAATTATATTCTTAGAAAATCTGGTAAGAGTTTAAAAATTTTCTCTTGACATAATATCCAATATGAGATGATCCGCTGAAAACCCAAAAATAAATAATATTTTTGAATGTTTATTAAATAATTCATACTCCTTAATATATATAAAACTAAAAAAAAATAGACTTTAATGAGATTTTTATTATGTAATTTGAAGAAAATAAAACAATGGTAATAAGAACCTTCATTATTGATATAAAAATATTATTTTCTTTTTTTTTGGTTACTAATAAGCTATGATAAGTTTGTATTTTTATTTATGTTTAGATCTAAAACTTAATTTAAAGATAAGTTTTTTTAAAAAAAAATTGAACACGAAAAATTGGCGTATCATTATTATGTAAAAATGACAATAATATTTTTGTGAATTTACATGTATATATTCATATCCGATCTATAAATAATATTACAGATGGAAAATGATATATTTAAATTAAATAGAAAGTATAATCTGCATAAAAATTAAAATTATTATCATTCACAAAATATGGAAAGTTTAATTACCATAGTTTGCAGAGAATATTTTATTTTTAGTTTAAATTAAATGTCAATGGGAGAGACTTGTAAATATATTGAAATGCAAGGGCATAATCCTAAATTTTTAAAATAGGATCCTGCTTTAATAGTATAGGTATACATGATTTTTAATATTACCAAATCCATATTTTTTAATTTTCAATATTACCTTTTACCTAAAGTGTTATCAGCATAATATTAGTGTATTAATTTTTAACAATATCACTTAAGCATATTAATGTATAATTTATTTTATGGATATTTGAGTTACTAGAATTGATAATTGTATTTACCTGATTTACAAACAATTTAAAAGTTAAAAAAAAAGAATAAAAAGGGTTATTTATGTGCCTTTTAGATTTCTTTTGGTCCTGGGTTAATCACTTCATCTCCGTTAATCCGGAAATTGTTTTTTTTTTGTGTGATTTAATTGCATGGACTTTGATAAAGCTTTTGTATATTTCTCGGAAGATGGAGACAATTGGCATCGTTGTGCGTAATGGTTGCTCCCTCGTCAAGATTTGTAAAACAATTAGTTTATTCAATCCAATATCCTTCAACGTTCTAGTCTAGTAAGTGTTTTATCTGATTCAATATCCGGAAAGGAAGTGGAGAACATTCGACATTGTAGTCTCAGTTGAAGTGTTTCTACGTATATACAATTTCAGTAGTCGCTCATTTGAATCTTCAACACATTAGAAAATCTTTCGTCTACTAAGCATTTGAAGATCCAACAGATGTTAAAATGCTAGTTAAATCGTTTTGTGTGGTCACATCACAAACAATTTGTATACAAGTGTACATAACCCCAAAAATCAAGACATAATATACATTTGTGCAAAATAACGTACCCTTCTTTTTATAGTTGCCTTCTGACGCTAAGCTTGCTAAGAAGTTCAACTTGGTGTTAGTGTCAGTATCCTTAATTTAAACCTAAAACCTTGGAGTCAAGACCAGGGGAAGCTCTAGCTGTCAACTTTGCCTTTGTACTTCATCAGTTCCCAGACGAAAGCTTGAACACTGAAAATCGCCGGTACAGTTCATTTTGTGAAATTTGTTGTCAAGCAAGAGATGCTGTGAAAATCATCCCATGTGAACGAGCTGATCGATGCATATATTTTGGTATAGTTTGGAGGCCAGATATATAAACTATATATATATATATATGTTAACAATATAACACGTCGTTTCTAGATATATAGAAACGACGTCGTTTTATCATTTTAACGGTTGACTAACTTCTATTACGGTCAATGTAGGTTTAGGCACGTTTTAAAAAGTTCAGGTAGTATTTTTGCATTATAACGTAGTTCAGTTCATATTTGGCACTGGAAGTTTGTTTGGGTTCTATTTGGCACGATTGAAATTGTTTGGGTAGGAATAGGCCCTTTTCCCGATGTCGTTTTATCATTTTAACGGTTGACTAACTTCTGTTACGGTCAATGTAGGTTTAGGCACGTTTTAAAAAATTCAGGTAGTATTTTTGCATTATAACGTAGTTCCGGTCGTATTTGACACTGGATATTTGTTCGGGTTATATTTGGTACGATTGAAATTGTTTGGGTAGGAATATGCCTTTACTACCCGAATAAGGAAACAAACAAGTCTTGCAAATACCAAGTCTAAACTCTTCTGAATGACGAAGAGGAAATGTGTTTTGCTAACGTTTAAATTCTTCTTATCTTGTTCGCATTACATTCATGAGACAAATATTCAAAAAAAAATAAAGGAGGTACGTTCTAGTGCAGTCACTACTCATCCATGTAGTATTGCAGTTGTTGTTAGTGGCTGTTTAATACTCACCGTATTTGGGATCCGATGCAGCCATTGTGGGAGAATGAACGGGATATAGTATATTCGTACGTCGAAGGATTCCCTTTCTCTCTGTCTTGTGAGGAAAATCCTAGCTTCGAATTGATTGTGGATCACAAACTTCTTACCGTTGTGTAAGTTGATAGATAGCAACCGTTCTTGTTTATTGCTCCAAAAGTAGGCTGTTTTTGCATCTAAAGGGTTTATCATCAGCGATGGTGAACAGTCGAGACCAGCCAAGGTCAAATCTGGGGAGATTTCAGATATTAATTGCCACCCCCCGCTCTGTAGCTTCCATAAACATAACTTATCTTCAAGGCTTCCATCCACTTTGGTTATGTTCATATACATGAGAAAACCTTGACAGGGTGTGCAAAATCTTTTGAACATGGTAGTTTTCTCTAGGTCAGGGAAAGGTGTAACACGGCATCGATCAGAACCCGTGCAAGTAGCATACATATCCATGGATAATACAATATCATGACGGTCGTTGTTCCAGCCAAGCCAGTGAAGATTACCGTTCAAGCTGATCGGATATCCAGAAAAATAATGATGGTTGAAAGAGTAAGGAAGATGAAAAGTTTCGAGACTCCACAAGCCTGTCTCAGATGAATATATACGACAACTTAACTTCCTATCTCGAAGCAATTTATCAAT
Organism: Eruca vesicaria subsp. sativa; assembly: GCA_932364175.1. Taxonomy (NCBI): domain Eukaryota; kingdom Viridiplantae; phylum Streptophyta; class Magnoliopsida; order Brassicales; family Brassicaceae; genus Eruca; species Eruca vesicaria. The sequence goes on from CAKOAT010641820.1 coordinate 29,744, forward strand.
GAGAATAACTTTGTAACCCAAAAGGACGCCGTTCTCGGTTCTTGTGACAAGTCCCCATTGCCATAGAAAGCTATATTCATAAGTTCCAAATCGTTTAGGAAGTGGATCAGGAATTAATATTTCTACGCATTCCCGTGACACGGGGTTAGCCACGTAGATGACTCCTTTCTCCCTGTCGGTTGATTCTACATGGATCAAAATCAACCCAACATCAGAGTAAGCCTCGACACTGACTCGTTGGTCTTTGTGCTTCTGTTGTTTGTCGGCTAGGAAAGACTTGATGAAAGATCCCAAAGATCGATCAAGTCCCCATGTGTCGCATTGGTAGTGACCTACTATCTCTGGATCTTCGTCAAATCTGGACATGAGCGACCATGAAGAAGAGGACGAGTTTTGGTGCATGGACTGGAAAACTTCACGGAAAAACGGAGACTCTACGATTGATTTCCACTGCTTGCAAACAATTTTTAAACCAGTGGAGATCTTAATCGGTAGTCTCGCAAGTACCATCGTCCATAGATCCTCTGTCAAGGATTCCATCTTCCACTTTTGTCTGTTCCAGTTGCACCTTTACGATTAGGGTTTTTCTTTGTAGCTATGAATTTTGTAAATCGTCACATTTATAAGAATTTTCTTTGTTTAAATGGGTGATAAATCATTAGATCTTAATTTTATCAATATCTTAATAAGAAAAAATATTTTAGATAGTTTCCTTTATCATTAGATTTAAAAAGGCTCATTCATATCTAGGATCCTCAAAAGATTTTTGCTAAAATATAATATTCTTTTCATATATTAAGATTAAATAAATAAGAGATTATTAATTTCACTTAAATAATAAAATTAGATATGTGGATGACAAGTGGAATGAGCTTCTCAAAACAATAACATTGATAAGATCTAATTATTTTTCTAAAAAAATAAAATTTATGAATCTATCAAACATGAATAACAGTATATTTTCAATATTATATTCAGATTTTTAGTTGAATAACAATAAATTTTGAAATCATGATAAGAACCAATAAAACTAAATTTTAGTATAATATTTTAAGTTTTTTTTTTGTCACAGAAATACTTGATTAAAGGCCCAAGCCCTAGGGGTGGGCGTTCGGGTACCCGTTCGGATTCGGATCGGGTATTTCGGGTATTTCGGTATTGGGGTTTAGAACCCGTTCGGGTATTTTTACATATCGGGTCGGGTTCGGATATTTTTAGTTCGGGTTCGGTTATTTCGGGTCGGTTCGGATATTTAGATTTTGAAAGAAAAATTTCAAATTCTTTATTACTTAAGTTTCATGTATTTTAAATTTAACTATTAACTTAACTGTTTTAAAAATGTTTAATAAGTTAGACGATTAATAAGTTTGAAAATAAATTACTGAAATTAAAAATCATTATTTTGGTTGTTATTTTCGAATTTTGAATGCAAATTTTGTTTAAAATATCAAATAAGAAGCTTAATATGAATTTAAATGAGTAATAAATCATTTTTTACAGTTATATGTATATTGTCTGATATTAAACTATATATAACATTAATATAAATATTTTTAATAAAATGAGATAAATAAACTAGGAATAAATAGGTATATATACATGTGTTCGGTTATCTTCGGATACCCGTTCGGGTTCGGGTATTACCCGTTCGGGTTCGGATATCCAAACTCTCCTAACTTAATACCCGTTCGGGTATTTTGCTATTTCGGTTCGGATTTCGGTTCGGATATTTCGGATCGGGTTCATGTACGAGTTCGGGTATCGGATAAAGTGCCCACCCCTACCAAGCCCAATGGGTCCAAACATTACATAATTGAGTTTCTGAGGGTGGCCTTTGCAAGGGCAACAGCCTCCTCGTTGTTTTCTCTTAACACATGATAAAACTCTAAAGAAGCAAAATTAACAGAGAAACTACGGATGTCTTTGATGATTCCCAGTAGTTCTTTTCTCTACGTTTTGCCATTGATTTCTCTAATGAGCGTTAAGTTGTCTGAGCAGCACCAGAGATTTGAGATCTCTTGTCTAGCCGCCATGAAAATTCCTTCTCTGATCGCCAATGCTTCTGCAATTAGCGGTGAATTCACAAAGCTCTGAACCGCTGTCCCTTTCCTTTCCTCCGGCTGCGAACCTCCCTTAATTATCCAAGCCAATCCAGCTTTTAGTTTCGACTCCTCCCACGCCGCATCCGACATACACACAGTGATATTAGCTTGGGGTGCTTCCCTGATTCGTTCTGATGTTTGAGTAAGATTTAGATTGATGTTTTTTCCTTTTGCTTCTTGCGCCATATTCCATTCCCTTGCTAATCCTAGACTCATTGATGCTAGGTCTTCAGGTGATTTACTCTTCCCTTCGAACAGGAGCTATAATATTTTAAGTTAATCATTGAATAACTATGAATTCTACAATATTAATAGTTAGTTTAAAATCCAATATACAATAACAACCCCTTAAGAATATTAGCCAACTAGGTGTTTTGCTCTCACATACGGGCTTCTTACGAATTTTTCTGAATTAATGTTTATTAATTCATAAATCAGCTTAATAAATTATTATTTATGTGATGACAAAAAAAATTATTATTTATGTTTTCAAAAATTTCAAATCAAACATTAAAATTAATTATAAATAACAACACTAACAAAACATAAATTTTTTATACAATACATTTATACATATGTTTTTGCTTGAATTATATTTAATTATAATTCTTTATAGGAGGATTTGCCAAATATGACTCAAAAATTGAATTTAAATGCAAATGTTCACCCAAACTTAAATCAAATACAAAAGTAATAGTAAAATTACAACTAGTCCTTTATGACCAAACAAAAAACCAGAACTTGTTTTTATGTTTATAACCCCTAATGTCTTCTGAGTCTTCTGTGATACAGTAAGTCGTCTAGACGACGTCTAGGGAAGTCGTCTCGTATAGTTGATCTTAAATATAATTTATAAATTTTGAAAAAAAAATATTTTGAATTATAAACAGTTGTAAGTGATATAAGTTAAGATATACTAAAATATGATTGTTTTTAACATAGATTAGTGAAAGTAGTGAGTCATGATATTCTTTGGTTTAGGGTTTGGTAACATATGTTGTAGTATTGTATGTATTCTTAAAGTTAGATTTTGAAAATCTTAAAAAAAAAATTGAAATTTTTAAATTTTACATATATGTGTTTAGTTCAGTGTATAATAAACACTTTTTAAGTTTAATTTGATTTTATGAAGTGGTTAGTTAGTTAATTTAGTTTAAGGGTTATATTTAGGGTCTAGACGCTGATTAGTATTTGCATTAGAAAAGTCGTCTGGTGAATAGTAAAATTAAATTAAAAGTTCGGTCCAGTATGGACGACTTAGAGGGAAGTCGTCTAGAAGATTTCTCTAAAAGTCTTCTCGTATAGTTGATCAAAAAATAATTTTTAATTTTTGTAAAAAGCATTTTGATAGAAGAAAAATTGAAATCATGTAACTATAAACAATTCTAAATGATATAAATTAATAAATTGAATTGTTTTCAACATAGTGAGTGAAAGTAGTGAGTCATGGTATTCTTTGGTTTATGGTTTCATAACATATGTTGTAGTATTAGGTTAGATTTTGAAAGCTTAATATTGTTCTTTGAAAAATTAAATTTTGACACTAAGCACATATTAACACTAAGCACATATTCAAAACTTATTCATCTTGCATAAGGAACAAACAATACTCACCCAAAATAAGAAAACAAAATAGGTCCAACAAATACCAAATCTACACTCTTCTCACTGAAAGAAACATTTATAGGTTTGAATGAAGAAGACAAAATTTATTTGTTATAACGTTTCATTCTTATATCGTTCTCAGCATAAAATCATGCAACATTTTATAAATCATGAATCACTCATGCAATCAAGGGCTGCAAATGGATTTGACAGCTTAATTGCTGACGCTCCATCAGTACCTATAGCAGTCACTGCTTTTCTGTGCACAATGTTTTTGGAGGGAATATCCTTTGACTCATGTTGCTGATCAGTTGTTGTTGTCTGTTCAATACTCACCGGGATCCGATGTAACCATTGTGGGAGAATGAATGGGTCAAGGGATGCTATGTTGATGTATTCCATATCGCTCCTGCTTTTGAGAGAAATCATAGCTCTCGGGTCCTTAACGGGAATCATAATGGGACCGTCGCTTCTACCATCCAACTGATTGTTGTGGATCATAAACTCACCGTTGTGTAAGTTGATAGATACCAAGCGTTGTTCTTTCTTGCTCCAAAAGTAGGCTGTTTAAGCATCAAAAGGGTTTATCGTCACTGGTAAATAGTCGAATTCATCGGTGAAGATAAAATCTGCGGAAATTTCAGACATTAGTTGCCATCCCTCGCTCTTTAGTCTCCATACACACAACTTATTGTCTAGGCTTCCATCCACTTTGGTTACGGAAACGATGTTCATATACATGAGAAATCCTTGACAAGGTGTGCAAACTCTTATGAATTTGGTATTTTTCTCCAAGTCAGGGAAAGGCGTAACACGGCATCGAACAGAACCCGTGCTAGTAGTACTATAAATATCCATGGATAATAGAACTCTCTGACGGTCCGTGCTCAGGCCAAACCAGTGAAGATTACCGTTCAAGCTAATCGGATATCGAGGAAAACGCATGAGGAAAGAGTGAGGAATATGTAAAGTTTCGAGACTCCACAAGCCAGTCTCAGATGAATATATAAGACAACTTAACATCTCATACAACTTGTACTTCTCAACGATGACAACCTTGTAATCCAAAAGGTGGCCGTTCTCGGTTCGTGCGACAAGTCCCCAATCCCAGGAAGGTTCATCCGTTTCAAACCCTTGTAATCCAAAAGGTGGCCGTTCTCGGTTCGTGCGACAAGTCCCCAATCCCAGGAAGGTTCATTCGTTTCAATAATAAGATAATATTTTTTCGAAAATCTAAATATATGGTACCATTAAAATCATAAATTAATAATCTTGAAGTATATATATTATAAATAATTACAAACAAACCATTTTTATTTGTTTTATATTCATGATAAAAGTCTTTATATTTTAATATATATGGATGATATTTAATAAATTATATCTTAATCGATAATCTTGCAAATACCATCGTCCATAGATCCTCTGTCAAGGTTTCCATCTCCCTCTTTTATATGTTCCAGATGCATTTTGCCGTTTTGACCATCATCTTAGTTATAGGACCTTTCTTGATATATTTCATATTAATATGTTAAAAATTAACATAAAATCTTTATGTTTTCGATGGATTCTCTTTTATGGAAGAGATTTAGGGGATCTTTCATTAATATTAATATATTTAATTACATATTAAGAGATTTAAGAGATGTTTTTATTAATATCAACTAAATTTTGTTTGTTCATAGTAGAAATGACAAATCTACTTGTTCAACCCATTTTTCTTTAAAAATATTTACATATTTAGTGGATTAACCCAAAAAGTTGTAATTGTGAAATGTCTACTTATTAATTGTAAATATAACATCAATATTAGATTTACAAATATATTGTGTGAGGGTTTTAATATAAAACATATATAAATTTATGGAGGGAACAAATTATTTAATTTTAATGTTTATGTTAAATATTAATATGTTATTAATGTTATGGGACCAATGCTTACGTAACAATATAAATCTAAATATATTTTGGTAGTAAAGTAGAAAATTTATAAATTAATACTCAATAAATTGATAAACACTGTAAATTAATAAATTTAGCTGGTTTTAAGTTGAGTCGGTTCAATATATAACACAAATCGATAAAACAATAAGATAATATTTTTTTATGAAAATTTAAATATATAGTCACACTAAAATAATAAATTAATAATCTAAATGTATGTATATATATATATATATATATATTAAATAATTACAAACAAGTAACTGTTTATTTGTTTTATAGTCATGATGAAAGTCTTTATATTTTCTTATATTCAATATATTTGGATCCACATTTAAATTCTAGGAAAAATATGTATATACATCAAATAATATAATAAAAGGTACATACATTTAGCTGGTTTTAAGTTGAGTCAGTTCAGTATATAACACAAAACGATAAAACAATAAGATAATATTTTTTATGAAAATTTAAATATATAGTCACACTTAAATAATAAATTAATATCTAAATGTATATATATATATATTAAAAAATTACAAACAAGTAATTGTTTATTTGTTTTATATTCATGATGAAAGTCTTTATATTTTCTTATATTCAATATATTTGGATCCACATTGAAATTCTAGGAAAAAGATGTATATACATCAAATAATATAATAAAAGGTACATACATTCACATTTTAATTAATTTATAAAAAGAAAAATCAAATATTTTTCTTATTTTATAAAACTATATTTGAAAATAGAAAAAAAATATAAAAAATAAATATTGTATAAATTAATAACTCTATAAATTAATAAAATATTGTAGGCTCAACAGTATTAATTAATAGAGTTTTACTATATATTATGTGGCTAATTCTTACATGACTATATAAATCTAATAATGCATATATTTCGTTGGTTTTATTAAATATAGTATTTAATTAACTTTATATATCACCCTATATATTCATAATATGAACCTAAGGTGAGAAGTAGATAAATCAGGAACAAATGAAAAATATATAAGTTATAGAATATTATGTTGCTTAGTTTCAATAATTAATTAGAATTGATTTAAAATTTTAATAATGACATTGATGTAAATGCTTTAAAAACTAAGGGAGCCTACAAAAATCTTTTATTGTAATAGTATAGACAAAGGAGCCTAAAAAAATCTTTCTTTTTTGTAATAGTATAGATATGTTTAATTTCATATTAAATTTAAATAAACATAATTTTAAATTCTTAAGGATTTTTCTTTAGGCATACTTAGACTCCTAAAATTATTGAAGTTTTTAATGAAATCTCTTATATATAGGGCATAACTGGTTTCTCTGCTATCACCCGCAAACTCAGTTTTTGCGGTTGTTAGCAGTTGTTGGCGTTTTGCAATAATCACTAAAACTGCTTTCAACCGTTTTAAATCGCTCTAAATCTCTTAAATTCAAAAGTTGGTTCCAACTAGTGTTTGCGATTGCGGGAGTGTGAATTTTTGTTCTTTTCTATTTAAACAATATAAATACAAAAATAAAAATATTCACTAAATTTTTTAACTTGAAATTATAAAAACACTAACTGTGTATATTATATTTTAATTAATATTATAAATTTTAAATAAAAATATTTTGAATAATTATAAAAATTTAAAACTAAAAATTTATAAGTATAATTTTATTTTTATTATAATATTGCGATTTTTGGATATCTGATATGTCTCACCCTTACTCAATATTTATATATATAGTACTATCATATTAATATTTTTGATCAATCCACTTAGATATGTAAATGGGCTTGGTCAATTTGGCCCAAAGTTTCGTCATCAATATATAAAATCCGTTTTTAAAAAAAACCCTGGTGCAGCCGCTTTTTGTAGGCAGTTGCATCCCCCGTCTAGGATTTCACCAAATCGTCTTCCTTGCAGAAAACAATCATGGTTTTGTTTTTTTCATTCTATTTTCATGAATTTCTATGAGTTTTTTCTGAATCTTTTTTTGGATCTGTGTGGCTCTCTCAGGTTCTCCAAAACGACATCGATCTGCTGAATCCTCCTGCTGAGCTGGAGAAGAGAAAGCACAAGCTCAAGCGTCTCGTTCAGTCTCCTAACTCTTTCTTCATGGTAACTTTTTTTTAATCCCTCCGTAACACAAAATTAGATTAAGTCTGATTTAACGTTTGATGTTTGTGTGTTGTGTTGCAGGACGTCAAGTGCCAGGGATGCTTCTATTAGACACAAAGTGTCCCATATCGGTTGTTGGAAGGGATTCTTAGTTATATATAGATGGGTCAATCCACTTATCACCAATTGGTTTTAGGTTGGAAGTCCATCTACCTTAACATGGTATCAGAGCCCACGATCCACGCAGTCCAACCCGATCCTTATCGATCCAGCCCAAAGTCGGCCCATCGATCCTTGCCCGAACATTCCGAGATTGATGCCAGAGAACCATCATCTCGAGGGGGCATATTAGACACAAAGTGTCCCACATCGGTTGTTGGAAGGGATTCTTAGTTATATATAAGATAGATGGGTCAATCCACTTATCACCAATTGGTTTTAGGTTGGAAGCCCATCTACCTTAACAGCTTCAACATGTAAGTTACTCTTTACTGATTCTTGTAATACTGTATGAGAATTGATTTGGATATTTAATATGGAGTAGTAGTTTTTATAAAAAAAAAATGTACAGTGTTTCTCTCATTATAGATTCTGTTTTATTTACTAGAGATTGGTATTGTCTATAGAGGTTTTGTAATAATTAGTAATGAGGTGAAGAGATTACATTTTAGTAACCTTCTTGTTTTGTTGGTGGTGTTTACTTTGCAGAACCACTCTGTTCAGTCACTCTCAAACAGTTGTGGTGTGTGGAAATTGTCAGACGGTTCTGTGCCAGCCCACTGGTGGTAAAGCTAGGCTCACTGAGGGATGCTCTTTCAGGAAAAAGTGAAGAGTATGGCATTGAACACAAATGGTTTTCTTGCTTAGTAGTCTTTTGAACGTTTGTGTTTTGCTTATGAGAAGATTCTTGAGGTATCAAACAACTACTAGTTAAGTTCTTCATCCTCTCGTTTAATCATTTTTGAGTTGCATCCGACTTGTTCTTTCCCTTAATGTTAAACTGCCGTTGTTAAATTTGAAGTTTACTGCTTCTAAAATTCACTTAAGAATGGCTTGTTGAAGAGCATTGTAATACTGCTATGATTAGAAGAAATTCAATGTCTTGAAAAAGTAAGTCGTGACTTATGTCTGAGATTAATATTTTATGTACACGGATTAAAAAATAATTAATTTTATATTTTTTTATGTAAAACCATAATTTTGTATCTATCTAACTATATTTTAACCAATAAAAAAATAGATTATAATATAAAATTAATAAAATTTTTGTTGAAAATTGAAAACTACACTTATTTTATAACAATTTTTGTTTTACAATGAATGTGAAAAAGGAAGGAATTGTTGAGAAATGATGGTTGGGACATATCCGGAAATGGACCAGACCACATCAGTCTCGCTTCAGTCCAAGACCAGGCGACAAGCACCTTATCCTTATCCATACCAGGCGGCCAAGACTTGTCATTATCCTCCCTTGTATTTATCCATATGTTGTAGTTATCCTAATCATTATAGGATTAGGATAATCATCCCCTTTATT
>CAKOAT010641820.1:44947-101760 GCA_932364175.1 Eruca vesicaria subsp. sativa
ACTTGTCATTATCCTCCCTTGTATTTATCCATATGTTGTAGTTATCCTAATCATTATAGGATTAGGATAATCATCCCCTTTATTGTTGTAATCCTTATCTCCTAAGGAATATGCTTATTCTCTTGTATGTATATATATGTATGTACACGTGATGAATAACATATACAGAGTTACAACCTTTTTCTTTATTCTTTAACAGGAATATGATTTTATTGATGAATTGGACTCGTTTTGTTAGCCTCTGTTCATTAAGCATGTCTGCATTTTCAGATCCCTTTTCTCTAATTCCTAAAAGGTTATTGGCCTTTGGACCATATTCCACTTTGAGCCCAAACCGTGACTTTGAATCTTAGTCGAATATCAAAATACATATTCAATATCTTCTGTCTGTCACAAGTATGTGTAGGGTTTAAAATCTGAGAAAAAAAACACAGATGCGTAAACACAGCAGTATCCTCTAAACATTCTATTGAGTGTGAGGTTTGAATGTGGATGTACACTTTAAACTAATCTTCATAAACGACATGACTAAGTATATAATGTGTAAAATGTAAAGTATCTAGAAAACTATCTAGAGACTAGAGTAAGGATCAAAGTGTGGCAACAAGTGAAAGAGAATCTTATAAAGCTATTATAAATCATGGAGCAAATGAAAATTCGCGGCGCCTTGAAATGTGAGACCAAGTGCGTAAAAACACTTTCCATTCATACAATAATACCCATCACATGCAATCAGTTTCCTCCATCTCCTCCTTTTATTCTCCAATTTTCAGAAAAAGTAAATAAAAAATAGCTTTAGAAGAAGAAGTAGTGAAGTACAATGAATTTACGTTGCCATTGGATCTCTTTAGCTGTCTGTAACTTTAGCTAAGCATCTTCCCGATTCTGATATTATTATTTTTTTCACAAGTTGGATGAAACTTCCTTTTGGGTTACAAATAATTCTTTTGTTTCGATTGTATAGTTGTCAAGTTGCTTTTGTAGGTAAAGCTAATCGCATTTTATATAACAACAAAAGTAGTTTCTTTATCAAATCTTTTAATTGAGGATTAGTGATACAGAAACGATTGAAACGTATCCAATTTATGACGTAATGAACATGAATTACAATGTTGAAATACAACATTCTTTTTTATTTGTGTTAAATTTAATAGTTGGGCTAATACTTTATAAGAAAAACCTACCTAAAAACAAACTATACGTAAAATTAGTGTCTCAAGGTTCCTTTAACAATTTTTTCTAAAAGAAAAAGGTTTCTTTAACAAATACAAAGACATTTCATATACATACATTCGAGAAATGTAGGCACGATGTAATTGGATGGAAGGGAACGTCCGAACGTGACATAAAAGCTATAAAGGTTAACCAGAAAAAGCAAATGATCCACTATATCAAATGGTCTAAATCCACGTGTCGAATTGTGGGAAGCTTTCTCCGCCATTAAGTAAAACCATATAGCCGTTAATTAAACAATACGACAAGACTCATATAATAAAGCCATGCATGACTCCTCACCGTACCTATCGAGTACAGTACTATATAAACCCTTCAAGGCTCTCACCACCAATGTTCCTCTCCATGCTAATTAAGCAACATACTCTTATACATTATTATTATTCAAAACACCATTGAAAAAACATATATTGATTATTACAAAGAGAGAAAATGAAGAAAGCTACGGCGTTGATGAAACAGATCGTTGCGTTTTTGAGTTCCATTGCAAAGGCTAAATCTATAGCGGTAAAGAACAAGACAAGTGCCTTCAAAACAAGACTCATGGTGTTGTCTCTCGTGAAACACAAGAAGCTCGGGTTCCGTTCCATTTCCAACAAGATCCACAACCTCCTAGGCCATTCTGATCAAGACCAAGACCAAGATAACAGCAAGGCTATAATCCTCTACAACAGTGGTGCATCCACAGTGGCTCATCATGAGAGTTACGACGTCGTAGAGGAGGAAAACGACAAGTATCCTGATCTGAGGCACACGTTGTTCGAAGGAGATGATGATTTTGGGGAGTTGGAGGAAGGTTCAGTGATAGATATGGTGAAGAACTCGAAGGAAGAGGAAGGAGAGAGTTTTAAGCTAGAAGATGAGATTGACCATGTAGCAGATCTCTTCATTTCGAGGTTTCATAAGCAGATGAAGCTTCAGAAACTCTTGTCCTTCAAGAGGTATCAAGAAATGCTAGCCCGAGGCACATAATTGGAGTCAGAATAGATTCATATTACGATCTTTTGCTAACGTTCATATTTTGTGATGTTGATCATAAATCATTTGATCTTCTTATTTTTCTAAGGATCAAAGAGTATGATCTATTTGATGTTTTTTCAATTATTAAGTTTGGTTGAAGGAAGGATCAGCTTTTCCAATTTGAGTTTTCTTCCTCCTACCAGCAAGTCTATCACACATAAAAATAATGAAAAAAAATAGGAGAAAAACAGAGAAAATCCTCACAATAATTTTTTTTTTGATAAGTAAAATCCTCACAATAATCATAATTGCTTTAAATGGTTTTTACACTTTGCTATGTTTATATCCTCATTTCTATGCATTCAACAATCATACGGAATGGTTCCATTTATACCACCAAGTTCAAGGATTCAACACACAAAGAAAACAACTCAAACGAAAAGGGGATATGACACCAGAGAGTTACAAAGTAATAGAATGACAGGAAATGTCAAATAGTGTTTCCAGTTATAGCTTATTCGGGATCATCTAGATAGCTAAAAACAAACAACCTTAGGCTTTTGTAGCTCCTCCAGCTTTCACAAGATCTTGAAGAGACTTCAGAATCTGTGTCTCGCTCATTCCATCCAAGTTTACACACCTCTCCACACCCATATCTGCCACAAGTGTAATGTGTGAGACAAGCTCAAGCATATATTAACGGATACACAAGTACAAAAGAAAAAAACAAGAGCAAAAATTACTTAACGAATAAGGGCACAACTTGTTTCAAATAACAACAGTCATGGAGAGACGAGTCTTAGACGCTTCTCCTCATGAATTCGGCTAACTATTCTTTGATTCTATCATTTTGAAAAATCTAATAACTTCCTAAAGACATGGCATTTGCATATAAATTCTCTATATGTAGGAGGAGAGACATGCTATCTAGTATCTCTAAATTTTCCCACAAGATGATTCATTTCTCTTAATTACAGATGGTTTGGTTTGAATACTTCTACAAGATGTATGCACTGATATGTGATTGCCGTAAAGTTACAATACAAAAAAAGGAAGACAAGACAACAAACACAAAAAAAAAACAGCAGTAGAGGGCATTAACAGATTCAGACACAACAATCAAATTCAGACACAGCATATTAAAAAAAAAACATAAAAGAACAGCAGTAGAAGGCATTAACAGATTCAGACACAACAATCAAATTCATGTAAAAAAAACATAAAAGAAACAGCAGGCATTAACAGATTCAGACACAACAATCAAATTCAGACAAAACATAAAAGAAACAGCAGTAGAGGCATTGACAAATTCAGACACAACAATCAAATTCAGACACAACATATAAAAAGAAAACATAACAGAAACAGCAGTAGGCATTACCAGATTCAGACACAACAATCAAATTCATGTAAAACTAAACTACCAACACTACACTACGCACATCTTAAAATCACTGAAAACACACACGACACATTTTATAGCCAACAAGATTGAAGCAATTACCATATCTAGCCCACATCTGAGGCTGGATCCCACTACATTCTCGAATCAGGAAGGGAAACTTAGGGTTCAGAGACTTCAATTCTTTGTAGTTCTTCTCCACGAACGTCCTGTATCAAAACAAACAAAAAATTGGATTGGTCTGATTAAAATCGCCGATCTCACAGATTTGGTTCGATCAAACCGGAAAATGACAGAGTGAAGGTAGATAGATGAACCTGGTGGAAGCACTAGCAGGAGAAGATTGACAGAGAAGAATCCTGAGCTCTTTGAGAGACTTCGATATGTTTCCCCTCCATGCCATATCTCTCTCTTCTCTCTTTTTCTCCTTCACTCTACAAATGTCGCCAACACAAAATCGAAACAAGACCTAGCGCTGGGTAAATAAACTGAAACCTATCAGATAAAAATGAATCCAAAGAGATCCCAACCTAACTTAAATACCCAATGAATCTTTGCTTATTTCGGATTATGGATATTATCCAAATCGAATCCAAAATTAGTTGGATATCCGATAGAATGTGAGACATTCAAAAAATTTAGTAAGAACATGTACCGAATATGATCTTAATTCATAATATATATCCAAAATACTTTAAGTTATAACTAAAAATCTAAAATAACTATATTACAAAGTTGATGGTTGAAAATGTTAGTTGAAAATGGTGGTTGAAACTTGAAATTTTTAGATTAAGGTTTTTTAATTGAATAGTGTTTCTCATTTTTTAAGAATTTAGTTTTCGTTTTATGTTTTTATTTATTTAGTTTTTTCTATTAATAACTATGTTTATCTTTCATTTGATTTTAAATGATCACGTTTGATGTTCCTTTCTTATTTTTAAATCAATTTTATTTAAATCCGAAAACCGATTTTACTTATGTTTTAGTTACAAATTAGGTATTTTAAACTGAAGTACTTATTGGAACCCAAATACGAAAGTATAACGGGTTATATTGGCTTAAAGATTTACTAACCTCAACTTGAACTTGATAGAACCATGAATCGATCTCGAATTGAACTTTCAAATAATCCGAATAAGGCTAATTTTGATAAATCCAAAAAATTGAGATTCGATTGGACAAAACCGAATCCAGATTAGGACCCCGAATGCCCAACCTTAACAATACACGTGCTAGTTAAATGAAACTATTAACTATTGGGCTTAGGCTCATTAAAGTGAGTCGGTTTAGTAGAAAAAAAAAAAGGAAAAAAAATTATAGATATTTAGGCTCAAACCCATTAAACAAACGAGATTAGGTTGGAACACCCCCATCAAATGATGATGGGGAAGTTCACACACAAACCAAAAAAAATTAATATTAAAATCAGATTTCTATCAACCCCGCGTCACCAAGATGCTAGGCGAGTACGGAACCACCTTAAACATCAAATCCAGAGTCAACCGCCAATCAGTCCTCGGAGCCATCACTTCCGCGCAGCAGAGACTCAAACTCTACAACAAAGTCCCACCAAACGGTCTCGTCCTCTACACTGGAACCATTGTTACAGACGATGGTAAAGAGAAGAAAGTCACTATAGACTTTGAGCCTTTCAAGCCCATTAACAACACTCTCTACCTATGTTCTCTACCTATGTGATAATAAGTTCCACACGGAAGCTTTAAACGAGCTGCTCGAGTCTGATGATAAGTTTGGTTTCATTGTCATGGACGGTAACGGAACCCTCTTTGGGACGTTGAGTGGTAACACAAGAGAGGTACTTCATAAATTCTCAGTTGATCTTCCGAAGAAGCACGGGAGAGGAGGGCAGTCTGCCCTCCGTTTCGCCCGGCTCCATATGGAGAAGCGTCATAACTACGTGAGGAAAACGGCCGAGTTAGCCACGCAGTATTATATCAACCCCGTGACGAGCCAGCCTAATGTCTCTGGTTTGATACTCGCCGGTTCGGCGGATTTCAAGACGGAGTTGAGCCAGTCTGATATGTTTGATCCGCACCTCGGCGCGAAGATACTCAACGGAGGGGAGAATGGATTCAACCAGGCGATTGAGCTGTCGTCGGAGATTCTCGCGAATGTTAAGTTTATTCAGGAGAAGCGGTTGATAGGGAAGTATTTTGAGGAGATAAGTCAGGATACGGGGAAATATGTCTTTGGCGTGGAGGACACGTTAAACGCTTTGGATTCGGGTGCTGTTGAGACTTTGATTGTGTGGGAGAATCTTGACATCAACAGGTATGTTTTAAAGAACAGTGCGAGTGGTGAAACTGTGGTGAAGCATTTGAATAAGGAGCAGGAAGGGGACAGTGAGAATTATAAAGTGGAGAATAGTGATCTTGATGTGGAGGATAAGATGTCTTTGTTGGAGTGGTTGGCGAATGAGTATAGACGTTTTGGTTGTGCGTTGGAGTTTGTGACTAATAAGTCTCAAGAAGGGTCTCAGTTTTGTAGAGGGTTTGGTGGGATTGGTGGGATACTTCGTTATCAGCTTGACATGACTGCTTTTGATGAGGATTTGGATGTTTACGATGAGGGTGATGAATCTAGCAATCAATTGAATCCTCACTGGTTCAGGAAGATGGCTTGAATGAGCTTGCGCGGGCTATCGAGGTCACGCTGAAGGTCACTGGAAACTAAGTGAAGAAAGCATCTTCTTGAAAGGTAATAAAGGATATCTATTGAAGCATGGTTTTGTTTTTGTTTTGTGGGATATTTGGCTTAATCTTTAAAAAGAAAGTGGTGGAGAATGAAGAAGTCTTGATATGATATGATTGACCTTTGTTATTCTATCTATGGAGTTTTTCTTTTGGTTTGTTGGTTTTTCTATTGCAGCACTGAAATACTCTTCTGTGTGAGAGAAAACGCTTAATAATTTGGTCTTTTTTGCATTTCTTGGATGCTTTTGTGACATTTGGGTTGTTGAATAAGTTGGGGATGACCAACAATTTATCTTTTGCCTTTGTCTTCATTATCCTAAAACGAATTCGGTTTAGCTGATAACTACTAAGGGTAACTTTATGTAAAGATTGGGATTTAAGAATAGGTAGGTTGGGGGGATACAAGCTCTTCTAGTATTCAAAACGAATTTGGTTTAGCTGAACTTAAAATACTGCTTACAAACCTGAATCAATTACATGCAGTTGAAGAAATGAAACCACATGCAATTGGAATAAGACAGAACCCTATTAAAACTTCTCTAAAGCTAACTTTGACACAAAATTAGTGTGGGAAAACCTCATATTTATATCAATTAGAGACTTTTTAAAGGCAATACATATCATATTCTAACGTTGGGATGTAAATCTCGAACCATTAGTTGAAAATTGAAATCCAATAAAGACATAATGTTGGGTACTTTTTTTTTATAACACTAAATGTTGGGTTCTAAAACGGAATAAAATACATTATCAAAGTGGAGAAGCAGGAAGTAAAAGTGAGTTCCAAACTCGAACTCATAAAAAAGTTATTATGAGTTGTACAACTGTTGAATTCATTGAAATAAATGCTAAATAAAATAAGGTAAATAAGTATATTAAATATAATTTTTTAAATATGTAAACCAAAGTCAAATAATTAACAAAAATGTTTACATATGGAATCAAAATCTAAAATACATTAATGTGGGATATGTTACCCAAATTTTTTTAAAAAAATAAAGATTAAAAGATGGTTGGTTTGAGTTTCGCCCACCTATCCCACCTACCTCTCTACTTACCTTCAGAGAGAAGAAGAAGAAGCAGACAAATCTCTTCTCACTCTTTTCCTGTTTTCCTCTTCCCCTGTCTCCTGTCTCCTGTCTCCTTCCATCTCCTCCTCTACAATGTCTTTGCAGTTGCAAACCTCCACGACACTCTTCAGAAACTCCGCCCTATCTACCTCATCCCAAAGACTCTTCTCACCAAGAACCGTCTCTCTTCGCCAAGAAACATTACGAGGAGTCAGATGCAGCATTAGTGGACTCGGTGGAGACGCATGGAAGCAAAAAGCAGTTCCTAACTCCAACTACGTAGTCCCTATGGACGACAAGTTCTCCTCCTCCTCCTCCATCACTCGTCCTCTCATTGAGATTCTTCGTGATCTCAACAAGAAGATCCCTGATAACATCGTCAAGAGCCATGGTCCTGGATCCAATGCCTCTTCTTCTGGCTTCATCCCCTGGTAATAACTACATTTCCATATCTGTTGTTGTTGCTTCTTGATCTGAGTTCTTGGTTCTTTTTTCTTAGGTACCATGCAAACCGTATGCTAAGCTTCTACGCACCAGGTTGGTGTGGGGAAGTACGAGATGTTGTTTACTCTGAGAATGGCTCTGTCACCGTTGTTTACCGTCTCACCATTCGTGGCTCTGATGGTGAGGTAAGTTTGTTTTTGTCTTTCTTTCTCTGTATGTGTCACACTATTTAAAACTTGGAGTTTCTATGTAATGTAGGCATATCGTGAGTCTACTGGGACTGTAACGATGAGTGACGATCTCATTGATGATCCAGTTGCTGCAGCTGAGGAGTTGGCATTTTGCAGAGCTTGTGCTCGGTTTGGTCTTGGCTTGTATCTGTATCATGAGTCGTAGGGTTGGTATACTTCAAGTGTGCTTACCTTGTTTTTTGGTTGATGAGTCTATCAACTTGTTTGATAGTGACCCTTATGTGAATCTGTAATGATGTTCACAAACAAGTTATAAATAATATAAGTATTTTGTCACTTTTATGTAAACATATTACCCTGTGTTATTAGGCATGTCTAGTTTTGAGAATTTGCTTCAAGATGGGAGGGCTGAGAGTTTCTAATTGCTTTCATGTCATCTCTGCCTGCAAGTAGCTTTTGTTGGTAGTTATTTGCGATTACTGAAAGAGGATGGATAGACAAGGTAGAAAGCAATTCGACTTGATGTTCTCAAATGTCCAAAGTACTATTTACTGCAATTTTTAAACAAAACGAGAGAACATAATCAGTAAGGTATTAGAGTGCACTCATGATGGAACAAGTTAGAACAAAAAGATCACTAAAAGAGACTCACTGATTCTTGTAGAGATCGGCAGCTTTTACTGAACTTAAAGTGAACTTCATCTGCAATAGAGAAAGTGGTCACAAGTTCACAACCACTAGCCATAGGGTGTCGCAATAACCATAACATCTCTGCAAAAAAGATCAGTTTAGATATTATTGCAAGAACCAAGATAATATGATCACTAATTCTTGAAACAACCTAAATTTTAGAAAGAGACAAACCATATAGATTATTGGTATACATACTTAATCTTCTGAAATTTCACTTTATTGTTTCCATTCTTATATTATGAAAGTTCAACAGACAAAATCTGTTTTGCTAACCCATCTGCTATCATGTTTCTTTCACGTGAGATCTAGGTGAACGAGATGAATTTTAGAAAAAGAGGCAAAAGAGCTGATATCATCAGTTATATTATACCATACAGTTCTGCAATAGAAAAACCAAGAGTTTATAGTATTTGATAAATTGAGCAGAATCTGATTCACAGTGGATCCTTGAGAGTTTGTGGTCTCTGCACTTCAGAAAAGCATTATAAAAAATATATAAGAACTCATTTCAAAATTTAAACATTTTTTAAAAATGATCTTAGGGTAATGTTTTCTTTTACCAAACATCATATTTTTTTCTTCTAACTGTTCATCTAGGTGTTTCTTGTCAACAAAAATCATAGTAAATTAGCTTATACTTCACCTTTTTCCACCTAAAACAAACTGAGTTTAGAGCCACTAAAACTAAAGTGAAGAACTTTTCAAAGAGTTGACCATAAACAAAAAAAATCTAAATATTAGAATAGAAAAATCATATAGAGACATAAACAAGACTTGATTTTCTCTTTAAGTCCTCACACTAACCGCGTTAATCTTCCCCTCTTACAAAAAAAAAACCATTCCACAAAACACACATCGCCATGAGAAGTCTTCTTCAATGGCATTTAACTATTACTTCCCATCTCTCCTTCTCCTTGTTATCTCCTCTTCCTCTTTACTCTGCTTCTCCTTGTCCACTGTCTCCATCTCCCACACCTCTAATCAAACCCTCGTATGTGCTCTCACCAACACCTCTCATCTCCAATGCACCAGCCTCCAAAACCCTATCCCTTTCTCTTTAACCGGTACACTACAAAACCGTAGATTCTCCGGAGTTGTGTCTGGAAACGGGTTTGTCTGCGGTTTGAGATCACCACTAGGTTCCAACACTTCTACAATCCTTTGCTGGAGATTCTCAAATAACGGAGATAACATGACGTACAAGAGAATCTACAAAGGTCCTGAACTCAAAGAGTTAGAAGCTAGCACTTCTCGAATCTGCGGAGTTGAGAAAGTCACCAACCTTACTCGTTGCTGGACACCTGTCTCTTTTCCACTGTCGGGGAACTACGACTCCATAGCCATCGGAGAAGACTTTCTCTGTGGATTGTCCAAACCACCTGGAAGAATCACCTGTGAAGGTAACATAACCAACGCCCCTAGTGAAAACAGCTTCATAGCGGTTGCGTCTGGTTCAAGACAAGCGTGTGCCATCACAGTAAACAATGATGTAACATGTTGGGGAGAAAAGTCTACATCTCCCCCGAGTGAAAAGTTCTCAGCAATTTCACTCGGGGAAAACGGTATCTGCGGTGTTAGATGGCTCAACAAAACAGTAACGTGTTGGGGAAGCAACAACAACAACAACGGTTTCACTTTACCTAAAAGCTTTGAGAAAATCCATTTCATATCCATTTACGCGAAAGGGCTAATCTTCTGCGGTGTGGTTACATCAAACTACACTCTGATTTGTTGGGGAGATGATCAGAGTGTTTTCACTCCGTTCCAAGACCAACCTCTACTTCCAGGACCGTGCAGACATGACTGTCTGTACGGTCCCTTACCAGGATCAGTTTCATTATGCGGTAACGGATTAATGATTTGCGATTCTATAAACACACACAATCCTAAACTTCCCGTTCCAGATACGCCACGTGGACAACAAGAGACTAAAGACAAGACTTGGAGTAATAAAAACATTGCGTTTCTTGTAGTCGGATGCGTTGGAACGTGTTCTTTACTCCTTGTTATCGGATTCTTAATCTATAAAAGTCACTTCCGATGCCGTGTTCATGACTCTGGACGTCTTGACGACAACAGGATTATAGTTTCCCAACCTAAGCTCGAGAAGAGGTTAAGCAGTTTAGCTAGCTTAGGAAACCACGGCCAGCTCGTTGAGTTCTCTATAGAGGAACTCGCTCACGCCACGGAAGGTTTCTCTCCCCGGTTCCAGCTAGGTATAGGTAGTTTCGGTATTGTTTACAAAGCTGTTTTGTCCGATGGACGTCACGTCGCGATAAAAAGAGCCGACCTAACAAACCCTACCTTGTCGGGGATCACAAGAATCCGAAACAGAAGAGAGGATAATGACTCAGCGTTTGTAAACGAGTTAGAGTCTATGTCGCGGCTTAACCACAAGAACCTTGTTAAGCTTCTCGGTTTCTACGATGATGCTGAAGAGAGGGTTTTGGTTTACGAGTACATGCCTAACGGGTCTCTTTCAGATCACCTTCATAACCCTAGATTCGAACCCTTGACTTGGGAGAGACGTTTGACGATAGCTCTTGACGCAGCGCGTGGGATACAGTATCTCCACGACTTCGTTATGCCTCCGGTGATCCACCGTGACATTAAGTCGTCAAACATATTGCTTGACGCCACGTGGACAGCTAAGGTATCTGACTTCGGTCTCTCTCAGATGGGTCCCACGGAGGAAGAAGACGTGTCGCATCTCTCCTTACGAGCAGCTGGTACGCTCGGGTATATAGACCCGGAGTACTACAGGCTTCAGCAGCTCACGACCAAGAGCGATGTTTACAGCTTCGGCGTTGTGCTTCTTGAGTTGTTGTCGGGACACAAGGCGATACACATGAACGAGGAGGAGAACCCTAGAAACGTGGTGGAGTTTGTCGTGCCTTATATTTTGCAAGACGAGGTTCATAGAGCGCTTGATAGGAGGATACCGCCGCCTACACCGTACGAGATAGAGTCGGTGGCGCATCTTGGGTACTTGGCGGTGGAGTGCGTTGTGCCGTGTGGTCGTGAAAGGCCGTCCATGGCGGAGGTAGTTAGTAACTTAGAGAAGGCTTTGGCTGCTTGCTTGGCAGCTCCACAGACCGAACCACTATCACGTTCCGATAGTAATTAGCCACGTGTCGCTTTATTTTTTTTGTTTATATTATTTTCAATTCTATTGGTCTTCCTTAGTTGGTATAGAAATGTTAGCACAAGCAGTTTGATGTGAAAGCACAAAAGGAAAAGCCAATAAGATACGCTGCTGCATTTTTCAAGCATTTTATGAGATTCCAAGTCAGTCGCGTGGGAGACAATAAAAAATAAGTATAATTAGCGTACCAACTTGTTTTAAACTCCATTGGAGAAGTCAAAAGTCAAAATCATAGAATTCCAATATAAGTTGCTTAGGAAAAGGAGTTAGCTAAACAATCAATCATGTGAATATCAGTGGATATTATATCACCCATTGTCGAGTTGAGTTTAGACGCTAATATTCAAAAGTTGACTCATTGATACGAAGAAGACTAAAAGAACTTTTCAAAGGTCTAAAATGAGTTGATAACTAATAGAATCAAGTGACAAGAGAAACAAACACAAAAGGTTATTTTCAGTAAATCTACAAGAGTACAAAGGAGGTCACAGACGCACAGAGATACACCATCTTACTGGAAACAAACAGATCCTTTATTGTGATACAAGAGGTATCAATCGAATGTGATAAATGCGAGAAGGGGATATTTACCGCTGGTTAGATCCGTGACAAGAATGATTCAACTTGAAAGTGAAGTTGGAGCAGTGTTTCCTCTGTTGAAGCATTTCGGACAGAGAGCAGTATTGATATGGTCAAACACTTCTTCAGGTCTGTACCAAGAAATAGTTCAACTTGAAAGTGAACTTGGTGCGGTGTTCCTCTTTTGAACCATTTGGGATAGAGCAGTATCAATCTGGGTAAAAACTTCCTCCTTTGAACGGTTTCCCTTTATCTGAATAAATTAAACAATCAAAGGACCATTTTGCTTCATGAGACTCTCATTGATGCAGAGAGAGAGAGAGAAAAGCAGAATGAAAAGGGTGTGACCTTAATAGTTATATCGTCGTACATGGAAAGCACATCGCTCACATTTTGGTTATGTGTCTTCAGCCGCAGTTTTGCCTATACATCACAAACAAATGTATACTAAGAGAGAGGTTCATATCTAAGAAATAGCAATGGCAGTATCAACTTGCCTTCTCTTCAGTATCATCAAAACGTTGGGTGAGTCTAGCAGCGATCTCTTCTGTCTCCGGAGGAGAATACTTCAAGTGGTAGATCTTTCCCGTGACAGGATCCAATCTCCGCCCCACAACTCTTTCGATTAGAATATCTTCAGGAACCTGTCCCAAAAAGCAGAGCAGGCATAAATCAAATGATCACATCTTTGAGCTAGCAAACATAACTCTAATCTAGCAAACTGTAGAGAGCCAAGTAATAAGGGAACATGAATGATAAGAAAAGTGCATATACTTCGAGGACAATGAACAGATCAGGCTGGAATCCAAACCCCTTAAGAGCTGTTGCCTGCGATGAGCTTCTAGGATAACCATCTAAAAGCCATCCGTTTTGCTGTGAGTCCGTCTGTGATAAACGATCTTTAACCATCATTACAACTATTTCATCAGGGACCAGTTGTCCTTTCTCCATATATTCTTTTGCCAGCTTTCCATTCTCACTCCCAGAACTGATTTCAGCTCTCAATAAGTCTCCCGCAGAGATATGCACCAAACCATACTGCAAAAAGGTAGTAGCTAATTACGAAACAAGCAGAACGTCTTCCACCGAAACAGAAACTAACAAAGAGGAGGACCTTCTCTCTACCTATTTGACAACCTAAGGTTCAAATATAACCAAAGATAAGATTCTGAAACTCTATTGAAGAAGAAGATTATACATCAAGAGATTGATTCTCCTTACATATTCACCAAACTAAGCTTCTAAAAAGAACTAAAACTGTGAAATTCATTCATTCTCACTGAGCAAGAAGAAGTGTAAGTACACAAAGAAACTCAACGACTGTGATTTCACAAAACCGATCCTAAACCGAATATAAACCATACAATTAGCAAGATTGTGAAACTCTAATATTCGTATTGTTGATGAAGAAAAAGAAGAAGAATACATCAAGAGAATGACATTCCTTACCTAGTCAACAACCTAAGCTTCTCATTGAGCAAGAAGAAGTAAGTATACAAAGAAACTCAACGGTTCTAATTATACAAAACCAATCCTAAACGAAATCCAAACCATACATTAAGCAAAATTGTGAAACTCTATTATTCTTACTGTTGATAAAGAAGAAGAACAAGAACAGATCAAGGGAGTGATTCATTCTCCTTACCTATTCAACAACCTAAAGCTTCTAAAAGAGCTAAACTAGTGAAACTCATTTATTCTAATTACACAAAACCGATCCTAAACCGGAACTAAACCATACATTAAGCAAAATTGTGAAACTCTAATATTCTTATTGTTGATGAAGAAGACTACATCAAGAGTGTGATTCATTATCCTAACCTATTCAACAACCTAAGTAAATATACAAAGAAACTCAACGATTCTAATTACACAAAACCGATCCTAAACCGGAACTAAACCGTAACATTAAGCAAAGAGAGTAAAGAAGAGCTTACTAACTTTCTGAGTGATGAGCTCGCATTGAGTACCTTTACCAGAAGCAGGAGCTCCTGATATCATTATCTTCAGTGGCTGCGCCTCCGCTTTCTCAACCGCCACAACCTGAAGAATACGAAAATCCGAAAATCAACAGCTCGCATTTCAATATTGGAGCTCAAAAACAAGTGTTACCTGGAACCTAGGGGCGACGATCGACGGAGATCTTGTAGCGCGGCGGAGGAGTATGGATTGTTCACGGAGAAGGGAGTGTGCGGCGTAATCGCCGGAGAAAGAGAAGGAGGAGCGTGAAGGAGAGGCACGTGGCGGAGAGATGTAGTTCACACAGCACGACGCCATGTCTCTCTCTCTCTCTCTGACTCTCTCGCTCAACGAACGAGAGGCTTGTGGTGGTGGTGGATTCAAAGAGGGATCAACACACACAAAAAAAAAATCTGAATCTAAATCGAACCGGAAATAACCGAAACTAAAACCAAATCTGAATCTAAATGAACCAGAAGAGATTACAAACCTTTTTTTTTGAAAAACTAGAGATATTGGAAATGATCGGTTAGGTTTTAACTAGTGACTTTAGTTTTATTTTCTATCTATAACTATATAAATCACTAATCATGTTTTAAATAGTTTTAAAGCTAAGATAAATAAAAAATGGTTATAGAAAACTTATTTTCTAAAGCAAAAAAAAAATACTGATGTAAGATTATTGTAGGAATATCTTTTTTTTTTTTCATTTTTTCTCATTTAATTTCTACATCTACATTAAATACAGATACATCCAAAATTTTTACAGTAAAACTTATACAGTTACAGTCTCCCATTAACAAGGGAATTAAACTGAATCCGAAATGTATAAAACCAATCTGGAGTTGTAAGTTAATCCGAACCAAAATCAAACCAAAATTGGATTAAACCGAACCTGTTTAATTTTGGATTTATGAGTTGCGGGTTAGGTGTTCCATGTGTTTTATGGTTTTGTTGTTGGGGCTACTTTGTTTTAGAAGATGAGAAAAACGTGTTATGCCAACATAGCTGACTTTTATGAGCATCCATAAGGAGAGATGACCACTATGCATACTAGTGTTGTTAATGTCTCTTGTGTTTATCAATAAAAAGCTTGAAGAAAAGACATTGAATCATGTCTCTCTCAATTTTTTTTTTCTTTTGCTTTGTCTTGTTTTATGTCTCAATCTTAATAATATGATAAACAATAATGAACACTGAACATATATTTTATCATTTACAACAAAACCAAATAACAAAATAAGCTGGTAAAGTTCTTTTCATACAAATAATATCTGCAAACTTGAAGATGAGGTTTTATTTCCTCAATCAGCTCTCCTTTAATGATGTATAAGATGTCAATTCTATGAACATGAAATTAAAAAAAAAACTCCTAAAAAGCCGTCTTCTTCTATCTGTTACCTACACAACAAGCAAGCTCGTCCTGGTGCTTCTCCTTAATACGGTACACACTCAATATCACACAACGTTAAAAGAGTTTTTCCTCACACACACTGCAGCAAGTCCAGTCTCTGCTCCTGCATGAATTAAACCTCGTTAGAAAGACCTCTCCAAGTTACTTAAATAATCTTAGAGAAGGATTCATTTACCTGTACCCATTTGTATGATCCATTCCATAAAAGTCTCATACTCACAAGTAGAGAGAGTTTGAACACACTGAAACAAAGGAACTTGATCACATGATCCTATTAGTGATCTTATTAGGCAGAGCTTTGTGTCTAGGTTTTGCTTTGAGAAGTGTTTCATCACTGTGCCTAATCCACTCAGAGAGCCTCCATGGCTTTTGCCACTTCCATTTGAACTGTACAATCCACTGGTGATGACTTCTCTTCCACCTCCAAAGCTTCCCACTCTTTTGTCCAACTGCTGATAGTTTCCTCATTGATACTTGTCCCATTGGTACCATCTGCACCAAACACAAAAGTACATTAGCTACCAATAGTAAGGAAGCAGAATAAAATGAATCTAACCTTCTTGTTTGCATTGATAAATGCAGCTGAGTCTTTCACTTTCCCGTTAGCAATCCCTGGTGTAAACTTGAGCTGTTTCTGTGCTGGCACAGTCATTGGAGAAGGTGTGTTGTTCATGTCTTCAGCTATATGTTTCACTGAGCTAGGAGGGGTACCCTATACAAATGTTTTATATTCCATACATTATTTCTCTAAGCAAAAACTAAAGCTAAAACTATGGATAAAGTAAGAAAGGAGACATGATCTTACAAGAGGAGATGAAGCTAAAGAAGTTGCAAGTGCTTGCTCTCTTACTTTAAGCTCCTTTTCAGCTTCTTTCCTTCTCAGCTCACTCTGCCTCAAAAGGCCAACAATCTCTTTGAACTGATCTTTCATTTCCTTTATTTCAACATCCTTCTCCCACACTTGGCACCTGCATGTGGCATAAATAAAAGACAAGTCATGAGAATAGTGATTTAAGATGTTGGAGGTGTGTCACTAGGAAGCTAGAGGCAACCTTGTTTCTGCAAGAGAGTTGAACATGTACTGAAGCAAGTTCTTTGCCTCTCCCATTGATCTTAGCTGGTTCCAGCGGCCACGGCTTGTAAAAGCGCGTTCTCGTTCTTCTGCCTCAGAAAGCTGTGAGGCCATTGCTACTAGAGAGTTTGAAGATATGCCTAGCATGTTCTCAAGTGATGATATTCTAGCCATCCTTGCAGTAGGTGACAACGATGATGCTCTAGCAAAGCCATTTTTTCCTCTTGGAGGACTTAAGCCTTTCACTGCAAACTCATCCACTTGTCTTAACACAGACAACTCTTCTGCTAGAGCAGCTCGTCTGAAATTATATCATCACATGAGCAATAAGTGAACAGTCTTTGTGATGATGAACTTATTAGAAAGTTTGGGGACATACACATGGCTTTGTTTCTCGTACTCATGACGCACTTCATGCACATTCACCATGACTTCTAGCTCATGATCTAGCCATCTCTGCAACGCCTTCTCATTTGTATAGAAGAGTAAGAACTGAATTAGAATTTTAAAGAATCACACAGAAAAAAAAATTACTATGGTGTCAATTCTCACCTGACCATTTGTTCCTAAGCCATTAGTACCACCTGCACAAAGAGTGTTTTACTTAAGAATCTCAAAAGCACAAACAATGACTATCTTATTCCTTGAGATACGAGGTTAACTCATGTAGGTCCCAAGCTAGCTATGCAACAGTCTGCACCATCTATCAGAAGACAAAACATAACTAATTACAAACCATACCTGAATGTTCACGAGAAGAAGATTTACGAGCTTCCAACAACTCTTTTAACCTCTTGGTAGCCATTGCAGCCTCTTCTGTCTTCCTCTGAAGAACCTGAAAGTGAAAATTTTCCTCAATTTCTACAGTTCAATCTTCTTTTTTTCTAATCTTTTAGAGACCATGGTAACGATCTTGTGCTTACCATTTTCTGACGCTGATTCAAAGCTTGTAGCTTATGCCTTTCATACTCACTCTTTCTGCCTTCTTTCCTCAACTGTGTTGGCCAGTATTAAGTATAAAGATACAGTGAGAATCTTAGATTATTTGAGAGATAAAAGGTAAAGGCACCTGCAAAAGTTCCTTCTCCCTGGAGGCTTTCCACTGTCTAAACTGTTCTGCTTCTTGTTTCATTCTGTGCTGCAGCTGAACCTATAAAATCCAAGGTAAGAGAATCAAACACATGCATTCTCAAAAAGATAAGATGTGACATGAATATATACCTTTTGTGCCTTGATGGATTGAATCTCTTCTTGTAACCTCCTAGCAGCATCATCACTCTTCTGTTTCTGCTTCAGTAGCTGAACTTGGCTCTCTTGCTTTTTCTTAAGGTCTTGAATCTGTGCTTCTAGTGCTTTCAGATTCTGAGCATGCTCATCTTGCAACTTCTGTGCTTGACCATCAGAAGCAAGGTTCTCAATCTCAGCCATCAAACGGTTTCTCTCTTCCTGAAATAAAGAACCAAATAGTTCAACAACTTTTTCTTTACATGAAACTTGAGCATCAAATGCAAAGTATATTCCACCTGAACAGCTCTCTTTTCCTCCTCCACCTCTGCAATTTTCTTCCCAAAATGTTGCTTCAGTGCAGCAGGATCATAGCCGTCAAAAAGCTTCATTTCAGACTGTTTTTACATACATAGATTATGTAGTTATGGAACAAGAGTAAACTTCTTTAGTTTCATAAAACAACAAGTGAAAGAGACCTCTTTTTCTTCCAGACGACGGTTCAGTTCATGCAACTCTTTGTCCATACTATTCTGCAAGAGTTTGTGTTCCCACTCCTTTGCCTCTTCATCTATTTCCCTTGAATCACCTGCATATAATGAAGACTCTCCTCTTTAATAACATTGCTTTCTTCTAGTTTCATAAAAGCTTTCTTTTACCTATTGTGGCTTCAACCATGGGATAGTTAGACGACTCTATACTGTGCAAACTCCTTTTCAGCCCATCAGGTCTTACAGAACCGACGATTTCATCCTGCCCACCAAACAATTCAATATTTCATAACAACAACGAGTATCCACATGTAATAAAAATGTATCAGTTTGATCATTACAGCTTGTATGTCTTTAAAGTCTTTCTCAGAATGCTCTACGCCAGCATATCTGCTTCTGTACTGATGAAGTTCACGGCAAAGGTCTTCATTAGTAGTTTCGAGACAAGCAATCCTTTCCTTAAGAGCCTGCATCATCATCACACTCACTCTTAACCTTTTATACTCACTCTCAAGTAAAAATAAGAACAGTAAGGTCAACATACTTGGAGTTCTGCACATGAGGACCCTCCATTCCTTAAGGAGAGTTCTGCTTGCAAGTATTCTAGCTGTTGGCGCATCTTTATCATCTCACTAGACACAGGATCTCTATTAACCTGTTTTAAAAGATATCAGTAATCTAGTGTCAGGTAATAACTAGTTTCTTCTATTGACATGACAGATAAGAGTAGCTTACAACAGGTTTGTTCCGGATGTTCCGAGCACGGTTTGCATATTTAAGTGTGTTGAGTGTTTCCTCAGCATTTATATCTGCAGGACTGATGCAAGCTGGAACCCAAACAGCAAGCATTAGAGATATGAAACGAGAACTGTAAAGGGTTTAACAGTGCAGGTTACCTATCATCACAGTTCTGCTGTTACCCCCAAGGGAGTCCTAAAGAAGTTAAAATGCAAAACTTGTGAGAAAGGAGGAAACACTGAACAATGTGATATTCAAGATAACAAATATACCTGCAAAAGCCGTGTAAGTTTACTGTCTCTGTAAGGAACATGAGCACCATCTTTACGCTTTTTCTCATCTCCAAGTGCACTGATGACATTTCCTAACGCAAGGAGGCCTTTGTTTATGTGAACTCCTGGTTAACAAAAAGAATCAACTTCCATTGCAGAACAGTGATCAAAAAGGCTTTTTGCTGGTCATAAAAAAATGAAACAGAAGAACACTAACCTTCTTTGAATCTCATACCATCAGAGCCAGTTCTTTTAGCTCGTTCTGAACCAGCAAGATCTACTAAATGCAGCTTAGCACATAGATACTCTTCTTTCAAGCTCCCATTGTAAGTACCATTTTCAGTAGAATCTGTATTAATCTTGCGCATTTGCTCCACAGTGATAGTGAAAATGGCATGTGAACGACTACAAGAAAAAAAAAAACAGTTTTTATGATTGCAATGTTCAATTTTCGATTTTAATTAATAACTACACATAAGTATATAAGTCACCTGGACTGATTGTTCATGTTAGTACTACCGGTAGCTCTGCTGACCGATCCTTGGTCAAGACAAGCAGCCATCTCTTTGAGAGTACTAACACTTACTTCTGTGGAACCTGCTAATGTAATGACACCATTTGATGATTCTCGGATCTGTATTGGTGGCTTCCCAGGGACATGTGCTACCTTGCCATTACTAGCAGTGTCTGATTTGTTAATAGTAGAAGGATCCAACAAATCTTGCACCTCTTCTTTATGAATCTACCAAATTAAAAGAAAAAACCATCAAATGTTCAGTACACAACAGTCAAAATTAATGTTCAAAAAATCGCTAGGCGCTAGTTGGGCGCTTTATGAGGTTAAATGATTAGGTGGGCGTCTAGAAACCACCAGGCTTGTTTGAAAACCAACCTCTATGAAAGAAACGTGGATCTGAAACTCGATCTGATCCTTGTGAGTCTCAATCTTGGTGAAAAGAGCATTCATAACTTGAGGAACGATTCCTGTTTGGCTGGTGTCTCCACAGCCAGTACCCATTGTGTATGTTTTACCTGAACCAGTCTGTCCATAAGCAAGAACCGTAGCGTTGTAGCCTTGAAATAAACCATCAACGAGTGGTGCAGCACATTCTTGATACATTTCAGTAGATGGAGTACCAGTGCTTCCATATACATGATCAAAAGTAAAAGAATGTGATCCAATTTGTACCTGGCATCAATCATTGTCAATTTACATTTCAAGCCATGTACTTTCTGACAATATCTCAAAAAACCCAACTTAAAGATTAAATCTTTTTTCCTGAAGGATTAAAATTAAATCTTCTTGAGAATTAGCAACAAGAAGACTGATCTTCAGACCAAACTTAATTAAGGAAGTAAGTTAAAGATGCAATAATTATAGTTCTGTCCTAAAAAGAGAAAAAAAAAACAGAACTGACTAAGTCAACCATGCAAAAGAAAGATAAAAGAAACATCACTGGTCCTAAACGTCTCAAGATCTAGATCTCAGTGAGTCAGATGATTCCTATAAACAAAAGCTCATCAGTTTAGAAATGATTCTATATATAAAAAAAAAAAGATTTCTTTTGAAGTCTAGATCAAGAACACAAACAGAGAACTGTATGACATTGTCTGAAGCTTGAAAAAAGAAACAGTACCTGTGGTTTACCAGAAACGACAGTGACACAATCTTTACAACCTAGAAGCCTTTCGTCTCCGATGAGGGGTCTGATGTGAACAGCAACCTTAACAGAACAATCATCAGACTCCATTGATGAAGGAGTGATCTTGAAACCAAGAAAGAAGAGAGAGTCTGAGAGTTTTTTGAGACTTTGCAGCAGACAAGTGTTGGTTTGATGATGTGTGTGTTTTGGAGAGAAAGAGACGAGAGGGTAGAAATGGAATATTAGAAAAGATTTTTGGCGAGAGGGAGGAGAGAGCTTAACTGCAACGACAACAACCTAAATATTATTCTCTCTTTTTATCTTCCCTTAGGCTTCACTCCTTCACTTACTGTCTCTCTCAGAACCAAAACGGACCGACGTGACTTTACTTTCACTCTTTCCCGTTTTAACCCGTCTCCAATGTCTTTAGAGAATTGAGTTTTCTGACAAAAAAAAAAAGTTATGTGGAAAAAATGAGATCAGAATATGGTTTCACTTTATTGCATGTGCCAAACTCTTTATTAGTGGGGTTGTCTATGTGTATTATTTACATACCAAAATGAATGATTCTTACTTGTTTATGTCACTTGAGCTTTAGGTTTTTGCCTCCCTTCATTTGAGTAAACAACCTGTTATTAGCTGGTAAAAGATAATGATACGAGGTGTTATTTCAATTATAGAATAGGAGTTTAAATTCAATCCAGTATTATTTAATTAATGCTTCTAAATCATATTTTAATTTTATTGTATTTTCTATTTATAAAATCATATCTAAAAAGTTTTTTTAACTGATTAAGATTTCAAATGATGTCAAAACCAAAAAAGCTCAAATACTCTACTAAATTACAGTGCTAGACTATCTATTTTGTTATTTTCTTAAAAATAGTGTAACTCTTTAATAAAATTGTTATTTATTTTAATGTATCTTTTAAAAAATATCTTACAAATATAAAGTAAAAAATAAAAAATGATATTTTTTCCCTATGTAGTATTTAGATTTCAATATTTTGACAACTTTAAAAGCTTCTAATATTCCCGGATAATTTTACAATTTTTATTACCAAAATGGACAATATTACAATAGCCATACTCCTATATCCATTGTGATAAACAAAATTTGATCCTAAAATTTATATTACATAGTCTCAAAGACAAATTCAAAGGCTTGAATGTTTCTAAGTACTTTAACATGATTGCATATGGCGTAGGATCAGGTGATCTGACCCAAATTGCACATGCATACTTTTTAGTAGTGGGGTTGTATACATCTAACTATCTACACGTACAAATTGTTATTGCACATACTCGATGATTGTAGTTATTTATTACATGAGTTTTATGGTTTGAAGCTTAGATTGTTTTTTTTTTCAGGCATAAAAAAGGCAATTATGTGTTTACCTAAACCCCAACTACACTCATCTATCTTGCTTTAAGTATTTGACTTTGTCTTCCTTAAATTTGCCCGGTTTGCTTCAAATGCCAACCTTCTAATCTTTACATTTTTACCAAAAAAAAAAAATGCCAACCTTCTATGTATAGTAAAACGTTTAGATAACTAAAGACCATTGTTTTGGTTAAAGGTTTACATCCAATCTAAATTATGTTCACATTGCTATTAGATATTGTGATATAAGAAACACACACACCGCCAGAAAAAGGGGTTGGTGTCGTTGACGTAACCCTGAAGCAAAGACGGCCATAATATTCTTTCTGTATAATGAGAGGAAGAGAACACCAGATTAACACTACAACGATTTTGTTTTAGTGATAACTACAAGAGAAATTAAAAATATGCTATAGATGTCCAAGTAAACAAATAATCTGGATAATGTTTTTTCTTGAAAGGTTAATATAATTCAACCCAAGAAAATATTAGTTGACAATAAGGATAATATTTTTTCTTGAAAGTTTAATAATATAAAATATAGAAAAGAAAGGAAAAAAACTTAGAAAAAGCAAAGGACGACTTTTAGGGAAGGGTCCACAAGGAGAGACAATGCGAGCTGGCGATGGAATCGTGGTCACGTGGCTGTAGCGATGGGGTCCCAAAAGTATAGGCTGCTTTATGGGTAAGTCACTGCCCCAAGAGCCTTTCCTCATGTCCACTCCTTATTTTTTTTTCCTTCACAACATTTTTTTTTGGTAAAAGGACATTGCATCAAATGTCTTTTTCTTTAGGAACGTTGGGGTTGGGGTTGGGTTTGTGTATGTTGTAGAACGACACAGCACAGATCGTTTTGTTTGTTAGTAATGGTCCTAGTGGACATGTGTTGTATACTTGTATGCGTCTGGAACATAAGCAAATGAACCGGTTGTTTAGGACATCACATTTGCATAGAATAATTTTAGTTGTACGCAGAACATTATAAAACAAATTGTATCAAAATTAAGGACACCAACATTATGAATCAGTTATCACTTATCAGTGTATAGAAGAGACCTGAAATAAGTGTTGTAAACAAAAAGAAGTTGTGGAAGCACCGTATCCTAGTGATTAAGGTTTAAAGGCTTCTACACCAGGTCTGGGGTTCGAATCCCAGGCTATGCAGTTTCTACACCAGGAGGGTTTCAATTCCCGGAGAAGGTGAATGGCGAATTATGACAGATTGGAGAAAAACTTACAAGAGATCTTCAGCATGGCGCAAGGCGTACCGTCAGGAATGGATCTCACAGGACGGCTCAGGGTGATGTAGTTAGACGTGAATCCGCATAAGGCAGGTAGAATTGTCTGCTGTAATATCGTCTTTGTAATTTTTCATAGTTTGTAATGCATAATTATCCAGTGTTAAAAAAAAAAAACAAAAAGAAGTAACGTGAAGTAAATATATATTTGTTGGGCCTCCTCTTGTTCAAAGCCCATACCAATTGTTGTAACTTGGTGAAGGTTATGGCATCTTTGACCATATTTCTCTGAGTATCGCTTTCTTCTAACATTGTCCTAGTGGAAAATACTGTGCCCTATTGGTCAATGCTCTAAAGGTTCTACACCAAGTCTGAGGTTTAAACCCAAGATTATGTAAATTTTTTCAATTTTCAGAGAAAATGAATTATGTAGAAAATTAGAGAAAAAGATTACAAGAAAACTTTAACATAGTGTAAGGAGTATCGTCAAGATTAAATCTCATAAGACGATTTAAGAGGATACAATAAGACGTGAATCCACATAAAGCAAGTAGAATTGTCGGCTATAATATTGTCTATGTAATGTTTTTTATAAATTGTAATAGCGTATAATTAACCAAAAAAAAATTGTCTTAGTATCTGGGATTGCAAAATGAGTCTCCGACATTCTGACCAGAATTTAAAAAATGATGATTGTGTTAAGCGTTTGGTTAACATATATGTATCATTTGAAGCCATATATGAGATTTATTGGGTTTATACAAGATTAGGAGAAAAAACTTCCAACAAAAACTCTCTGGTGGAAAACTGGAAATGCAATAGCAATTAGCTGCACTTGTCTTTTGTGATTTGCATACTTAACATTGAATATGGCCTGAGGAAATCATTAACTATGTTGCACAATGCTCAAACATAAATCTATACGTGCACATAATATAGAAATTTATTTTTACTGTAAAATGATCTTTCAATCATGATAATGGTAATGATACAAGCTTGACGAGAAACCAACACTTTCATAGTGTCAAAAGATGGTAGACTAGAGTATGTACAGGTTTTGGAATTAGACACAATACAACACTCTTTGAGTAGCAAAGGGTTTCAAATGTTGGGGCCTGACCTTAGAACCTTTTCAAGCTTCTCAGCCTTAAGGTAATCAATCTCTGTAAGCGGACCAGCTGGAAAAGGTGTGATCTCAACCACCAAATGTGGCGTTGGTAACTCATCAAACAGAGCTCTCACGTTGTTGCAACAGACGCTTTGACCGTGTGCACTCTCTCGCCGTATTTGACAGCCCTGCAAGAGTGTCTCAACTTGGTTCTTTCACCAAACGCAGAGAGAGATAGAAAATAAACAAGTGTAGATTATTATTATTATTACCTTGTGAGACGTTGCATCTCTGAAATGGTCATCATCTGAGAGAAGAGAGGCAATGGCTTTGAGGAGACGGTTTCCTTCACCTTTGGAAGGTACCCTGTAGTTCCTTCTAAGTGTTCCCTTTGTGGTTGGGTGCCATTTGCTCACTAGCTTCCTCTTATCAGCTGCATCTTTATCTGACCATACAAAACATTAAAAAAAAAAAGATTTGTCTCATGCTCAACATCTAAGCATTCTCTTTCTTTCTCAAATAACGAAATAGAAACTATAGCTGAATATACAGACCACAGAAGAATAGCAGTTGGAAGAAATTCAAAAGTGCGTTTTCTTGTTTTATTATAAGAATAGAGGTCAGTAAAAGATGAACAAGATCAAACTTATTCGTATATAGTCTGGTTCCAGAAAGATCAATAAAAGATGAACAAGATCAAACTTATTCGTAAATAGTCTGGTTCCAGAAAGATCAACCTTATTCGGTTTAGAATTTGAGATTATTTACACTTAGTACTCTGTACAACTTATATAATACAAGTATAAACAACTGGTATATTGCATGATCTTAAATCTTACTAAACCATTGACTAAAACCATCTCTATATCTAAATGGGTCACAGGGAATATACGTCACTATGTGAACTCAATAAAAGCTCTATACTTGGACACAAATTAGTGTACTGTACAACTTATATATATACAAGTATAAACAAACGGTATGTTGCATGTTCTTACTAAACTATTAACTAAACCATCTCTATATCTAAATGGGTCATAGAGAATATATGCCACTAAGTTAAATTAGACCAAAATCTCTAGACTTGGAGTCTTGGACACAAATTAGTACACTGTACAACTAGTATGTTCCATGTTCTTACTAAACCACTGACTAAACCATTAACCATCTCTATATCTAAAAGGGTCATAGAGAATCTTTGCCACTAAGTTAAACTATATCAAAAGCTCTAGACTTGGACACAAATTAGTACACTGTACAACTAGTATGTTCCATGTTTTTACTAAACCATTGACTAAACCAACTCTAACCTAAAAGAATCATAGAAAACATATGTCACAAGTGAAACTAGATCAAAAGCTCTAGACTTGGACACAAATCCCATAAGACAGAACAAGTCAACAAGTGATGAAACTAAACTAAACCTGGTTTGCCCTTAATGTTCTGTATCCACTTCGAGAACCCAAGATCCACACCACCATCATCTTCAACATCAACACCACCACTCTCCAAACCTAAACACAATCCAACAACATCAAATCAAAACAATTAAAAAAAAACCATTTTAAAAAGAAAAACACTCACCAGAGACGATGGGGTTAGACTTGGACCCAGCTAAACCAGCTTTAACCAGCGCGTAAAACACACAGATTCTACCAGCCCACAAGACAGGCGCCTCGAGCAAAGAAGCACGAGCAGACCCTTTTGAGGGTTTCTTAAAGATTCGGTGGAAAGTTGTTAACTTTGATGAATCAGGAAAGATTGACTTTTTAAGAAGTAAAACAGAGGAGGAAGAGGGTTTAGGAAGCGTTGATTGGGATCTCAAGTAGGACACTGAAGCGGCTTGAACTAGTGACAGTGGCATTGCTTCTTTCTTTTGTTTTTTTTTGGGCGGCGGAGAGAGAATCTTACGGGTAAGGAGTGGATCAAGTCGAAGCGATGATGACGTTATGAAGTCAAAGTTAGACCGGTTCAAATTAACCCAAACTGGATAAGAATATAAAATAGACCGGTTTAGATTGAAAAAGACTTCCTTAGTAGGCCATTATAGAATATTTTTGCTCAGGCCCATTTTTTGGGCCCTCGAATTACATAACTAAAATCAGTCGCAAATGTGTCTTTAGCTACACGAATATAAACTTGATTTTGATAAGTAAATCAATTTGATAAAAAATCGATCCAATATCGACGTGTTGCATTGGTCGATGAGATCAATTTCTATAGTTTCCATCAACTTATCCTTATCGATGTGTTGATTGGCGAAAATGACATGCATTTGTTAAAGTGATTGATATAACTCTTGAATCAAAGTACGAAATGACCTTAAGACCAAATAGTTTTACAAAAGTTTACATGTGAAAGACCGAAAACTAATCTTATAATTGGTCTTTCAAATCATTGCCTCTATGGTAAAATGTTTAGCTATTTTTATTCATATATTGATCTATTTGACTGTTTAACGAATTTTAAAATTAAAGTATTAAGTAGTCACGTAATGATGTATATAGAACTCGTACTATTTTACAGAGGCTAACTGAATAATTTTTTTTCTTATAAACAGAACAACATTCTAAGTGCATATAATATACATATGCATTTGAAATTTTGATCTAGAGTTCAGTATGATGAAATGATATGTGGAATGCATATATACATGTATATATAGGTTTCTATTTTTAGAAGTTTCAAAACATTGTTGGCATCTACTCATTGTTGACTCATCACGATTAAATTAATTTGGCAGCTCATAGACTGTCTTTTTCATTATTCTAGAAATCTTCGGCATGTACGGGTTTCGAAAGGACTTATCAACTCGTTTGCATAAAGTACAAAAGTCATTTATATAATTCACAGTAGGTCACACTACTCCCCACGAAAATAATACACACCAAGAAAATGTTTATGAAAATAATTATAAATGAATTCAAAGATAGTTTGTTCAAGAAACCAATTGGCTATAACTAGATTGATCAGAATTACTTATATATTAGTTCATCAAGTCATCTACCGATGTAAAATATTTTCATCCTTTGACATTCTTCTTCATATTTAAATGTCGAACAATATCTATGGAATGAAATATACCATGTTAAATTTTGTAGATTTTCTTATGTAGTACCAATTGAAGTCTTATTTTTTTTATATATTAGTCCATTCATTTTTAAAATTACCGATGTGAGGTTTTCATCGGTGCATTAACATGTGGTTGATTGATTTTTTGCGTTCTTCATTTTTTTAGTGTTTTCCTTTGTGGTAAATTCTGGACTTGTGTTTATTTATACATTATGTTTCTATTACCGTTTTCAACTCTCTATTGCGGACGAAAACTGAAGCTAAGAGCAAAATAGTAAAATTCTATATAGTAATACATTTTGTTTTTTTAATACATTTTGTTTTGAAATTTGTATTAAAAAAAAAACATTTTGTTTTCAATACCATTTTCAAGTCTATATTGATTATTTAATGAATAAGACAACGAATCGTGAACTGGACGAGGTGAAGCCAAGAGAAGAATAATGATGATTTAGTGAATAAGACAACGAAATCGTGAACGTTTAGTACCATAGTCCATGTCACTGATGTATGCTCGGGCTCTGTCTTATAAAATTGTGTTTGATCATAATAGCAGATACATTCGAATTGTATGATAACAGTTTTATAAACATGCAAAATATAATCTTATAATTTCACTAGCTAAGAAGAATATTGTGACTTTTCCCCCTAAGAGTCTCGCTTAATTGTAGTAACTTTATAAACGTTTAATTTTATAAATTTAATTGAATCATTAAAAAGTAATGAATAAGACTGGTGATTTTTTTCCTGCTAGATTCATTTTTACAATAAAACAGATTTTTTTACGGCATCCCAAATGAGTCCAGTTTAAAGAAACCTAATAAACCAAAAGGTTATACAAAAATCGGTCTAAACCGACAACTTCGAAATTGTGAACCGCGATACAGATTTTGAGTATTGCTCATGTGTCAAGATAAATATGCTAAAAAGCCTTCAACAGCTGATAAACAAGACCGCACATGGCACATGCCGGAACGAGGCACCAAGAGACGAGAAACTGAGAAAAGCGAACGTACAGATCTATTTGAGGAAACCAACAACCACCGGGCGTAACCAATCATATCCTACATAGCCGTCCCAAACTAGCAAATGCTTAATGACTACTGTACTTATTATCAATAATGGTAAGTTGGTGGTTGACAAAAAAAAAATGGTAAGTTGGTAACCCAAGAAATGCATAATGTTTTCTTCAAAAAAAAAGGCATAATGTAGTCTAATTCACACATCAAAGTATTTTTTTAAAAAAAATTAATAATGCATTACCATCAAGGTCATTTACAGTTGCACCAACAAAAGAATCACTTCAAAAAAGAAAATTGAAACGAATATTGCATGGAAGATTTGGGCTGGACCAATGAAAAATGGGGACGATAGCTGGCAACACTCGTGTCCAATGCTCGCCTGACCTCTTTACTTCCTCACGTGACCCTCTCACCTTCTCTCAATCTAGCGGCTCAAATCGCGCAGCAAATTAAATTTTGATTCATAATTTTCATTTGCAAAATGACGAGGTCGGTCCTACTCTTTTGGTTCTTTTTTTTTTCTTTTGTAAAGATCTCTTTTGTCAAAGATTCTCTGTTGTAGTTTTTTTTTCTTTTGTAGGTTCGTCTAGCGTTAAGTGGTAGGGAGAATAGGTTAAAAGAATAATATAATAGTTCATCCGTTTCACTTTATTTGTCATTCTAAGTTTTTGCACACAGATTAAGAAAATATTTAATTTTACATATTTCCAAGATAAAAACACAATTATCTATACACCTAAACCACTTTTCAACCAATATAAAATAGAATATTATATAAAACTAATAAATTTTGTCTTAAAACTCTAAAACGACACTTAATTTGTGATAAAAAAATAAGTCTAAAATGACATATATTCTGAAACAAAAGGAGTAATGAGTAATTAAAAGGAGTAGAATCTAAAACTCCCATTCAGAAGTGCTGCTACTATAGTAGTTTTTTTTTTTTTTTGCTTAAAACAATAGTAGTTTTTATAAGAGTTCATTTCATGAGAACAAAATCATAGGCACAATTAGGAAGCCAGTAAAAAAAACTGTAAATAAGATGTCTCCAAATGATTCAGATTTAACCTGACAGTGTATCTAGAATATGATTAAACTTTTGTGCCAAATAAATATATGGTTCTTACAAAATAAACTAATCAGTTATTAGCAAATTTGTAATCAGTCGTTTTATGAAAACAGTATAATAAATTAAAATTATTATATAGTAAATATGTTATAAATATAAGGAATTTATGGGTGAATCAAAATTGAGTTGTGTTGCAGTAAGCCAATTTTACATCAAATCTATTTTTATCTATTTAGTTGTATTAGGAGAGAGAATTTGCTGATTAATTCAAATTAGTGATCATTAAGATTCAAAAGATTCCAATTTAGAAAAGTCAAAGATTCAAAGAACAAGTCAAGGTCCTCATGTTGAATCAGATTCACCATCCACTCATTCTTCGTTTCTTCCTCCACCGTCTCGCCAGAATAAATCCTTTAATTTAATATTACCTTCTTCACACTAAAATAATAAATCATCAGTTACATATGTTATCTCATGACTCATCCCATAGTCAGGGCCTTGCTGTCTCTATCGTCCGTAATTGCTACTATTTGTCGTCAAAAATAAATATGCTCACTCAGAAAATTATGGCGCAATCTTCTTCTTACCTTTCCATAAAAGTATTTTTAATACAGCTAATTTCTGTGGACCAAAATAAACAGTGTAGCTTCTTGATTCTATAATTGTATTCAGTTTGTCAGTCACTCTTTTACAGATTTTATAATATTTGGTATTCATACATTACTAGACTACTAGTTGTTGATTATTTGTATTAAATTTTGGGAATATTATGATGTCAAATTATCAATTAAGTAGAAAACGTTGTGCTTGTCTGCTTCATTGTTTGGTGAGACCTGAGAAAGCAGTAGTATAACACTACAGATAAAATATACGTTATGCTAGTATTTCTAGATTCCTCACTATCACTCACCATGACTGAAAAGGAATTATATAAAACTTAAATTAAGATATCTTCAGAATCGCATTGAGAAAGCATTTAAAGTTTCAATTCTTTTGTCACGATGACTCGCATCATATATGATTCCATTCCACAATGGTTTAAAAATAACCATATCACGTAGATGCGGTGGTCTTTTAAGTTTATGATATTTTAAGATTCTTCCTAATGTTAGACTAATTAGAGCATTTGTATTGGTAGTTTTTCAGATGAATCTCTTAAAAACAAAACTGCATTAATTGTAATAATATTTAGTTCTAGTAAGAACAAGTATAAAATCACTTCAATATTTTGAAAGATTCATCTGACATAATGTTATCACCAGAAAGAGTTGTGGTAACGTTTATTTTCGAGTAAAATTGGAAGTATATCTTCAAATTAGTCAAGAAAAATTGAAGACTTTTTGACTTTCTTTATAAAGATTCAATTGCAATTTTAGATATCCCCTTAATTTTATCTCAGTCCGATCAAGAGTTGTACACATTGGCATCTATATTTATCCGAACGTGTATGTATATCCATATGGTTTTATCTTCTTATATAAATACATGAGGCAGTAACAAAGGAGGAAAAAAATATATCACACAACAAAGCGTTGAGAGAAATAAGAAGAGGAGAGAAAAAAACAGCGATAAAGCCGAAGAAACATCAAAAGAGAGGAACTCAAATTTTTTTTTTTTTTCGTTTTCAAAAAAAAAAAAATAATCTTTGAATTTTATGGCAACCCGTCTCCTCCGAACAAACTTTATCCGGCGACCTCACTGTTTCTCCTCTTTACGTCCGGTGGGTTCTCCCACCGTGACGGCTTCAACCGCCGCCGTCCCGGAGATTCTCTCCTTCGGACAACAAGCACCGGAGCCACCTCTCCACCACCCAAAACACAACCAAACTCACCATGACATCGATCTCTCCGACCAAGCACGTCTCTTCGCCTCCGTCCCCACCCCTGAGCTCCTCCGCTCCACCGCCGTGCTGCATGCGGCGGCGATAGGTCCAATGGTGGACGTGGGATCGTGGGTGATGAGTTCTAAACTCATGGACAACGCTTTGACACGTGGCGTGGTTCTTGGCCTTGTGAAACGTACGTTTTATGACCATTTCTGCGCCGGTGAAGACGCCGACGCGGCCGCGGAACGTGTGAGGAGTGTTTACGAGGCGACGGGTCTTAAAGGGATGCTTGTGTACGGCGTTGAACATGCCGATGACGCTGCCTCTTGTGATGATAACATGCAACATTTCCTTCGAACCATTGAAGCTGCCAAGTCCTTACCAACATCCCACGTAAGCAAATCTTAACTTTACATTCCGGAAATAAACATTTTACAAATCATACCATAACAGACAAAAAAATAAAAATCTGTCACACGATATTTTGAATTTAATTATTACATAATTATTTCCTAAAAAGAATCATATATTTCACAAAAATCATATATTAATCATGTAATAATCTAATGTGGGCAACATGGTTCGACAGTCACATCTCCGTACCCTGACAAAGTGCACTTTGAATAGATACATAGGCGTGCACATTCACTTCTATCATATAATAATTACTCTTACGCGTTTTCATAACCTTTGATTCAGTACCGGTCATGAGGGGAAGCATTAAAAGCAACCGCTTCCGACCTTCAAAAACTACTTGAAAAATTCAGCATTTTTTATAAGAAAATTATTATTATAAGATATAAACATTCTTATAAAAATGGCTAATTTTTTGAAAATTGCTTCTGGTATTTCCCATGTCAGGACCGGTACTGCTTTGATTAGTAGCAAGTACATAGCCTACTTGCTTTTTTCTCTTACGAAAATGACTTTGCGTCTAATTTATTTACTTTCTAACGGTAAAAAATTCAAACCAACCGTAATTATCGGACTAGATTTTTTACGCACAAGGTCCACGTTGAAGCTTGAAAATCTGACCTTGTTGGTGGACTAGAACTTTTGAAAGAAAACTAGAAAATTAAATTAAAAAAAAAAAGAACTCTAGGAATATTCTCCGGTTTATTTTTGTGAAGACTCGGTTTGTTCAGGTTGGTTGTATAGTGACATGTTATTGTTCTCTTTGACCTAACAGTTTAGCTCAGTGGTCGTGAAAATAACTGCGATATGTCCCATCAGTCTTCTAAAACGTGTGAGCGATTTGCTTCGGTGGGAACACAAGAGTAAGAACTTCAAACTCTCATGGAAGCTCAAATCATTCACGGTTTTCTCGGAGTCTAGTCCTCTCTACCACACAAACTCAGAACCGGAACCTTTAACCGCTGAAGAAGAGCGTGAACTCGAAGCAGCTCACGCAAGGATCCAAGACATATGTCGGAAATGTCAAGAGTCCAACGTACCGTTGCTGATTGATGCTGAAGACACAATCCTCCAACCAGCGATAGATTACATGGCTTACTCATCAGCGATCATGTTCAATGGTGACAAAGACAGACCGATCGTTTACAACACTATTCAGGCGTACTTGAGAGACGCAGGCGAGAGGTTGCATTTGGTTGTGCAAGAAGCCGAGAAAGAAAGTGTTCCTATGGGGTTTAAGTTGGTGAGAGGCGCTTATATGTGTAGTGAAGGTAAATTGGCAGATTCCTTGGGACACAAGTCACCGATACATGATACACTTCAGAACACGCATGCTTGCTACAATGACTGCATGACCTTCCTAATGGAGAAAGCCTCGAACGGATCGGGTTTCGGTGTTGTTCTAGCAACACATAACGCTGATTCGGGTAAGCCACTTAAGTACAATTTAAACCTAGTATCATAACCGGATCTGAGATTTTGGGGGATCATAACATTTTGTGTTAATTTTATTGGAAAATGTTTTGATAATTTCCGGACCATGTTACTTATTTATACTAACTTTTAAAAATTTGGGGATAAGACGAATGTTTCATCAGACTGTGTTTGAACCGACCATGTAGGGTTATCCCTTTTCATAGTGAAATAGATTTTGATTATTGGAGAATTCTAAATTTTAGGGAGACTTGCATCAAGGAAGGCGAGTGAGCTCAATATCAATAAAAAGAACGGGACGATAGAGTTTGCGCAACTATATGGTATGTCAGATGCATTGTCCTTTGGTTTAAAGAGAGCCGGGTTCAATGTCAGCAAATACATGCCGTTTGGACCGGTGGAAACTGCTATACCGTATCTTGTCAGACGTGCTTATGAGAACCGGGGAATGATGGCCAGTGGAGCCCTTGACCGTCAACTCTTGAGGTAAAATGTTTTATCATAAGTAGTCCCGTTAATATCGACTTTGATTTAGTTGAACAATGTTGATATTGGTTATTATTGCAGGATGGAACTTAAGAGAAGATTGATGGGCGCAATTGCGTGAAATGAGGGTTTTAATTGTCGTTATGTATGAAGCCAGTAAATGGAATTATGAAATTTAGATTATAAGAGAGATTTATAATATAAATATGGAGTAGGTAAGAACATTTCATGTGGCTTTGTCGTAACTGACTATATATTAAATTTTATCAAAATGTTATTCACGAATGTATATTCAGTTCACCCTTCCTTATCAATAACAATGGAGTTACCTTTTTAATTACTTTCTTGATTCAATCATTTCTTTTGCTATGAGATAGACGTTTTAGCTCAGATGATGTGATCACAAAAATTTAGGACAGTTGTAACCATATGAAATATAAGATGTTTTAGCAGAGCCAAATAAACATATACCAGTTTCTTTTGTCCAAAACATACCAGTTAAAACAACAAAAAGAGGTATCCATTAAATAATTGTCATATACTAAACTTGGGCTCAATTTATGACAAAAGAACACAAGTTGGGCTATACTAGCCTGAAAATTGAAATAGAAAATTGTGTTAATTTATCATCCGAAGATTTATATTGAAATCTTTGAAGGATACCATTTGTGATTTATACAAAGTCAAGCAAAGCCAGAGGAAACATAAGTTTCCTGGAAACAAAGTTAAACACATGTAGAATCTTAGTTGCCATTGATCTTTTTTCTTTTTTTCTACAAAATCGTTAACCAAACTTTCAAAGTTTATTAGTCCAAACAAATCCATTTGAATAGGTAAAGATATAGCCACTTTACTTGATCTTTCTTCTGATATATTCGGGGTTAGAAATATTAAAGACTTTATCAACTTCAACAAAACAAAAAAAATCAAGAAAACCCAAACTAGTTTCTTACATTGT
The DNA here is from genome assembly GCA_932364175.1 of Eruca vesicaria subsp. sativa. Taxonomy (NCBI): domain Eukaryota; kingdom Viridiplantae; phylum Streptophyta; class Magnoliopsida; order Brassicales; family Brassicaceae; genus Eruca; species Eruca vesicaria. The sequence goes on from CAKOAT010641820.1 coordinate 80,202, forward strand.
GACGGCAAAGAGGACAAGTGTTTCTATTAGTCAACCAACTCGAGATACAGTCTTTGTGGTAATAATGAAGACAAGGAAGCTCAGAGAGTCTCTCACTAGGAACAAGCTTCTCTCTACATATTGCACAAACCACCAAACCTCTCTCCGTCAATTCCTCAGCCGTCAAGTTCACCACCGGAAGCTCCTCGGCCGTTTCAGGCCACCGCGTGGAAGTTGAGTTTCCCAACACTCGACCGAAGACTTCATCGTAAGACCCAAACGTCTCCATATCATGGTTGCTCCGTGAAGCCAAGTAATGGATGTAGTCGAGGTACTCATCATCGATGTAAGTAGCGTTCTCTTCGAAATCTTGATGAGCTGATGAAGTTTGCTCTGCTTCGTTTTCTATCTCGGAAGGAAGATGAAACTCTGCCATTGATTTTGTGAGTGTTAAGCTGTGTAGATGATTGAGTTCTCGAATGGTCGATAAAAACATTAAAAGATTAGGTTTTCGAATGTTCCGTTCAGATTCTGACACGTATGTTTTGGATGGTCTCATGTGACCCGTAAGGACAAGAGTTGCAACACATGTGTTGCTTGTCAATCTTGTTTGTGGCCACGTCATGCAGTCATATCACCGACATATTGATAAAACATAGTCGTGTGTGGTATTAAAAATGTAGTAGCCGCAGCCGGATGCGAACTCAGGTCATGTAGAACATGCGGGAACATTTAGTGTTTTGTTTTGTCTTCTTAATACGAGTATGTAATAGTTCGATAAATAACACTAAAATTCAAATATATTGTCAATATGTAAGTAAATTAATAATTATCTCTCTAATTAATCAGTTACGTGGATGAGTGACTTCCCTTCAATCTTTTTTCAAGAGCGAAGTGTATAAACTAGACCAGGTACATACATGCACCAAAACCTACTTAGGTATAACCGTATTAATTAATATCTGTGTGTTTCCTTTGACTGTGATGGTGTGACGTATGGAGGAACTAGTCACGGGATGGATTATATGTTGAAAGATTTATAGGTTTGAAACATTCAATTTTTTTTTTGGAAGAATGTTGAATTTATTCCAATCAAACATTCAAATTTTCAGTTACATATTTATCGAATTTTGAATAAACATTCTTATTTCAATTTGAAAAAATGTTTTTTGCTTAGATTTAAGACTACAGTACAAGGAAACTTTTTAATACTTGTGAGAATGCCACTCAATAAAAGTGTTTGAGTTGAGCATCGACTTTAATGAACAAAAGAAGATTACAAACCTGTACAAAACAACAATCACTTTATTTTACATGTCTGTCTTTGGTTAAGATGTCAGCATGTCCTTGATGATAAGTGATAACAATCGCTCGAATTATTTCATGTTATTAGCTATATGAAATAACCTTTTTGTTGAAAATAGAGAAAAACACAGCCATTTGAGAATCGTACGTGGTACTAATCGTTTTGTTGAGGGTTAATTTGCTGAATAACCAAAATGAGGATGGAAATTAAGTTCTTTTGAATATTCGAATGTACTTTTAAAATTCTGGACGTGGCAACCCGTTCTTTAGATAGGAAATGTGAATAGATAATGTAACTCAGGACCTGAATAGTATTACTTTTACTATATTAATATGTAGCTCTGATTTGCTTAACAGTCTATGTACATATGACTGGGTATACGATTAAACAATGGGCATTATAGGATGACGCATGATGATTAATCGACGCTTTGATTATCACTAAGAGCCAAAACTTGGTAATATTTAGTGACTATATACTACTATAATATAATAAGATGCTTAATTATCATCCAAGTCTCGGTTATCTAATTAATTATCTAGGGTGCGTGGCAATAATTAAGTAGGAGTTAGTTCCTATCAGTCTCTGCTGTCCACATATTATTTTGAAATAAATTAAGAGTCGAGTTGTGTCTTCTTTTGATAACTTCTACTCTTCTACAACTTTTTTTTTTCTGAGAAAGGGCTTCTACAACTAATTTTTCTTAATACAAAATTGTGATTGATCATAAAAACTACATATTAGATGGTAGCACAGTATGGATGTTTATCCTCAGAAGATATTAGATTTCATACATGTTTGGTTTTGAAAGTCTAACAAAATAAAGTTTAGGAATTCTGTTTGGTGCGTTATATATTCATCGCTTGAGCAACACTTTACTAGCATAGGTTGTTTTTAGAAAGACATTATTAGCATAATGATCATAAATATTCTTACACTTAAAACAATATATATTATAATGATACACTTTCAAGGCTCCTAAGCCTATCCACCTCAGCAAGTTTACGGGCCCCACGTGTGTTATTAGGGAAAACAAAAACGTATAACATTTTGTAAGATTAAATGTTATTGATGAGTGATGAAATGGCCCAGTGGTGTAAGTTGGTGACTAGAAGTTGGTACCGCGAGCGCGTGGGTTCGAAACGCAGTGTTTGCATGTAATTTTTTTTTTTTAATTTGAGCTTTTCGGGATACCTAAAAGCTTAGGGAGATTCAGAATGATCTTTTATGCTGGTTGTTGGGATACAAAATGGCTTAAGAATTTGAAACATTATGAGACCATCTTAGATACTTTTATAAGAAATGTTATCATGTTCTAACCTCCAATATCATTTCAATTCAGTTATAATAATCAAATAAAATAAAAACATATTTTTCAATAATAAATATTTATCCCGAACCATTCAGATCGGCCATAAATCTCATATACATCACAATTAAAAAAGAAAAATATATATATATATATATACAACATAATTTCAGAAAGAAAATTACACTAATAAACACATGTCATTTTTTTGTCTTGTCTCCATTAAATTATTTTTTACATGAAAGCACTAATAACAGTAATGCTCGATAAAATCACTAATAAAGGGAGCCAATGCTAGAAGGGCATTTCTTTCCCGCCTATTTGAGTAGCGCGTTGGATCTATGCTTAGGCAGCTTAATCGCGACTTCATATACCCATATGAATTTGATGTTTATTCTTTTATCAGACTAATCAAGTTGTGTGACTTCTAATGTTTCATTCATCACCATTACAGATAAGTCAGATAAAAAAACGTTAAAAAAAAACAGCAAAGTCTCATACACAAAACTACACAACACATCAACAATGTATCCAATCCTCGCATCAACAATGTATCCAACCCCCGCGCTTGCGCGGGGACTATGCATCTAGTATATATATATACGAGAATAATCTTGTATGTACTTGATTTTCTTTTGAAACTGATAAGTTTATCTCAACTATAATGTCCTGGATCCTATTTACTAGTATAACAAATTATATTCAAAAATACGACAGAAATTTTTTCTAAAATACAAAACACTTATCCAACTAACAACATACACTTCCAAAAATAATCACCAAAATGTAAATTTGTTGACAACATACACTTCATATAATAGAGGTCTGCAACATTTAAAGTAAAAAAGATAAAACCTGAAATCAATGGTTATTGACAACTATATCAACAAAAACACCACATGAAATAAAGCTTTTATGTACACAAAGTCAAAAACAATTAAACAAATTACAAAAAAATCTCATTGTGTTTATGCACATCCACGCTAGTGGTGTATTATTTTAGATTCAGTATATTTACTAAACGGCGTCGATTCTTTCCTGAAATCTAATCAGCACCACCTAAGGTCAAACAAGTCGTCATCACAAATACAGTGAATTTACTCATTCAGTTTTACAATTCTAGCCAACCACGTCACCTATTAGCCAATACCAATCCAATAAAAATCCCTTTCTTATATTTCCCTTTGTAACAGTTCCGTACCGATTATTATAATATTTTCCACGTCAGCACAGACAAAATTCATTAGCCTATAATTTCATCCCACATCCTCTGTTTCTCCCTTCTCCTCAAACATTTCTTCTTCTTCTTTGGACACAATCCAAATCTCCACTTCAAAGGTTTCGACTTTCTGTAATTTTTTCATCTGGGTTCATCCAGTTTCAATCAACATCAACTGGGTTTCGATCAATTTTAGAAATTTCGATCCCTACCTGAATCAAACCTCGTCTCTGCTCTGTTTTCGTCTCTGCTCTGTTTTTGAGAATCAAAGTTCTCTCCTTTAAAGCTTCACCGCGTTTCAAAAAGACATTGACTTTCGTTATCAATCACAAGATGACGATTCAAGACGTTGCTCCGATTCCAAGGAGATGCTCTTCCTCCTCCGACTTCCAGGCTCCTTTACTCCCACAAACTCAAGGAGACGAAGCTGCTCACGAAGAGTTCAACGGAGCTTCCTTTACCGGCGCAGTTTTCAACCTCGCCACGACTATAATCGGTGCTGGCATCATGGCCTTGCCCGCCACGATGAAGATCTTAGGGCTAGTTCTTGGGATCACGATGATTGTTGTCATGGCTTTCTTGAGCGATGCGTCTATTGAGTTCTTGCTTAGGTTTAGTAAGGTTAAGAAGAGTAAGTCTTATGGTGGCTTGATGGGTGAATCTTTTGGGAAGGCTGGGAGGGTTTTGCTTCAAGTTGCTGTTTTGGTTAATAATATTGGTGTTCTGATTGTTTACATGATCATCATTGGTATGGTTACTAATCATGTCTTAGTCTAATTAATAATCTGTTAATGTTTTGAATCTTACTCTTGTTTGGTTGTTTTGTTGTTGTTGTTTTTGAAGGTGATGTGTTGGCTGGTAAGACAGAAGATGGTGTTCATCATTATGGTGTTCTTGAAGGATGGTTTGGTCACCATTGGTGGAATGGGAGACTTGCTGTTCTTCTTATTACTACTCTTGGTGTCTTTGCTCCTTTGGCTTGCTACAAGCGAATTGGTTAGTGTTTCGGTTCTAACAACGAACATTGCTTGCCTAGGGCCGGTCCTGAGATTTTAGGAGCTGAATGTTTCTACAAAAATAATATTTTTAACTATTTTGCTGATTGGCTGGACCTGAGATTTTAGGGGTTGTAGATGATTTAGTAAATGTTTCTATAAAAATAATATATATATATATATATATATATATATATATATATATATATATATATATAACAATTTTGCGGACTATTTTTCGAAAAATTAAGGGGCTATAAACCAATGTTTAACTTGGTTATGCTTCCTTTTGCAGATTCTTTGAGATATGCATCTGCAGTATCAGTAGCTCTAGCCGTTGTGTTTCTCATCATCACAGCAGGGATATCTATCATGAAGTTTATCAATGGTGGCGTGGCGATGCCAAGATTGTTACCAGATGTTAGTGACTTAACATCTTTCTTGAATCTCTTCACAGTTGTACCAGTTCTTGTCACCGCATTCATTTGCCATTACAATGGTAATGAATCCTCTGTTCTTGATTGGAATCATAAGCTTTGAAAAATGAACAAAAAAGACTCATTGGTTTTGCTTGATTTGTTTCAGTTCACAGCATACAAAACGAGCTTGACGACAAGTCTCAGATAAAACCTGTGGTCAGATCAGCTCTTATGCTCTGCTCATCTGTATACATAATGATAAGCATTTTTGGGTTCCTCTTGTTTGGAGACGATACTCTTGATGATGTCCTTTCAAACTTCGACACTGATCTTGGAATCCCTCTTGGTTCTGTCCTCAACGACGCCGTTCGAGTTAGCTACGCTCTTCATCTTATGCTTGTGTTCCCTATTGTTTTCTACCCGTTGAGGATTAACATTGATGGCCTCTTGTTCCCTTCTGCTCCATCATTAACTACCTCAAATGTTAGGTTTGGTTGCCTCAGCGCTGGTCTCATCTCTGTCATCTTCTTGGGTGCAAACTGCATCCCAAGCATCTGGGATGCTTTCCAGTTCACTGGAGCCACTGCTGCTGTTTGTCTCGGCTTCATATTCCCAGCTTCTATTATACTAAAGTAAGTTTGATTGGTTATGTGAATATGAACAGAGTTGTTGTTTTTAGTGTACTTTGTTAAGCAGAGAGTTCTTGTTATGTTCTTGCAGGGATCGTCATGGCAAAGCAACAAGCAGGGACACGATCTTAGCCGTTTTCATGATTGTTCTTGCGGTATTGGCTAATGCAATAGCTATTTACAGCGATGCTTATGCGTTGTTCAAGAAGAATGCACCTCGTGAGTGATGGAGGATGAGTAAATGTGTAGTTTGGTGTGTTCTTGGATGAAGAAGGAAACAAAAAGGGTTTGTTTTTCTTCCATCTTCTCTTCTTATGTGAGGTTAAATAATCGAGAAGACAAGACTTATCTTCTCTTTGTGTGTTGTACCATTGTTGTTGAGTGTGGTTTTGTACCACCCAAGAGTGTTGTATGTAGAAACTTTGTATAAAGATCAAATGTAATGTAAAATACATTTTTGGCGTATCATATTATGATCTTGTTATATCAGTATTTGATAACTAATCAAGCTATTTGAGTACAGTAGAGCTGGGAATCAAACATTGACGTGTGACATGTTAAATTTCAAAACACAAGAGAACGTCAGTGGCAAAAGAGAACAAACCAAATTCAAACAATTAAAATAGATGTTTTGGATGCATGAGTGTGTTCATGTATCTTCTACCATTTCATTTAGCTGTTGTTGTATGCTTGAAACAATCTGTCTTACCCAATCCTACTGATCAAGAGTGGGATTAGAACCCTGACCAACCCAACTAATTAGATCTGAGCGTTCGGTTATCTGTTGGCATACAGGTCGAGTCTTTCAGATTTAGGTTCTAATTTGTACCACACCGTAGGTTCCGTTCTAGTAAATTTACAACTATGGGTCGGATTCGAATATAATATATGGTTTCGATTCTGATTTGTATCATATCATAAAACTCATAAAATAACCATATCGGATCGATTTGGAATCGATTTGGATGTACCTGGAATAGAATCTAAATTTACAAGTAAAACATAAAAAAACAAATATTAATTTATATAGAATTGCGTATTTAAGATACTTATTAAAATTTTAAATACTTATTTTTATTAGATATTATATCAAAATAAATATGGAATTGAATATTAGAAATACGTATTTATGTTTCAAATATTTCTATAGCCGATTAATTTGGACCTTCAGATGATATTTTTTGAATTTTTTGGATTACCTGTTCGAATTTGGTTAATAACACTTTGAATTCAGACATGTTTTGTAACACTCTACAAAATCCATTTAAGTATTTTTTTTTTTACATTTCAGTCCGGATACAAACCAGATTTTTTGGTTTGGATTTTGTTCGGATTGCGGATTTTATGCCCATGCCCACAAGTCATGTTAGGAAAAAAAAAAAGAAACTGATTTCTATATATCTTCAAGGGGCCAACGTAACAAATCATTGATTATAATCTTTTTGCTATTAATACACCACAAAAATTATTACAAGACGACTTTACAACAGATAACCTTATATGATTTATGAGAATTTATGTTGAACAGTTATATTTTCACCACACTAAACCATTTTAGAAAATTAACGTTTAAATTCTCTTCCAATAATATGCATAGTTGGTGACAAATTGTGTTTTCTGATGTTCGAGTCTCGTTTTTAGTGTAAAAGTATTAATGAATAATTAATCAAATCACGAGACTAATGAAACTTTTACTCCCATGAGTCCAGAAAAAAGAAATTCAAACTGTAACTAATTTTATTGACCTTCACTTCCTTCATATGTATGTATCTCTTCTTCCAAAACAGTAAGATAGAAGAGAGAATTTCTTTTTGGAAGAATCTCTCTTTCATAACCTGATGAAATTCACAATCATAGTACTAGCTCTCCATATAATCATTCAAACCCTAGAAGAGAAGTAGAGAACCATACCCTAGTCTATCTCCTACTTTACATAAAGATCCCTAATTTGACTTTTCTTTGTCATCTTACTCTTTCCTCGTATACTTTTTTTTCTTCTGAAGTTTAGCTTAATAAAATAACCATTACCAACTTTCTTTTACTTTATCTATTTCGTTTTGTTTTAATAGGCGGAGATGCTGGTGACAAGAGTCTTCGATATCGTGAAGATAAAAATACAAGTACAACATCAATGCATCCTAAAGTATACGTTTGCATCCACAAAAATCATTTATTAAATAATATGTATACATCAACATTTTTTGAGTATCTTAAAAAATTCATTATATCAATTTATACGACATAACAAGAATCGTACGACCTCATCAACATTGCTGCAACAAGGAAGGAAACTAAAGTCCGGGAGAGCAATGAGAACCGTGTTGACTAGAGCCGAGAAGGAGCAAGTGAGAGCGACGAGTAATGATGATTGGAGTTTAAAGATTTCAAGTGCATCAAATTATTTGATGGTGTAGCAACAACTAGGGTTTGATAAGAGAAGTAAGATGGACACCCAAGAAGAAGAAAATCTTGTCGATTTGTTGCTTTCTATAATGATTATTGTACATGCATGGCTGTGGTAAAATCGTAGATGAAACTTAAAAAATGTGCTAAAACATTCTCTCAGAGTTCGAGCCTGAAACAAAATCACACCTACATGGAAAATTTAGGTTTTACATTTGGCCATGTTGTTTATTTGGTAGTCCGGTAACAAACTATACAAATACAACTACCTTTTAACAATTAACTGGAAAACACTTTGAACTAGGATTAAACAGTGCAGTGATGATCCCTTTAAAAAAGTTTCATTCTATAGTACCAAATGCGTTGATGCGTTCCTACCGTGATGACCAGATCAATTGGTAAGACATTAAAAAATGATTTGTCATGGACAGCACGTCATCCTTGTAGATGTTCCACAGTAGACATAACCTATAATCCCAACAGTATAAATATATACTAGTTTGTAATACTTGTAGCATTTCTATGTTATTTTTTTTAATTTAGTTTTATGTTTAATTAAGCTTTGGTAATCATTTTAAGTTAAGAACACTTTCTTTCTCCTTTAAAAAAACCCAACTTTATTATAAAATAATTAGTAAAAGCACTGAGCATTTCTTCATTCTAGATATGTTTTGGCTTTACTGCAGGAGAGCATAAGAAGACCAACACATTGGAAGATCTTGACACCACTAAGGTTTTGTCTTGTAAACCTACTTTAAGATCTTTCATAGATTTGGTCCCTTCATTATTTTAACATTTAATAATTGCGTAGTATAATTCTGTATTTATTGCTTATTGATGATCTCACCAACGGTAATATAGCATACCAAAACTAACTATTTTCTCCAGCCAAGAATACCAAGAAAGACAGTAAATCATGTTGACTATTGGCTTTATACATAGACCCTGCTTTGATGTTAATTTACGTATCGAAATTCCTACACGGATAAATTGTATTATGATTTTTGAAATATAAAATAATATAAAGAGATACATTAAAACAAAAGGAAATCGCCCACCGTGGGGCTCGAACCCACGACCACAAGGTTAAGAGCCTTGCGCTCTACCAACTGAGCTAGACGGGCTTTTGATAAGTGTTCTACATTGATATATAAATCCTAGTTAGATCCAATATAACTTTGATATTTATTGGCAAACATTACTTTCTGGAACTTGAAATCTCAACATATGCTTTTTATGTATAACAGTTAAGTGTTATGATTTTCTGTTAGACATTCATGTTAAGTCTTAGGAATTCATTGACAATAAGCACAAACAACTAAAAATATATGTTAAAGTTGTACTGTTGAACAATTCCTCCATAGATGGAGTCTAGTTTTATGAAAGTTGGTTTGAAAAAAGAAATAACTATTTTTCAGAGATTGGATGGGGAGCACTGTTAAGTTCCTTCGGAGCTGTCCCACAATCTTCAAGATCGAGATTTAATGGTTCTTGTTTGGTAACTTGTGTAGGCTTCTCCTTGCTTTTGCCCCATAAAAGTATATAAAGTCCCACGATGATGACCATTGATCCTATCACACTTTTGTCATACCACATACACATTTCATGTGACTATTAGTAACAAATGTCAAAAAGAACCACTTAGTATCTATCGTACGTTAGGCGGAAAAAAACCCATAAAGTTAGGTGTCCTTATTTTAGATTTATATTTATCTCAATCTCCACCATGATCAATCGTATTTATCTCACAGATGAAAGGTCTGGATATGTTTCAATGATATTCAACCAAGTTAATGCAACTTAAGTATGAATTATGCAACATTATATCATGATGCGTTTGATCAAATGCAGACTTGAAATCGTTTTTTTGTTACGTTGAAATGATTAGATTTTTGTTTTTTTTTGTAATCATGTTGAAATGGTAAGATATATGAAACATATGAGCATAAAGATATATAAATAAATAGAAAGAAAAAAAAGTAGGTTACCTTCCACAGTAAATTTGCTCATGAAGAAAAAAAAAGCTGAAAAATGCTGCAAAGACTTGAATCAAAGGGATGAAGCTAGACGTGAAAACCGGACCTCTTTGCTGGAGACACCATGACATTCCCACGTAGCACAATCCAGATCCCACAATACCCTATACAAGTACCCATCAGCTGCTTAATTTTATATTTTTGAAACTGTAAAAGCAAACTTCAAATGTGCAAACGTAAATAGACTTTTTCTTCTAAAAATAACATGTTGGCAACTTGTGAAACATTGGACTACAAGTAACCGCACTAAACAATAAATTCAGTCTCCCGTAAGAAAAGCTTAAATGCACATAATGTATTTGATTTGATAGATTTGGTCGGTCAAGTAAATAGTTACTGTAATTACTTACCGAATAAAGTAAAGCTAAAACTTGGAACTTCTCTTTAACGACCCACATGGATATGCTCCTCTCTGAGATTAAACTCAACAAAGCAGATTGGATCACACCAAAAAAAGAGAGGATAGTGGTGCTTGTGTATTGACATGGATATTTCCGGCATATTTTAGCTTGAACAATGAACCATGATGACCATATTAAGATAGATATGATCAGCATGACCGAACCCATTGCCCATTTTTGCGTTACCGCAGTGGTTGGACTATTTGACGTTTCTGTTTGTGTTTGAGCGTTTTGTGGAGTTAGTGAGGCTCCTTTATAAAGTGTAAGTACCAAAGCTCCACATATGCATATCATTGTTCCAAACACTTTGGCTCTTCCTATGTTGTTCTTGATGTTCAACGTCTCTTGCCTAATCATTTTCATTATTTGATTACATTGTTCAATACTAGTTTATAAAAGTAATTGTGATAGTTATAGGAAATGAAGAATCCAATAGTATGGAAATGTTCTTAATCTTTTCATTACCTAAAGACTAGAGCCAAAGCAAAAGTGACTGAAGGAACCATGTTGCTGAACGCTAAGGCAAAAGTGGAAGATGTATATTGTAGTCCAATAAGAAAGAAATATTGCACCAAACTTGTCCTGCAAAATTGAAATTGACAGAAAAAAAATTAGACAATTTCTTGACGTCCAATGTTAAAACTAATATCAAAAGAAACTTACCCCAGGAGAGCGCTTAAGAAAAGTGAACACAAGATACCACCAGTGAGTTTTGGCCTGTTATGTCTACAAAAAGAAAAACCAAATTAATTTCTCGTCAGTGGAATACGAATATATCTTTTTTCCTCAAAAAAAATGTAATTAATTTTTAAGAATTTGTTGACTTTACACAAAAGAGACTGAAACCAAGAGTCAACAAGGCACTCGAACTTCGAATAAACCAGACATACACTTGTAATTTAATAAGTATATTCAATCCAGAAAAAAAAAGAAACTTCCAGGATCTTAACTAATCAGTAATCAACAAAACCAAGAAAATACTGGATGAATTACTTGAATTTTTATGATGAAGAAGATATGTGGCTAGAGTGAAGCCATGACTAGGTCACTGTATCCAAAGGTTCGAGTAGTTATATGATATAGACATAGAAAACACAAATACCTTTCTAAGAAAATAGCAAATGGTGTCAAGAACAGAGTTCCTGCGGCAAGTCGGTAAGTGGCCGCAACCATACGATTAACTCCTTGATTAAGCATCTTCTTGAACATAACGTTTACAACGCTTAACGCAATGTTGATAATCGACATCATAAACACAGCTTTCCATAGTTTCGTATCAAACTTCACCATAGTTTGGTATGTATATATCAGTGTATGTGTGCGTGTATATATAGATAAACACTTCTCTCTATGTAGTTTTCAGATGTTGATATGAAATAAAACTTGGATGATGGTGTGACTATATATCGTGTCTCAAATAATGCTCAGAATGGTATCATTATCGCATTTGTCTTTAACTAATCTCATTGTGCTTTGAACTTTGGCTTTTCTGTCATTGTTCTCTCAACTATTCATGACCAAAAAAGAGCGAGAGAGAAAAAAAAAGCTGATTAATTAATGGAACTCTCGTAGTTTCCATTATCACAACGTGACATCATGATTCATACACCAATAATATGTTTAATTCTATACGTATAGAAACAACTTGGATTAAGAGCATAATGGTTTTGCCAGGTAACCCTTTGCCGTATATGGTATAGCCATTTTTTTTTATTAAACAGGAAAAGTGTTACTAATCATGTTTCTGTGGGTCGGTCCACTGACTACAGATAAGTCCAATTGTTTCTACATGGAAGTTAGAGATTTATATTGCATTACTACACATTGAACTAGCAATTTTATATTGGAGAGAAATCGATCATCTATGACCTAAACCAATAAGATATAACTCCTTGTCCAATAGAAACCATCAGACCACCAACAAGTGATAAGGTATATCAATTCAATCCCCGGTATAGCCGTATTGGATATTCAGTTCTTGTTATTATCAATGGGTATAACAAGTAAGACAAAGAAACAAGTAATACAAAGAAGGACGACAGAAACTCCCTATAAAATGTTAACTAAGAAAAGGATTTGCAAACACAATTTTATATTTGGCTTCAAATGCTTATTTTAGATGCATTTTTCTTCAGATCATCCATATTCTATTAAAAATAGAAATTGACTCGTGGTCTGGTGGTAAAGAAATCTCGGCTGAGGTGTCCGCCATCACGAGTTCGAGCCTCGGCCACAGCGGATTTAACATGGTTTCCGTTTGGCCTTCAGGACCCCTTCGGGGGATAGTCGGGTCTCTAAATAAGCCCTGGACACCTGAGTTATAAAAAAAAAAAAAAAAATAGAAATTGATTTTTTTTTCTTTAATCTTGGAAGTATCTCAGACCCATGAATAGACCCAGACTAATACTCAAAGAGGTGGTGTAACCCACAGATGGATCCTCACTCCGGATATTCAAATGGACTGTAAGATAGACTCATATCCGCGTGGCCACAAGGAAAGATGTAGTGGGATGCCTTCGAACTCGGATTATTTAGTATATCTCAAAACTCGCCTACCACTAAACCACTATCTTGTGGTTTAAAAATAAAATAAAAAAAAACAAAATAAAATAGAAATTGATATTTTATTGTATATGTGGAGAAAGATAATAGTTATTAATTTTTAAAGACATTCTATTTTATAGATATACATTACATTGGATAAATATTCATATCTATTTTCGACTATATCTAAACTTTGTTTAGGAATTATTTTTTATAGATAAAAACAGAAAAATACATTGGAAAAAGTTTAAAGCCGCATCTACTCTATTAAAATAGAGTCTTTCTTTTTATCTACTGATACAAATTATCATTTAAATTTGGATTCTTTCTAGAGTGTTACAAATAATACAAACCATATAGTTAGTTGAACCGCATTACTTAAAGTAAACCGGTGCTTATTTATGGGATATAGTCTTGAACTTACTTTTGTTTTTAGAACAATATGGTTTGGTTTCTGGACTTAATATTAAGGAAAAACTCCAAAAAACATTGAATAAATTTTTCACCTTAATGGATCAAAAAATCAATTATTATTTTCAGGCCTAAAAGGTATTTAATAATTTTAACAAAACAAAATTGTCTATTATTAATCATTTATTTAACTCATGTACTTTCAAACATGTTAATGTATTTTTATTTTAAATAACAATCACCTTTTTGATAAATTTCAATGGTAACTTTTAAATAATTTATTGTTTTATTTTTCTTAAATAATTTACTGATTTTTAAAAAAATGTTACGCAAAACCGAAAACCAAATTTAAAAACTAAAATTCAAAACCAAAAGTTGAAAATGCATGTTATATTTTTAAAATTGTTATTATTAACAATTTTAATGTGAAATACATGTTTCCCTTGGATCGGTGAAAGGCTGAGAAAAATGATTTTAAAATACATATATTTTCTCTAAAAAGGTCAAACTACATATATTAATACCACCAGTTTAATATTACGTATATATGTACTCATTAGTCTACAAAGGTAGATGAAATGGTTGATTATTGATAAGTGATAACTTAATAGTAATATTTAAGTTTTGAAAGTAACTTGGATTTCTTTATAATCTGCACCTCACGTTGGATACTCGTCAACAAAGTGAAAGACATACTTTTAAATCTCTATTATTTTAGAGTCGTGTGTCTAACATATATTGAAACAGAACAATATACAGTAGTTACAAGAATCATAAAAACTACAGAGATCTAGCCAAGCAATAAGAAGCATCTATACGACCAAGACGCACGTTTTAATTTGGTTGATTTCAGTTTCACTTTGTAGAGCCCTAGCTGAATGCCGTAGTATTCAATAGGTATGCCTTAGGTTTATGGAATAGATATGTTATTTTCCATTATTCTGATTGTACTTTTGTTAATAACGTATTATATGGATTTAGATTTGATTAATAACTCAACGAAAATATAATACAAACAAACCAAGATAATATAAAATTGATTTTAGTTATTCTTATTTAGAGTTTGGAAATTAAACCCGCACACATTTTCAAAATAATGATATGAAAAAACTAGAAATATCACTACAATTAGTGTTAAGTTATTCCAGTTCATTGATAACATTGTTTAGAAATGTCAAAAAATGTTATAAGAAATTAGTTAATATATTTTGACTCGAGTCAATATAAATTCTTACCGTAGTTATCTGCATTTCACGTTGGAATAGTAGTCAGCTAAATGAAAGACTGCCTGTTTGACATACAATAAAAAAGGAACCACAGTTGTAGTTACAAGATTCTTGATAAAAAAGTAGATCTGATCAGACAATAAAAAGAATCTATACTTTGTTAATTTGTGATATATATTATAACGATAATATTTTATTAGTTTATAAATATCATATATATAGTAAATAAAGATTTGACAAGAGTTTTCACAATGCTAATGGAGATTAGAACAATGCGTCAAATCCTGTCTCAAAAATATGATGCCTTTCTTAGTTCTGAGTATATTTCACTTGTTTATTTCAATTCGGTTCCTTTACATTTCGTGACATCTAAACTTTTTATTGTAGTATCCGAATTATTTAGCGCGTTAGACATTCACATATTCACTCATGAAAACAACCAATTTACAGATACTCATTTCTTTTTTTATTTTTAAATATAGGTTTTGGAATTTTTATACATATTAAAAAGATATCTTATTTTCAAATTTTTTTATGCTTCCGGCTTATGTTTTTTGGGACTTCCTTCAGAGCCGAGCCATACATAACCGCCTTATTTCAACATCTAATTATATGTTGCAAGTTGCCACTGTCTATATAACTTATTAAGCTTAACCATATATTTCATCCGTCGATTCCATTAGTAACTTACGTTCCACATCTACGAATTAAAACCTAAAAGTTAAGTTTTTAACTTTGATCACATTTATATTATCAGTTTTTTAAGGCTTTTTTTTTAAACATGTGGATAAGTGTTATATTTTTATAATCAAGAACTAACCAGACATAAAGTATATGCACCTTTTTACTCGCTTAAGCTGGTCTTGCGGCCACGAAAATATATCCATTTCTTGGTCTTCAAATGTTTTTTTTTTTGAAACTTACGGTCTTTAAACGTTTCAATATTCTTTTCAATTCTTTTTTTCCTCATTTTTGAACGTGATATATTATATATTCCGTAACCATCATTTACTAAACCGTGTTTTGACAAAATATGCATGTAAGAAAAAGATTAGAAAAAATGTTTTTTCCGACACTAAAATCGAATAAACCAGTTAGATCTTTTTAACTTTTTAAGTCACGACCTGTAAATGCCGCCTTGGTCGCTAAGTCAAGTTGAAATGAAATTGGCTAATATTTTAATATATTTATTTTTATTCTCATATAAGAAGAAAAATTATTTATATGCATAAAACAGACTGACGTATATTTACAAAATGAAGTGGCGAAGAAATGATAAACAAATGGGGATGTATTATTGCGCATCTTTTAAACAATAGCATAAAATTCACGCAAATTTTAAAATTATTATACTATTTATTCGATAGCATGCTAATGTACATGATATCACATAGTAATTTGGTAATAACATATACACAAAATCGTATTCCTCTTAATTATTGTTTACCATCACGTCATATTTGGAAACATATAATGCCATTTCTACACAACTTTTCTTCTGACAAAATTTTTAAAAATGGTAAAACATCTTAATAGTGATTACTAAAAAGAGTTACACATGATTTTATAGGGAATTCACACTGAAATGAATGGCTATGGACATTTTATTTTATTATACCAAATGAAATAATTGACAAAATGTTTGGTACGCTACTTTTCTTTTGCTCAAGATATTAAACAAAAAGACAACTCCAACTTGGGTTGCCATTATAATTCAAAGTATATTGATAAATAGCTTTTTTTTTAAAGCTGATTTATTATATGGTATTTTGATTATCAGAAGCACAATGAATCCAAAATACAGAGAGGGTCCATACCGCAATATAAACTCAATAAAAGATAACGAGGCGAGTCACACTTTGTCAATTAGGAAGTTTCTCAAGAGAAGCATACTCGAGGGTCTAATCTAATCTTCAAAAAGATTGAAAGCCTTTAGTTTTCTTTCGCATACTGTACCCGAAAGTTCTTACATTACGCGGTACACACCTTTGTCCGCAAAGGATAGATTGTGTTGTAGTTGAAAGATCAAATAATGATAAGAATGCAGAGAAAGAAGAGGATCTTGATGAAGAGGACTTGTCTTCATCGGGACTGTTTATTGGTCACAAGGGAAGTGGATGGAACAGAACAGGAACAGTAACAATGATACTGTACGAAAGGTCAGCTTGAGATCAAGATCTTGAAGGTAGCGAAAGATAAAGCTCGAGTTATTTAAAACACAGATATTAACACTTGTGCCATGTCTTTTTTTTGTTCTTGAAAACAAAACTATTCAACCACTTGTTTATACAAAACACAAGTGTATGCGTAGAAACAATCATCAACACCACAAAATACAAACTCAAGACCTATTAAATAAAAACAGTGGATAGTTACTATGGAGAATAGAAAAACGTTCTCTATACAACTGTACCTTATAGAAAAATCTTTGTAGTGCCTGAGACCGAATGCTTCAAAGATACTTCTGCTTGCCACTAAGCAACCTTTCAAATTCTGATCCTAGTCCTTATCGTAGAAGACAATAGGATGATTTCACATGGTTATGCCAAGCCGCAACGTTTTGCCCATCTACCGTCACCCAGTCCACAACAGTTGCAGCAGGCTGTTCGTACCATTCATCCAGCTGCATTCATACACAAACAAAATGCTATTTATTATAAAACCTTGAAAAAGAGTGTTTCATTAATCTATAATAACCATGTCCAAAGCACAATTAATAATAATGATAGTGAGCTTATAAAGTCAAAGGAGTTCCCTACCAAACCCCATACGTATTTGCAGTGCTCCAATGAAGTTTGAGCATTCAAGACTGCAGTCTTGAGCTCAGGCAACCATTTCTCTGTTATTCCATTATCTTGTTCTGTGGCAAGATCTAGGCAATGCTTAGTTGTCCTGTACATTGTATTCTCGCATAAAGAATGAATCAAGCAGACAATAATATGGCACAACTGAGATGATAAAGGTGCATCAACCACACGATAGTACATAGAAGTATTGCCTTACCTTTCATATTCTTGCTGGGAATGGTAAGCATGGCTTAGTAGAGAGCGACCACTTTCAACTAAATCTTGAAGCATATAGAGGGTGTTATCAGGACTTTGGAAGAAAGCAGACACTTCTTTCTCAATGAAATCTTTAGAGTTTTTTGAAATGTCTGCAACAACCTCACACGCTGGAATTATAGTGGCCATTGCGTATTCCCCTGCAGCTAGAGGCTGCTGCTTCCAGAACTCAGCAGCATCCTGAGCAAAAATCGGAACATCACACAGAGTTGTGCCAATTCCAATTAATAGGTTTTTTGTTCAATAACAAAATCAAATGGTTAGAAGAATTATTACCATGTTGGCCTTGAGAAGAGTAGTATATATGGTTTCAAGTTCGGATCTGCGAGCATCAAATTCTTCAATTTTCTTCCATTTCTGTTTTAAGGAATGTTCAGCTTCTTTCCTTTCAGCGCATAATTTATTCAGCCGTTGTATTTCAGATATCAATGTACATGTGCCAGGCATGCGTACAAGATAAGATAAATGGATCCTAAACGTATGATCATTATCGTGCAACAAGTTTACATGCAGCAGCTGGCCTAAAAACAATCCGTAGGCGCAAGCTAAGCCATTGCTAAGCAGAAAGCCTGAAACTATGTCCTTTTTAAACATTATCTGCAGAAATAACCAAAAAGAAACCAAAAAGTAGATGATGAGAGCAACCTGTCGTTCGAGGAGCTGGTTGTTTGAACCTTCGGAATGAGTATCTGTGGCTATCTTCCCATTACCATTAAACTGATAACTTAATGGCGAGCTCACATAAGAAGAAGAAATCTCTCCATTACTCGGTTGTTTTCATACTTATACCTGTTGAATAGGTTGACATCAAATGGCTTTAATAGTTAATCAATACACTAGAACATGAATTTCGGAGGATAGTCATTCAGTAAAAAGAGAGGCAAGTATAAATATCATTGATCAAACAACTATAAAAGCAAGTCCTGGAACAGCCTATATCGAACAGATAAGACACATTGAATGGAAGTTAACTGCCAACGACAAAGACTAAGTAACTATCAATTGCATATTAACTTGCATGATCTGCCTCTGAAGTTTCAAGAAATCATCAGAAATAGCATGCAAGGTGAATTTCAAGTAAATCAAACCCGGCTGAAGCAGAATTGCACATTTGGAGAGAGGCATTTTAAGGAAAGTAGAGAGTCACCTCAATGTTTCAGCATCAGCTCTGACATCTACCCTCTCTACCTCCTTGGTTATTAGGGTCTTAAGACGTAGGGTGTGAGCAGCAATAGCCTGAAGGAGAAGAGGAGGACTACTCAAGCAGTTCAATAAAACAGCTCTCATCTCATCAGATATTTCTCCATCATACTCAAAACTCAGCTTCGCAGTTTCAAGCTCAGGATGCGAATGAATTCCGCTTCCTTCATAAGCAGGGAAAGAGTTACATATTCTGTCAACCATTCGCGATGCAAGTGACTCACAAGCTTTCCTAACACTCCTCTCCCGAGTAGTTTCAAGAATGACATCATCCGCCGACTTACTTCCTCTGACAGAAGAATAAACAGCTTCCCTCTCGATATCAGTGCTGAGCTTACTCGTTAAATCACCTAAATAATCCAAACCCGACCTCTGTGCATCCCTCGCTTGATTCACATAAAATTGTAGTCTTTTGTGATATTCGGCAAATATTCTTGCTGCTTCATCACATTGCTGATCATAAGCTTCAAGCGTTACTTGCTTATGCCTGAAAAAAAGAATAATACCACAAAAAAACGATTCAAAAAATCTACTGTACATATACAATGGAAACGTAGCAAAGTACATTCCTTTTAACATACCCAGATCGCTTAACTCATGTAATTAGTTATCCATGCTTCATCTTAGCAGGAAGATAAGTCTGACAACCCGTCCCGTGGACCCAGGCTCACAGCCCGCAGGACACCGACCCTAATCCTTCACATGTAAACCCTCACTGACTCGCCATGTAAAAATACCTCACCATTTAACTAACCTTCCACAAGACAAGTTGTTACCAATTGAACTGCAGATCAATTGGTGACAGCTTGTCTTGTGTAAGGTTGTTAAAGAATGAGGTCTTGGGTTCAAAAAACGCTAATAGGGAGTCAGTGAAGGGTCATATGTGAGGGATTAGGGTCCGTGCCCTACAAGACTGTGAGTCTGGGTCAACGGGACGGGTTGTCACATATAAATTCTCACTGACTCTCCATGTAAAGACCTCACCATTTAACAAACTTCCACAAGAAAAGTTGTTACCAATTGTATCAATTGGTAACAACTTACAATTGGTAAAAAGTTGTCTTGTGGAAGTTTATTAAAGGGTGAGGTCCGCCAAGCGCACCAATAACCTACCTGAAGAGTCGGTGAAGGTTCACATGTGAGGAATTAGGGTTGGTGCCCTGCAGGACGGTGAGCCTAGGTCCAAAGGACGGGTTGTCACTATAAGATGGATATCAACTACTTCAGGAAGCTTACAAACCCTTGTCTCAGAAATGTAAATCCAAATCCACAAAAACATTACTGCTGACATATTCCATCCTAAACCTAGCTATACTATTAGCAAGTTCGAAAAAAAAATCAACACATAACCAAAAACCACCAATACTTCAGCACAACGGTAACTAAAAATCCAAACCTTTAACTATCCCTCTCATCAAGCATCCTCTTCCTCTCACCTTCCTCTCTCGAAACCTCCAACATCCTATCTCTCAATCCCTTCCTTTGCCTCCTCACAACACTCCTCAACCTCTCCACATCCTTCACAGCCACCTCTCTCTCACCCAACGCACCCTCTCTACTCTCAACACCACTCAAAATCTCCTCCTTAACTAAATCCACACTATCACTACCCTCACCATGAACAGTGATGTTACGCCTAATGCTATCAACAGTCTTCTCAGACTTCACTCGGTTCATTAAAAACTCCCAAATTGGTATCATGTTCCCTCTACATATCTTTCCAACGGAATCAAGGGAAGGTACGTGGGGTTTGTTTCGGTATCCCATTTCTTTCTGGAGCCATTCTAGTATCGCTTCTGGCGACGGAGATGAGTTTGTTACGCTCTGCATTTTTTTTTATGGAATCGCCGATACAGTGATGATGCTTTTTCAGTTTGCGTTCTGAAGATTTGAAAATTATGATCCGGGTCTGGGTTTGGGTCCGGGTCGAATTGTTTAGTAAGTTAAGTGATTGGATTGTAATGAGACGAAACAAATATTGTGGGTTAAATTTAAAATTAGAAACAAATGCAGGGGTATAACTGAGACGATCTGGTATGGTTGGTGGTAAGAAACCAAAAAGCAAACCGAAACCGTTGCCTAACCAAACAACCCATGTTTGGGTGAAAAAGAAAATTCCAAAAAAAAAAAATATTCGGAACTCAAATAAGTAATATTTTATCTTTATGTTTGTTTTGATATGATATCTAAAATATATAAAATCGAAATATATTAACCAAACTCAAAATAAGTTAGACTTAGGCAAAGTTATAACATATCCAAATTTTGAAATACTTTTAACTGAACCCGACCATAATATATACAAAATTCGTATTGAGTATAGAAAGCTTAACCTAAAACCATGAACGAATATCTGAACCCTATCCATTTTGAATAAGTTTAAACCGGTATATAAAAGAATCAATCTCTTTGTATTTTCA
>CAKOAT010641820.1:101860-152232 GCA_932364175.1 Eruca vesicaria subsp. sativa
TTTACATAATATTTTTTTTTTTTTTTTTTTTTTTTTTTTTTATTATTATTTCTCGAAAAAGATACAAGAAATTACCTTTATTTTGATCCCACACACGGGAACTTGGAACACACTTCACACTACCACTAACTTTACAAAACCTACTCCAAAAAAGTATTTTCTACTCACCAACTCACTTCTCTCACTCTAGAACCTGCTCAACCACGTTCCAAGCAAAGTGATGTCAGTCCTCCGAGACTGATGAGCTCGTGACAAAGGATCCAACCGAGCCTGCACTGTTTGTTTTATCTCAAAAATCACCGCTTGCGCAGGTCTTGACGAGCCTACACTATTTGGTACAGCATGTACCCTCGCATTCCTCTCCTTCCAAATAGAATATATCGAAGCTTGATACACCAACTTAATAATCAAAGCCACAAACTCATCCGTAGTAGGCGCTTGCAACCATCTCAGACTATCCTCAAACAAAACCGGCGGAGTAAGATGGAGTTTAGAGTAGAAGAAGGACCAGACCTCTTTACTGAAAACGCAGTCAAAAAACAAATGCTGTCTTGTTTCATCCGCTTGATTGCAGAGGATACATACTGCAGGAACTTGTAACCCCCACCTTCTCATTCTATCACGCGTTCCGTGATAAATGCATGCTTCGGAATTCTTCCTTGAAATCAGACTTGTCGCGACCAAGAGACGCGTTCTCCCTGTGGGTGCAGGGCTGCCCAAGTGTCAGCAGTGGAAAAAGATGTCGAGGCAACTCTGTTACCCGGCTTCCAAAGATAAATATCCTCCGCTTCTGAAGCAAGAATCGGCGCTGGATCCGGGAGACAATCCCTTACAAAGGTGATGATGTTGTTTCTGCTCCGACTTCGACTTAGCCACCAATCCCCACCCTGCAAAGCATCAGCTACCACTGCATCTATAGACAAGCCAGTAACTGCAGGTCCTCTGATACCCGTGAGCTCAATCAAAGGACCCAAAGAGGTCCAATTATCATGCCAAAACCGAGCTGTTCTACCCCTTCCTACTTCGCACACCACCATAGGCCGAGCAAGATGTCTCAACTTGCACAAGCTCTTCCAGATCCAACTATCAGGTCTTTGAGGCCGAAGTTCCCAGAAATTCTGGTCCCCAATTAGTTAGAAAGAAAGACATAACATAATGGTATTTGTGTTAGTTCATGACTACACAAAGTCGACCCCGTAATATTGGATGCTGAGGAGAAAATAAATCCACAAAATGTAAGGTACAATCTTTAATAAAATATACAGAATCAAGTTCGAGATACATTGTTTCTAAAATTCGTTTCGAATGAAATGAATTTTGAAAACTTGGGGACATCTTCTGCAGGTTATAAGAATGCCAAAACATAAAATGTATCCTGATATTTAACTTGGTTCCACTTATTAAGTACTGAAAAATTAACAAACCATGATGGTTTTGGGACCTCTATTCTCCTCCAGCGAGCCGGGGCATCCAGTGCGGCAACGTTGTATTTGTCAACCGAATTAGGGTTCCGGCATCTACTTCTCCATCTTCATTCCTTTCCGATGTGTCCCTATAAGTATCAATATTAGTGCATTCCATTTTATATTATACACAATTTGCTAATAGCTAGGCAAATAGTACTAACTACTAAGAACACAAAATATATATAATTGTGTAACACATGAACATACTCTTATTATTAATCAATAGTAACACATTTAATTTGTTTTTTTTTCCATATATACGTAGCCAAGTGAAATCGATATGTAGAGTACCCAAGAGATAGAAGAGGATTGGGAGCTAGAGGCCCGGGCAACGGCTGTGGTGGCTCACATGGTGGTGTTGCCAGTGAGGCTAATTCTTGGATAGGATTTTGTGACTCAAAGTCTTCTGTTTGATCAGCCTGCTAAATCCAATACTTGTTATAGAGCTATTTTTTTGGTTCAAGTTATAGTACTATTTTCACATTAATTCTAACATAAATTAAATATATGTAATCCAGATACTAATCTCTGAAACTTTAACCTCCAAATTACTTATATACGTATAGTCAAAGATGATGACATCCGTTCACCTTCTTTGTTAGTTGTTTCTTCAGTTCTTTGAGTTCCTTCTCCTATGTATGCCAAAAAAAGATCACACATTTATTAATTTAATTCGTTTGGAAACTCAAAGTATTCTAGAACTAAAATCTGGAATTGTATTTCTTAATTGCAAAAAAGAACAAACAAAGAATAGCAATCGTAAGATCACACACACATAGATATATAGTCCAAGTACAAAACCATTACATTAATGAGTAATCATCTTCAAACTAATATATTACCTTTTTCTTGAGCTGTGCTATGGACTCTACCATGAGCTGATTCTGTGCTCCCAAACCAAAAAAAACTTGGGTCATGATTAGTTAGATGTAGTATATGAGTATATCTATGTATCTGTGTGAATATATCTTATTTACATGCAGAACATTATTAGAAAATGACTTGTACAAATGATCGGTGCATACATGTATACTAGATAAAGATAAATTATATAGATATTGGTAAATAAACCTTTCTAGAGCGAGTCTTCTTGAGAGAAGTATCAAGTTGCATCTCCAGATCTTGAAGCTCTCTGATACTTAGAGCATCCACCTCTTCTCCATTTAAGTGCCTTATATTAAATAACATATTTAACTTCTTTTTTTTTTATAAAGAAGGAAAAATCAATTAAAATATTGTAAAGGTCCTTTTCTATTCACATGAAAACACTATATTAAATAACTAAGTTACTAAATGAAAATGCAATGTTTTATATGGTGTAAATTTGTAAACGTGTGCGTTTATTATGTATGGATAGATGATCCTTTAGTAATATATAAGTTTCTAACCTTAAGCTTCTTTGCATAACATCAACCATCCTCAAGAGCTTCGAACATTCTGTTGAACACTCACCCTACCAACAACAATAATAAGAACTGACAAGCAATATTAAATTTACAATAGAAAATAATTCATATGTAATAGATATTAATTGATGTGCTTAAGAACCTGTGAATTCAAACTGGGTGTAGTAACATCTTGTCCGGCGTATGAACATCTCTCATATCGTTCAAGAATTCTCTCCATGCTAAACATCGTTTAATTGAACTTGAATTAATGAACACTCAGATGTAAATACTATCACCAAACCGCATATTGAACATAAATGCTACCCAATACCACCACATGCAGGATTTTATACACTGTTTTACAATATTCCTTAGGCTAAAATCATTATTAGATCAAACTAAACCATATTTCTTCGAACATATTTGCAAGAAATTTCATTTTTGGACATACGGCTTAAAGCTAAGAAGCCAGAAAAGTAACATCATGGGCGTGTATATGTTTTCATTTGAAGATCGAGGTTAGTCCTAGGTTCGACCAACAAAAAGACAAAGCAAGGCACAAAGCTCCATGACAAAGGCTTGTCATGCTTCAAACAACATTTTACTGTATATCTTAATTATAAAACACAATATCACATACGAATTATTACTTTCATGTTTACTATTATTACAATCATGGTTCAAATCTCACTCCTATTTATAGTAGATTTGGTTTCTCTCTTTAGTAATTTTGTGTATATTTTGATATTTTGTATTCACTTTCTTAAAAAAAAACAAAGCAAACTTCAATGACATGAGTAATAGCCCAAGTATTCCTTTGGACATTAGACCTACTCATTGGTTCATACCCTAAAGGTGGGTATCAAAAATTTGCTTGTACTTTATATCATACTTGCTCTGCAACCTTTTTCCTATAAACCACCCTTTTCCGTAAGGTGAAAGAGAAACAACTCACACCTAAACTAAAAGAAAGATCTCTTAGTATTTCATGGTATTAATCAACTTATATTGGTTTACAGTTATGACATTATCCTCCATATGTTTCTGAATAATTCATATAACCAAAGGTACTGTTATATCTCACAATTATGGTTTGTTGACAATTGTCTCTACTCTCTTCTATTAATTTGATTCATGTTTATCTCTAACTTAGATGCAAGAACTAATCAGAGATGCAAGAATTAAACATGTGTATATTAATCTATCACATACATGTTTACAAATTCTTCTATGTAATCAAAATATCTGAGACACTTTCACACCAATCTTCACTAGCTAAAACCTATTAGTTTGCCCGATCTGTCAAAACATAAAATATAAGCTGATATTCCTATGTAGATAGATTATAATAGATTTGCAGTCTTAAAAAGAAAAAAGTTAGAGGGTAAAATAAGATCCGAATTATAAATAAGTTAGTTATGGAAGAAAAAAAAAGCCGAACCTGGAACCAGCAGAGTACTCAAAGAGCTTGCCTTTTGGAGAGAAGACAAGCAAAGCAACATCAGCATCACATAATACAGAGATCTCTTGAGCTTTCTTCACCAAACCCGTTCTTCTCTTTGAAAATGTCACTTGCCTCCTTATCTTGTTCTCGATCCGCCTTAGCTGAACCCTTCCCCTTCCCATTTCTTCAAAATCGTTGTCAAGAAACCAAAGCGAGGGCTAAAAAGAATACCTTCGAATTTTGACCAGAAAATGATGAAGAAAGAAAACCCTAGTTTCTCTCTCTTAAAAAGAAGAAAAGTAAAGTAAGATGAGAAATTACCAAAAAAAATTATGTAAGTTTCTATTTATGTGAACTAACTCTATATAAATTTGTTATGCACACAAAGGCACAAAGTCATATGAAGGAAAAAAGAGAAATTATCAAATGATACAATTAGGGAAAGTGAAAGCAGACACATTAGCTAATAATAATTCATTTATGTGCCCAAAAATAGTCTTCAGTTATTATAACTTGGTAACGAAATAATTAAATAACTCATTAACTGCTGGTTGTACGGAATTTGGCCTGTTTTAATTCAATAATTAAGCTGTAATTATCAAGATTAAAACGATACTAACAAATGCTGTGAATCCATTGGATCTTTTGACCAAATGGTATCAAATATATGAATGGAAAGAAAATACAGTACATATTAAAAATTAATAAAAACTTGACATATCACAGTGTTAAACACCACATAAAACAAAATAATTACCTTATCGAGAAATTTTGGAAATTCTAATTAAATGGAATAAAAGAAAAGAGACTGTTATATATATACACATATGTGGGAATATCAAGTAACAACTTAAGAATATTTTGTTCATGATGGTTCACGTTATACTGACATTTATATTTTATATATAAAAGAATTGTGAATTACTAAGTTAAGTCTTCTACTTCTTTTTGTCGCACAATTAAAAGAGTATAGCCTCAACTTATAGTGAAACTGAAAAAAAAAACTATTACAAATCCAAATAAGAAAAAAAAATCAAGGAGACATGAATATCTTATTCGACAATTTTGCGAATTGTAATAGACTGATGCAACTTTATAAAGGGCTATTCTCGTTTTGTATTAGACACAAAATGTCTCACACCGATAATTAGAAGGGATCCTTAGTAGTATATAAGATAGATAATACTATACAGTTGATATAGTCCCTACTATTAGAATTGAAACTAAAAAATTTATATGTTTTTTTATGGTAGCATATTTAGTTGTATACCTTCCATAAGTTTTTTATATTTATTTTTTATGGTAGCATATTTAACATAAAAATGGAGAAAAGAAAGATCTAATTTCCATAACAGTTTATATATGTACTATAAAATAAAGTGCAAAACCATCAGTTTAAGAATTTGGCTTATAGTTTAGTCCAAGAAAAAAAAGAAGAATTCGGCTTATAGTATTACAAGGCCCAATTCAAATGGATACGAGGAAAGCGATGATACTAACTTTGATCATAAAATCTAAGATGATTGAACATCGCACAGAAGGCCAAATTAGGGGGTTGTAAATGGCAATTGACATAAAATGTATTTTTTTTTATAAATTCTATCAGCTGATCCATTCAACACCGGGAGGAAACACATTTAATTTTTCAGAGTGTATTGGCTATCACACTATTTTAATCCAAGTTTAGAGTGTTTCTCGATTAATGTTAGAGGATGAACCGATCATGTGTTACAATCTACAATGTTAACCACCTAAACGAATGGCCAAATCCAAACTAACCAAATAGTGATAACTTAGTTTTTAAAGAAAATCGAATCTAAGTACAAACATGGATATATGTTTAGTTTCAAAAGATTATCAATAGGTTACCATCACTTGGTTATAAAATGTATATCTAGACAAATACTTTATATTCAATGTATACAAAATGCATGGGACTATATATTATGCACAACCCAATACACGTACATATGGTCTAAGTGTATGTATATATATTATGAGCATGTGGTCCAACGCAAATTAATAATAAGTTAATTTGGGTTAATGCGTTTTAGTACTAGATTAGTAATATAACTTGAGCGGGATAGACCTTTCATGGGTTCTCATTTGTGGTCCACCGCATTAAAATGTAATAATAGTTTGTCACTTTTGTTTATATATAGTGAAAACTGTATACCACCAATTCTGAAAGTTTCTGTACTATTACCAACTTATAAATCGAAGATTATGGGGACCATGATGCATATAGGCTTCCAAATGGTACTAAACCCTAATATTCAAATCTCACGCTGAGCTATCAAAGGTTGGGGACCATCCGATTTCGCGGTCCGAACTGTAAACAATTTTAAACATAACATTTTTTCAGAAAAAGAATAGCAGAAAAAGTCTATAAAAAATACGGTTAATATTTTTTTTCATTAGTGGGATTATAAGATGTGGTTACCAGGATGATGGATGACATGCTCCTTGTGTATATATATATATATATATATATATATATATATATATATATATATATATATGAAGAATCAAGTAGATGTGGTACCACAAATGTAGGCCAAAGGGGAACTCTTATACGATGTTGGAATTTCGAAGACAAGTAGTTTATATTACTGGTGACCCTTTGATGAGATTTAGGGACAACATTTTTTAGTCCCAATGCTCTTCATGTAATTTTATGAATTTATAGATAAACAATGAATGGCTATCTTATTTTATATATTATCTTATCTTTGATATACAATTCTTAACAATTTCAAAGAGAAAAACCGTCCCTACCACAAATATGTAAATCTCTACTCACACTATTCTACATATTTCTATGGAGATCCAAGAAAAAAAACATTTGTAGTCACTGTTGTAATTTCTGGTGCAGTCTAAACCCCAATCTACAATGTTGACCAATAATAATAAATTTTGGCGATACTCTGGATTTAATCTTAGTATACATAAATATATCTGTTCATTTTTGTAAAAAAAAAAACTAATTATATACGTAAAAAATATTAGAAAACTTATCATGATTTAAATTTGTATTCAAAACAGTCATATAGATCAAAGCACGTAGAACATCTTTAATATTACACTAATTGTTCTAGAAAACAATAAGAGTTTCCTAAATAATAAAGCATTAGGGAAGATGCTGTGAATATAATTGGGCACCTCTTGCATATGCTCCAGTTTACACCATCAACCTTTTCAACTTTACTTTTCCTTTTGAAAAAGGAGCTCGGCTATTATATCCAAGTGGGTAGAATGACCAAACAAAATGTATTTTTAAAACAATTAGCAATCATACTTACAGACGGAAATTGTAAGAACTAACATATTAGATTTAATAAGGTTATATAAAACTTTTTAGACAAATTAATACTTTCATATTTTATGACAAAACATCCTTAAAATAGGCATATACGTGAGATGGGAAAGAGAAGAAGTAAAGAGAAAAACGAGGTTGGTTGCACCGAGAAAAAAAAATGTATCCTTAATACTTCAAAATTAATTGACAATAAATATGTTAATCTATATATTAATATAGATCAAAAAAAATATATTAATCTTTGATCAAAAAAATATATTAATCTATATTTTATATATCACTTAACGTTCTTGGCTACTTTTTTATTTTCTGTAAAAAACGTTCTTGTCTACTTGATATAATTAATTTCAGTATAAAGTGCTGACATTTCAATCCCTGATTTATCTAATCACTACAACCCCTTCAATCTCTCACATTGCAATCCCTGGTTTATCTTACTTTGACTGTAATTTTGTAAGTTGTAATTACTCGTGTCACGATTCTCACCTTGTATATATATGTGATATGCAAAATGATGTAATATAATCACTCATTCTTATTTCTACATGATATCACAAAATCTCAAAGTTCATTTCTATAAGCATACATGTTTCTTGAAATAGGCTTTTGTTTTCTTGCATTTTCCGCTTTAATCTTTTCTAGTTTTCTTTGTAAGACAATAATATAAAGACCTTTAAAAAATAACAAATTAAGCATACATGTTCCTAATTTTTCTTCTCCTTCTACCAAGCCATTGTAATGCTTCTACAACACTTATTCAGTGTGCTTTTACCAACAAGCTAATTAAATCCATTTTTCCATGTTGTCATCAGCCAAAAACTTACTTGCCGCCAGCATCAATCAAACGCACACGTCCATACCATATTCGGACGTTGCCAGCACTGTAATATCCTATGGCATAGTGGTAAGATGTCCTCTCTACTTCACACCTCGATGTCTGCTCCTTCAGCAGAGCTTTTGCAACAACCACGACAAACAAATGTAGCTCTTGAGTCTTCAACGGACGCGCCAGGTTCCTGAATCCTGACTCCTATTTATTGGAGCTATGTGAGCTTGTAATATATACTCTGAAGATATTTAATTGAACCTGTCTGAGAGCAACATTTGCTTGTGGTGGCTGATAAAAAAATCCTGAAGAAGCAGAAAGTGCCGTGTGAAGTTGAGATTGTTGAGCTGAGAACAAGAGAGCACTCACCAAGCCCTTGAGAAAAAAAGTCAAGATTTAGCCCATCTCATAAAACGTTTACTCCATTCTAACAAAAATTGTTATGGCTACAAAATTTAAAAATATTTTTAACTATTTTACAGGATGTGAATGAAGTTATCTACTATTGATGAATTATTGTGTTAAATTTGAATTGTGTTATAAACATAAAAAACAAGAATGCTATAATTAAACCAAGTAGCAGTTTTTAAGGGAGTAGATCACTAATTTCCACGGAGAAACAGACAAAATAAAATGTAAATTATTTCTATAAAGTTCAGTTTATAATTGTGACTTGTGAGTGACAGTAACAAAACAATATTTTCATATTGATGCTTTATTTGATTTAATTCTTAAATTGTTAAATATACCTCACAGTACGCCTCTATCCGTGGGCTTTTGATAAATTTGAGCCTTTTAGCTTATGGTTATTTATAATTATAGTCAATTTTAATTTTTCTTAGTTGGGTTTACTAATGGGTTTGGATATTTATATATTATTAGTTTGACGGCCCATTCGATGCGGACTATTTCATCCCTTTCTGATAGGTTAGGAAATTGTTACAGTCAAATCCTTCTTATCTAACAAATTAAACACAATCAAAAACTAACTTTACGAATAATTGCATATACAACATAACATAATTAATGATATTATAACAGTCTAGAGTTTGATCTATTATTTTTATTTCTCATAAATATATGATATGTCACATTAACTATCATAGTTAAAAAAGTTCAGTTTCAACTTCAGAAAAATATGTTACATCCATCCTATAAGAGGTCAAACTACAAATTAAGAATGATCAAAAGGTCCAAAATTTTAGATAGAAATCACACATGATTAAAGAAGATATCCGTAGATTTGTCGATGCATATATATTCCAAACCATTTTATTAGCCTCACTAAACTTCTAAGGTTAGAAAAATACCAATTGATGCGATCTTACATTTTTTCTGTTATACCGTATGAAGACACAACTGTCTTTATATCTCCTTACATACTAATCAAAAAATATAGCCTCCAGTGTAAAATTCATTATAACTATAATCCCATGATCCACACGTCGGACCCTCACTTCCTCCGCCGTTAAATTTCTCAGCACTATGAGCATCTGTTCTCTGTTCTAAGCCACCACCAAAACAGTGTGGATCATCTTCTTCTAGACTCCACAAGCTGCCCCACAAGTCACCTTCATCGATCATGGAGTGGTCACTTGAGGTTGATGCAACATTTTGAGGCATATGAAATTGGTTATTGTAGACACTAGTTGGGTAAGAGAAAGAGGTAGCTATGTTTTGCTCGTTGTCCAGACTTTTGTGGTCGTGAGGCACAAGCTGAGATGGTTGATTCTGCAGTTGTGGTTGTGGTTTTAGCTCAAGTTGTTTCTTGGATCTTTTGACTTTTTCTTGCTTGTAAAAATATTTATCTTTTTTCTTGTAGTGGGTTCTCCAATAGTTCTTGATTTCGTTATCGGTTCGTCCTGGTAAATATCTTGCAATTGTAGACCACCTATATTTTTTTTGTGAAGATTATACTTTTAATGCATTTCCATGAAATGTTTGAATACTTACATATCTATACAACGCGGAGCGTAAGATAATAGAAAGGATCAAACCAAGAAATGGTGAGTAAAACTATGTTTGTATATCAATCATGTTTTTAGATTACTAGTAGTATGTACTATGTTGATTTCCCTTTATATATCGTCTGCCATTTCAAGAAAGAAAAAAAGAAGAAGAAAAAAGGAGCTTACTTGTTACCCCAAAGGGAATGAAGTTCAAGGATGATTCCTTCTTCTTGAGGAGTGATTTGTCCTCTCTTAAGACCTGGTCTCAAGTAGTTCACCCACCTTAGTCTACAGCTCTTGCCACTTCTATTCAACCCTAATTTTAATTCCAAGACAGAAAACGAAAAATATTGGAAAGAGTACTAAGAATGGGTTTGACAAAACATGAATATGTATAAATTTAAATGCAACTTGATGATCTTTATCTATATATCATATTTTTGCATTATTTCAACGAAAATGTTCGAACAAAAAGGTAATATATGTAAAAATGTTCCAAATTGATCAAAGTCAACTCCCTCAAATAACGAATCATAAGATCAACTTTTGATTTTAGAAAAAATAAACCCTAAAAGCTTATTCGATCATGACGTTGTCCCATTTCTAACCATGAAAAGTGGAGACTGCTATACATTAAAAGGACGAAAGAAACAAGAATGAAATGTTCTATCAAGAGCTTCATTAAGTCAACTATCATCATTTAATATATGCTTTACCCACTTGTCTTTTATTAATCGTCATTATAGCTTGTACACTGACTAACTTATTACTTCTATAAGATTACTAATTAGATCTACCCTGAAATAGATATTAATTAAATACCCTGAAATTATTCAATAAGAAAGAAGATCGATATCCGTGGAATAGTGCAATTTAGATTTGCTTACTAATATGTCTATATGAGCTTATGATTTAGCAACGATGAAAAGTAGATGATTATGCATGTATATAAAGTAAATACATATATAGCCATTACCAAATTAAAATTAGTTTACCTGCAGACTTAGCAACAGTGCTCCATCTTCCTTCCCCATTCGAAGTTATATACTCGGCGAGAAGCTTGTCTTCTTCAGGTGTCCATGGTCCCTTTCTACATCGTTGTTGTTGTTGTTTATAAGGATCATGGTCATGGTTTGGATGGTCGACTTGATCAATTCCCCAATCAAGCATACCTCTTCAATCTTCAGAAACTCTTTCAAATACTAATACTACCACTTCTGTGAAAATATGTGCAAAAGTATGAGCTTAATTTTCTCTACTATGTTCATGGTTGTGGTTGAACATGTGCGTGTATATATATGCATTATATGTATACATATATGCTTAAGAACTGTCGCTTCTTAGTTACTTTTATGGGTTATATATTTATTTCATTTACTTTAGTTAAAGGCTATAGTTAATCATGTAGCATATGTGAATTTATGAATTATCAATAGTCTAATTTATTATATAAATTTTAACTTGAGGTCCTCAATCACGGAAGCAATCTTGGTAAGCCACTATTCTTCGAACATGTGTTGATACATAATGAGAACCAGCTAACTTTTTTGCTTACCCAATTAGGATTTTACAAGTACCCTATTACCAAATCCATACATAAAACCGTACAACAAATTTATTCGTCGATCACTAAAAAATATTCTTGAACAACAATGTTTGTCTTTGGACACTTAAAAAGCTTTTTAGACATCATCACATAAGCATAACTTTGTTCTGGATTCAGTCCTTGGGGAAGTGTATATTATAAAAAAATACTAGTGGGTTGTCTTATTTCCTCGAAAATAACTTATGAGCCAATAGAACCTCAACACCTGGGAAATAAAATAATGAAAAGGCAAGCATGCTTTAAGAGAGTACTGTAATTCGTGATTAGTTTATGGATGAATTAGAATACTATGCCTAAAATAATAGGCCTAAGGAAGTGTATACTATTTCGGGCAATAAGAAAATCAGAAACTGCCTTCCATACAAATAAAGCATTGATGACTCACCATGTATCCATGTGGCCTTTCAGCTATACGTAACAACATTTATGGTAATGTTAGGGTTTTCTTGAATTGGTTAAACCGATTCAGCCATTAAAAGAATTGAACTTTAAAATTATTTAAAAAAATCTTTTACCTTGGAGATGGCAATTTCACTTGCTCACGAAATTTAAAGATGATGTTTCATTACAAGTTAAATTATCAGAGTTATGAACTGTATTATTAGCACTTAAAAATTTATAATCTTAATTTTGGTTTCGATATTCCTTTGATTAACTATACTCCAATTAGGAAGCTTTTTATGCAGCTTATTCTTTAATTTTCGAAGAAATTTTTAGGCGGACAGTAGTAGATAAGCATCAACGACAAAATCTCCAATGACGTAAGAAACTAAATTCATTTATGCTATTAAAAATATTTATAAAGCTATTCTGACATAGACTGTACACGTATGGAGGACAATATTTTCAATAAGTTTGCACAACGATATTCAGAGAAAGACCTATTTCTTACGTGCCACATATACAATAGAAATAAAAATCATATAGTTATTATTATTGTTGCTATTAAATATGTTTATAGAAAAATAGTTAGACAGATTAACACACAAAAATATTTCATTTACAAGTTAAAATATTAATATAATATGTTTTAGATTATAATAAAATATTCATTTTCTAAACTGAAAAGTTGAAATTCACATAATTTTACATCAAACCAAATAGTTAAGGTTTTAACCAAAATATAAAAAAATCAAAATTATCAAACAAAATTGAATTAACCAAAGTAAGTGTGTTTTGAAAAAGGTAGTTCTTTTTACAAAATAAAAGACTGAAAATTGGTAATCTATAACCAAAACTGAAACAAAATCTAAACTGAAAATCTATAATAAAGCCACATCATAAACATTCTCTTCAAATCGAACCTTTGTTTTGCACCAATTTATTACAAAGAAAAAAATCTGAATGTGATATATACTCAAATCTAGCTCTGCTTTTAATTTTCTAAACAATTCCATTAGATTAGCATTTGTAAAACATTCTTTGTTCTTGATTAAAAAAACATTAAATTTCAACAAAAGTGTCTAAGAGATCTAGCATGTTTTCAGCTCTTGGTTAATTGCTAAATGCAGAATTATTGTTTCGGTCATATAAACCACGTATATCCAATCCTATACGCACCGGATCCGATATATCCCAAACTTTTCTAAATTCTACAAATGCTTCCACTCAAACAAGAAAAAACCAGTCCATGGTATTTTGGTGCACTACAAAATTCGTACTAAAACTATCCTTAAAATTATAGTGGTCTACGTCGCATTTATGATCGGTTTAAGATGAGTAGTTTCATTTTAGATTTTAATTTTAGTTATTAGGCTTAAATTGTTGGTATAATCAAGAGAAAAGCATTGTCACTATATTGGGAATGTTATAAAGTAAGTATAAGCCTCAAATCATTGTTGTGACATCGATCGATCGATCATAAGATTGGAGAGCTGGACGACACCATATACATTTGAATAAGATTATGTTTCGACCAGTTTCCACACATAAGGGATAAGGACCACAACATAATTAATTAAACACAGTAGTTGTATAAAGCAAGGAAATTATAAGTATTTTTCCCCAGATAAATTAAAAGATCTGAGGGTGAATGAGGTGTAAGCCCACTGGAAGAAGTTTGAATATTTGTTGCTAACGTGTAATGTCTAAAAGAAATACTATTTATTAATTATTCACTCCAATGTGTGTCAACTATTAAAGTATAAAACGATTAAAAAGGTGAAAAACAAAAGAATGCCATACACATTAGTACTATTAGAAAAGTGTGAATAATTCTGGCATGAAGACGACTCGAGGGAATTTTGTTTTTAGGATGATGTGTCTTGGAGTCTTCATTTGTGTTGTTAATGTTTTGTAGGTCTTAATTAGTGAGACTATCATTGTATTTTCAATGGATTAATACAAATTACTTATTGAGCCAGGAAAAAAAGATTCATTTAGACTATAATTATTTTCATTTCCACATATAGATAGCCGTGCTTAGTTAGAGTCACAGACAGCAGAAGCGATGTATAGAAAAAACAACATAAGTTTATTTTAATTCGGGTTCGATTATTTCGGGTCAGGTTCGGATATTTAGATTTTGAAAAAAAAAATTCAAATTATTCATTACTTAAGTTTCATGTATTTAAAAATTTAACTATCAACTTAATTTTTTTTAAATGTTTAATAAGTTGGACGATTAATAAGTTTGAAAATAAATTATTGAAAATAAAAATCATTATTTTGGTTGCTATTTTCGAATTTTGGATGCAAATTTTGTTAAAATATGAAATAAGAAGCTTAATATGCATTTTAAATGAGTAACAAATCATTTTTTTTACAATTATATGTATATTATCTGATCTTAAACTATATATAACATTAATATAGATATTTTTAATAAAATGAGACAAATAAACTAGGAATAAATAGGTATATATATATATATATATATATATATATGTTCGGTTATCTTCGGATATCCGTTCGGATTCGGGTATTACCCATTCGGGTTCGGATATCCAAACTCTCCTAACTCAATATCCGTTCGGATATTTTACTACTTCGGTTCGGATTTCGGTTCGGATATTTCGGGTCGGGTTCGGATACGAATTCGGGTATCGGGTAAAGTGTCCACCCCTATCTGCATCCGTGAGATATAGACAAAATAATAGTTATGATCTGATCACTTGACTCGTTCGACACCCCCCCCCCTCCCCTCATTGATTTAAGAGTTTCTTGTTTTAGTGATATTGGTGTAAATTAAGTAAAACTAGATTTTGATCCGCGCTTGAAAAGCGCGGAAATTTTTATGATTAAAAATTTGTATATTTGGATTTTCTCTTAATTTAAAGAATGTTTTGGTATAAAATCAGTTCACCAAATTTTGTGGTGATGATTATTTTTCATTTGTTTTTAGTGTCAGTTTTTTTTTTATATTTTGTTTTAGATTTTAGTTTTTGGTTTTTAGTTTTTAAGTTTCTATTTTTTAATTTTTAGTTTGTGTTTTGGTTTTTTAATTTATAGACCCGCTGAGTCAGTTTGAATTGATATTACCAACAAACAAATCTCAAATAATCGAACATCTAATTTAAAAATAAAAAAATAAAAAAAATTCAAAAAAAATTGCAATAGTTTATTTTGTAAATAAACAAAAGCAAAAAAATATAACCTTCGTTTTCAGCTTTTGGTTTTGGATTTTAGTTTTTAGATTTGGTTTTGCTTTTTTTTTTTTTAAATTAATAACTTATTTAAGGAAAATAAAACAATAAATTATTTAAAAGTTACTATTGAAATTTCAAAAAAAGGGTGATTGTTATTTAAAATAAAAAATACATTAACATGTTTTAAAGTACATGATTTAAATAAATGTTTAATAATAGATAATTTTGTTTTCTTAAAAATATTAAATATCTTTTGGACCTGAAAATAATAATTGATTTTTTGATTCATTAAGGTGGAAAATTTATTCAATGTTTTTTGGAGTTTTTCCTTAATATTAATCCCAAAACCAAACCATATCATTTTAAAAAAAAAACAAAAGTAAGCCCAAGACTATATCCCATAAATAATCACCGGTTTAATTTAAGTAATGCGGTTCAATTAACTATATGGTTTGTATTATTTGTAACACTCTAGAAAGAGTCCAAATTTAAATGACAACTTGTATCAGTAGATAAAAAAAATGACTTTATTTTAATAGAGTAGATGACTTCAAATCTTGAGTTGGGCTACTACTATAATTAAATCACAATAATTTGAAAATTTGGTTGTGCTGTTCTTATAAATACCCGTCTTAAAATTAGGCCAATAATTTAGTAGGCTTATCAAGTCCATCAAAATCACTAATCAGGCCGTTTTGTTTAATCATAAATGATGTAACGAATTATGTATCTCATTATCAAAACTCAAAAGTATTGGGAGGGGTCCTCATTATGTATCAATGTTACTTTTACGATTTTTAGATTCGGAAAACATTTGAGCATCAGAAAAAAAAAAAAAAAAAGGAAACAATTATTGGAATTGCAATTAAAACGATTATGATTCGAATAATATTTATGTAATGTAAAAATCATGTGTTGATACACTTACAACTTTACAAAGATGAGAGACTGAGCTCAACATTTCAACATATATTATGTTCTTTTGCCTTCTATATATTCACTCTCTACATAAATCCATTTTCTCTAAGATCTCGAGAGAATAAAATAGGTTAAATAACCCTAACAAAAGACCGTTAATTGATTTGTATACACACTTTCAATATTAGGACAAAATAAAGTTAGTAAGGTGAAACCTTAACATGGTATCCTTTTGGTGCTGAAACTCTTGGAAACACCACTAGTTTCTCTCCTCTTTTCTCCTCCCATCTGCACAAAAATTCAAATATTAAGGTCTCAAATCATCAATCACAACAACAAAATCAGGTATCTGCACATTAAACAAACATGAGTGAAGAACATACTTGTATCTTGTAACAAAGTAGTGAATGAAGCTTGAGACTTCAGAAATTCCTAGTTCCTTTCCAGGGCAGAGTCTTGCTCCACCTCCAAAGAGTAAGAAATAGTTTTTTGATTCCAAGCTCTTTTCCTGCAGGTTTAAATGCCAAAGAAACCCTCTATATGAGCCAAAAGTTTTCATAGAACAAAACAAAAGAACACAAACAAACAAAAACAGAGTATTGCAAATACTAACCATCCATCTCCATGGGTTAAAGATCATTGGATCTTCATATAGAGATGTATCATAGTTGATCTCTCTTGTGTATACATAAATTCTCCAACCTTTTGGGATCAGATACCCTGTAATTATTATTTAAAAAACACATATTAATACATATTTTTTTTTTATCAAGACTGTAAAGGTTGATCTTCTCATCTGTCAAAATAATTGCAATAGAACCATGGAGAGTAAACAGGAGATGATTGCTTTGCTGGATGGTTGATTTATATTTATAAATAATGGATGTAATATAAAGTCACACACACAAAAAATGAACACTAATAATGATAAAATTCACTAAGTTTTGCAATCGAAATCATTATACTCTTACCGTTGAGTTCCAAGTCGTGAGTAGTTTTCCTCAAGACACCATTAACAATAGTTGCCAATCTTGATGTCTCAAAGATCACCTATTAAAAAATGGTCCAGAAAAATGACAATGTCAAAATCAAGTACATAAATATTACTAATTTAATTTGTGTAGAAAATACTTACAGCTCGAGTGAATTTCATCGATTTAATATCTTCCAGATTGAGTGGTTCGTCAGGTCGTTTTCGGTCTCTTATAGCCAAATGTTCTCTCTGCAATACCATACCAAGAATCAATAACCAACCGGGTTAAACTGTAAAAACCTACAATCAGGTTTAGTGATTCTTGAGAACATACTCTAAGTTCTTCAAGAGCTTTAGGGTGATCATGTAGATACTTAAGAGCCATCATTGAAGTTGTAGAGACAGTCTCATAACCTGAATACAAAATCGTTACTACTTGATCTCTAATCTCCTTATCAGTTAACAAGTATTTGTTATCTTCCTTCTTCATCAAGTAACCCAACATGTCTGTGAATGTTTCTCCTGACTCTCTTCGTTCTTTCATCAGCTCTGTCAATAACCTATCGATATTGTTTCTTGCCTGAAAAGCAACCAAAAAAGTCAGTATATTTTCATTTTTTTTCTGCTTTTTTTTTGTTTTTAGATGTCATTATTTGAATATTTTACTTGGACTCCATAGCGATAATTGGTTCCTGGGAGATCGATTGGGACCGAAAGAGTTCCAACAACAAGCTTGAAGAACTCTGTTCTATATTCTTCAACCTTTGCTTTCTTCAAGTTATCTGCTATTTGTAACAATGATGACAAAAATGCCATCTGCACAACAGCAAAAATAATTAAACGTAAATTCTCATAGCAACGAAAAATAGATCCAACAATGGGAGAAACTCTCATAAAAATGAAAATATTAATATTGAGTTATGTAACTACTTTTTATTTTTCTATTAAATAATTAAACTAGTAACCAAATGACATGTGAAAGATAGTTTTCTTCACATATGCATGAGGGTTTATCATATGAGAACGTCTTCATTTTCTCTCTCCAGACCTTTACACTATTTTTTTATTTAAATGTGAGAGACTGAGAAATTTTTACTAATTGTGTTTATTGTAAACATGGAGATATGAAATGTATTAAAATAGTTTTTTAATGACTGAAAAATTGAAACCAACAATATATATCGACGAGAGGGGCAGCTAATGTCTTTATCACAAATGATGATAATAGTTAATTTCAATTATCAAAAATAATAAATTTTCTGAGCTGCTAAAAACATTAATTAAAATCCCCAATAAAGGAATAGACCAGAGATGCAGATTCAATGTCTAAAACCAAAAGAGAAAGAAAGGCAAAGAACGTACATGTTTGGTCTTTTCTTGGATATCAACGGTTTCAACCTCATCCCAACCACAAAGATAGCTTCTCATGAACTCATCAACCTTAGGCAAGAGATGGTCTTTCATCATGGCCGGGCTTATTAGAGAGAGCAATGAGCCTCTCATGAGCTTGTGGCTCGGGCCATGAACCGCAGCGATGTTGCATGTCCCTAGAATATCGAGCATGGATTGTGGGTAACCAGCGACTAGTCCTTTCGACTCGCTCATTAGAATGTATCTGTTGAGTTCCGCGTCCATTGAGACTATTGTTGGGCAACCAAGAATGTGAGATTTGAAGAAACTCCCATATCTAACATGATCCGAAATCATCACCAAAAAAAAAAATTTAATATTTTTAATTTAGAAGAAAAAATAAAATAAAATTGATAAAATGATTTTTATTTATATTTTTTTTTAGATTTTAGTATGGGGAAGAACTTGTTGTACCTGAGTCTCTGGTTCTTCATGAAATCTGGTCCTTGTTTAAGAAACTCGGTGGTTTCACCAAAAACTGGCCAGCCCATGGTTCCAGGAGGGAGACCTTTCTTGGAATAACGCATCTGGTTCCATCGGAGAAGAGCAGAGCAGATGAAAACAATGATCAAAAGAAGACCAAACATCATCATCATTATACCCATCTTTTTATTTTTTTTATTTTTTTTGTGCTGCTCTGTTTTCGAACAGAACAAGAAATAGATCGAGAGAAAAAGAAATGGTTAAGGGCCGCTGGTTTGGGACTAAATGAGTGTGTGTGGCATTGTTTATATAGGCACCTAAAGAGCAGCAAGCTATGACTATGAGAGAGCGAAGATGACGGGTTTACCATATATTAAGAGTCAAACGTGAGATTGTGGCTTTTAATTTTTAACCAACTCTGTGTAAAGACTCCTGACTTTAAAAAGTTGTTTCAACGACGATATCGTTATTGTTTTGGAAATAAATTAGCATAGTTTGGGAAGAAATTTGGCTGATTTGAGTTTGACTATCAAATGTAGCAAATAATTATACATTATGACTAACATGAGGTAAATTAGTCGGTAGCAAAAATTCATTATATACATAAATTAACGAACTATTATGTATTTCACACACCTTTTCTAAGTTGTGGATTCATATGGTTTGAATGGTGAGGGTGAAACTGTAGCTTTAAATTTTTATTTTTAGAATTTAAGGATTAGTTTTTAATTATAACTATATACTCCCTCCGTTTCATATTAAGTGTCGTTGTAGAGAATTTTTTGCGTTACAAAATAAGTGTCGTTTTCGGTTTTCAATGTAAAATTTATTAATTTTATTATGTAAGTAGTTTTTCTATTGGTTAAAATATGGTTAGGTGTATAGGTAATTGTGTTTTTATATAGGAAATATGTAAAATTAATTTTTTCATTAATCCGTGTGCATAGCTAGAGAGTGACACTTATAATAAAACAGAGGGAGTATCTTATTGCTATATAATTATTGTCAAAGGAATTTAAAATTTGGTAATTTAATGGAATTTAAATCTGACATGAAATCCAATGTTATTCAATTGGGGATTTCAACAAAGTGAACTAAAATCCATTGTTATTGGATTACAGATTTGACAAACAAAATTTGGAAAGAATTAGTTTCACCTGTTATTCAATATCCCATAGATTTCATAAGAAATTAGTTATAATAGATTTTGATGTACTTTTTAATAAAAAACAAGAAGAAACAAATCCTAACTTTTTTTGTGTGGCTTTCAAATCCTTATCGACGACACCAACATAATCACTTCTTCTCTTTCTTGTCCTTACTTCATCACCACTGTAATTCATTCGTCTTCAACCGACGTCTCCGCCCGTTTTGAAGAAACCAAACGTTTCGCCAAATCCCTAACCACTCATTGTTTCTCTCCTCCTCCACTGTTCGCCTCGTTTCGTATTCCTACAATCCTTCCGCTAGAACCTCGACTACTTTGAATCCATCTCACGCAACTGACGTATATCTACACAATTCACTCACGTTTTCAAATTAGTTATATGGTCAACCACCATTACTGCTTCGCTAGTGGAGAATCTCACGACTCGGAAGAAGGCAGAAAATTCACGTAAAAGAATTATAAAGAACTCCCTTAATATCCCTTATTATCCATCATAGTAATTAAAATAAAACAATAGAATCCATCACGTATTTTAAAGTCCAGTTAAGTTCATTAAAATACTTCTAATTAGAATTTTTAATGAATTACTCAATCCAATAACACCCCCTGAAGCGCTAAATAAAAGGTTGCAAGAAAATTGACTTATTAAACCATTATATTTTTGTAATTGTTGGTTTGTAGAATAATTTTTTTATCTAAAGCATGACTGATACATTAATGTAGGGGGTGTTATTGAATAGTGGATTTGAAATTAATTCTACAAATTTTATAATATAGTGTTCTTCGATGATTGATTTTAATTTTTGTTTTTAAATCTAGTGTTGTTGGTTATTGTATTAAAAATAGTATCTATTAAGGGGGTGATTTGTTGGTTAAATTAGGATTTTAGTTTTATTTATTTTAAAGACATTAATCCTAATCAATGATGATATAGTTTTATTCTTAAAGTTAAAGATTTTTACTATATCATTTACAGCCATATTTTTTTGGTTTATTCATTTTTAATTTTTTATTTAACGCAGTTATTAAAATACTTTAAAAATTGTAGTATTTTTCTACAACAAAATAATATACAGCTATAACAATAAAAGTTATAGATTAAATCTTAGAGCTACATTTCTGCATTTACAGTTTAATCAATATTCCTTTAAATATTTTCCAATCTGTGTTATCGAATTCATTTTTATGAGTAAAATCTCTCAGTCCAAATCTTACATTTTACCTCCAGATTTTGTAAAACCAAAACTTTTCTAACATGGAATTTTAACGTCAGCCAAATAAATAACAAAAGAAAATAAAATATAAAATAGAAGGAACGTCTACTATGAACAAGAAAGAGATAGCATATGTAAAAATTATTTGTTCTGTCATCCAACATATTTTCCAACAGGAAAATAATTGTCATTCTTGGACCAAATGCAGATTTTCTTGTACCAAATTCAAATTTTCCAAGCATAATCTTTTCTTTTGATAATTCATATGTGCTCTTAAATTTATGACTTGTTGATTCACATGAAATAACATCATTTCCTTTTTACTGTCATAATAGTTATATAAAATACTATTTTATCGTCTATTAATTTTGTGATTATATGTATTTATGTGTTAAGGTATTTTAGTTTCAGTTTATATCTTTACAAAAAAACAAAATTTTTAAAAATATGAAATATAAATTTCAAATTAGAATCCATTCAAAATCGAGTTCATTTATGTTATAAAAATCAAATGATATCATTTTGATTTTATAAGGGGTTTAAGATATGTAGATAAATCATGTATCTTAAACTGTAAACTGAATCAAGAATTTCAAAATCTTATCTAGTTTAAATCTTATGGAATTAATTTAGAGATATACACCTAATACCCCGTAGTTGTTAAAGAAATAAGGGCTGTGCAAATTTAGAAACGGAAGTAAAACAAACAGACACCTATCAATATATGTCACATAAGTAAAACATATAACTTTATAAAAAAAAGGTAAAACAGAGTAGATCTAACATTCATAAAATATAAGAAAGGTAAACATATAGAAATATTGAAATTAAAGGATGACGAAAAAAGAAAGAAATCCGAGGGCGTTTATTAGTTTCCTTTGTACCAGTTCGGTTTTTAATCATGTTTTCAAATACGATGTCTGATTAAAAGAGGTTATGTAAAAAAGGTCATTTACGTACCGCAGCAAGGTTTTAGAACTGTTAAACTGATTCAAAATGTAATTATAAAAGTTAAGATAATTTTTAAAAAATATTAGGGGAAAGGGATGCAGACAGAGTAGAACTTATTCTTCAAGATCTCAGACATGAATGCTTGTTTGGTAGTGGGTGAGAGAAGATTCTTCTTTTCAGGTAAATTAAAGTTTATTACTTTGTAGTTGCATCTTAAT
Source organism: Eruca vesicaria subsp. sativa (assembly GCA_932364175.1). NCBI lineage: Eukaryota > Viridiplantae > Streptophyta > Magnoliopsida > Brassicales > Brassicaceae > Eruca > Eruca vesicaria. Next base: position 124,721 of record CAKOAT010641820.1, read on the forward strand.
GGGCTTTGTTATAAATAAAAACATTAATGATTTTGATATAATTGTGATGAAAAAGGTATAGGTAGTATGTACCTTGGGTACACACACATACCACCATAAGTTTTAATATTAACAAAATGTCAAAATGGTATATGTAAATTTGACCAGAAATAATACTAATATATGTACACATCAGAAATACTCAAATTTGAGGGTCAAATCCTTTAAAGTTGTGTATCTTTTTGAACATTATTAAAGTTGTATTTCGTACACCAGCTTCCGTATTTGTATTTTGCAGAAGAATTGTGGAGTGATTTAGTGAACTATCCATATTTGAAACTCAAATTAGCAAAATACCATTGATTGGACATGAAGGACACTGACATAACCATTTGACAAGGAAATGTCGAGAATACCCTTTCTCTTTCCTCTTATTAACACGAAGCGTAAAAACATTTGTTAATATATAACACTTCTGTTAACGTCTATAATATTTGTTAACAACCAACACATTTATTACCGCGAAGCGTAAAAATAATTGTTAACAGTTAACACTTTTGTTAACGTCTACAATATTTGTTAACAGCGAACACATTTATTAACGCGAAACGTAAAAATAATTGTTAACAACTAACACTTTTGTTAACGTCTACAATATTTGTTAACCGCTAACACGACGTCGAATCTAAAACCCAGAAAATTGATATCCTCAAAAAATTGAGGATTCAAAGCCACTTATGAAAAAAATAATGAAATTTAAAATTTAATCGTATGTACTTCTCTAAAAACATATTTAAAATTATTATTTAAGAATCAAAGTGAACTCAAAAATATTTAACATATTTATTTTGCATGTGATTCATTTTGAAAATGATAAGAGGAGAGAAGAGCATTGATGACGAAAATGAAAAAAAGAACTGACACACCCACATGTAAATGCAAGAAGGAATGAGAGAGAGAAAGAAGGACAATTTGGTTAGACAAAATAAATCAGTCCCATCATGGGCAAGTGACTAATATAGACCCCCATTTGGAATGTATTGACCAATTATCTCAGAATTGTGAACCAGCCATAATACTTTCGTACATTGAATAAACCAAATTTACATTAAAAAAAAAGTAATAACAAAATATAAACGAACTTTTCAAGTGTCTTTTATTGCTACACTTTAAAGATTTTGGTATCACATTCTGGATTGAACTAATAGGTATGTTTGTGATACCACATTGTAGTAGGGTTAAGTAAAATGATGGTAGAACAAATAAAGGTAAGGAAGAATCGGAGGAATGGTACTTGGGGGATGAGGATGGGCACATGGGCACCACACGAAACCAAAAGCACTACAAGAAAAGAGATACCTAAAATCTTCTTTAAACCCCTTTTATTCAATTTATTCCTTAAAAGAACTTACAAGAAGTTCACGTGTATGTTCTTACAATTAATAAGTGAAATTTTACATTAACTCGCTCTGGGAGACATTCGGCTGTCGAACTCCATGTGAATGTAAGAGAGTTAATGCAAATAAAAAGTTTCGAGGGAACCAATACATGGAAATGTGATGGATGATGTAATTTGTAATTAATCGATTCTACTTATATTAACAAAAGCAGAATCGTGCCTACGTTTTTTTATTAGTGTCTATATAAGTTTGTAGAGCCATAGTTAGTTCTTCAAATGAGTCACGTGAATATATATATATAGCAAAGAAGGGGAACATTGGTTTGATGACATTCCTGCCTCTGTTTTAACTGCAAGTTTGAAATTTTTTCCGCCTTGAATTATGAAGATGTTTTGACCCAAAAATGAATTATGAAGATGTAAATGTATACACATAATTGTAATCTGTAAATAAAGTGCTGTGTACTGTGTACACTGCTGGCATGTGTCGGCAGTTGTCATCGTCCATCCATGACGTTTGAGAAATATCGGGGGTGAACATCAATGTCTGTAATGAACTAATGATAAATGATAAGTGGAATCACCGTATTAGAGCACCCCCATCAGTGAACCGATGGGGGAGGGGTTCAAACAGACAAATTTTTTTTTTTTTCGTTTACTTTTCAAAAAAAAAAAAATTAAAAACTGACCAATCACGGGTCGCTACGTGGTGTGAGGTCCACGAAATTCCTATGATACCAGTTCGTCGGGATGAATCTATGAGGGATACGTTCACAGCATATATTATATTTTAATTGATTTTTCTAAGTTTTTGAACCATGAACTTCTTTACATACCTTAATGGGCATGTTCTTAGTATTCTCTATATAAGTCTTTATTGACTATTTCTATAAATCTCCTATTGCTTAGTTTAATGGGATATAATAAGTCTTTAGTTTCATAGGAAATAAAACCAGATACGAAGAGAGAGTGAAAGAGTTTAATGAGGTTTGTCTTGGTGTGCAAACAAAGTTTTTTTTTTTTTTTTTTTGATAAAGGGCTTGCAAATAAAGTTGCACTGGAATCTGACTTGAAGCCAAGCGTGTATCCAAGTCTAGATCCTTAGAAAACGACAGGACACACACATATCTTTAGTTCTTTACCAATTTGCTGGTACGTGAGTAAGTCTATTTTTTACCACGTAATTTATGTGTTTGTCTTCAGTAGTAATTTGTATGTTTACAGTTTCTACATAATTAAAATACTTTTTATTACACAATATAAGTACTTCTACCTAAAAGCATGGGAACTGAAAAATATTATAATCGGCTGAAAATTTAATATATAATACAACTGAATTTTTTTTTAAAAAATATTTGTTTACAAAATTATAACTGGACCCATGCGAAGTCAAGTTAAAAAAATTAACAAAAAAAAAAGTATACCCGGAAACCTAATTTCACAAAAAAAACTTATAACCGGAAATTTAATAGGAAAATAACATCATCTGTTATTTTTACTATTTAAATTGTTTGTGTTATTGATTAATTACTCGTCTGTTATACAACTGGAAAACTAGTAATAGTGTTAGATATTCTATGTATTTGAATATTGATGTTTTAAAATTTTTATACATATTAATAAAATTAAATATACACTATTTAATTAATTTTAGTTTTTTGAAGTTTTATTTGCTTTCCTATAAAGTTATACCACTTATATTTTTTAGATTTAGATTTTCGTTTTGCTTTTAAATCAAATGCATTAATCAAAGTCTAAAACATCATCAGTACTTATGTACAAAACAAAAGGTTAACATAGAGTAAAGATATGTGTTGGCTGATTTGGTAGTTTCATAATATATGTTACGTGAGGAAATTAAATAAAATTATCGCACAAGACTACAAATTACAATTAAGAGCCAACAGGTGTGAGAGAATTCAAAACATGTACGTTCCATTTTAAAGAGATGTGGCAAATTAGGCACCTTTCCGTCTTTTGTCTTCGTCAACCATCGAAAATACTCACTATATCCATAATATTTTTGTTCTAATCAGGCTGTTATCGTTTCTCTATAAATAACTTAGCATCAAGTTCGGATCATTGCGCAAAGGAAGACTTAAAATCTTGATTGATCCAAAATGGATAAACATAACAATTACTATTTCTTTTTAAAGCTGTATATCTATATAAATACACATAACCCATGCACTTCATAAATGCAAACGAATGTCGATGTGATTGATAAATAGACGTATATCGTGTGAACCATGGAAACTGAAATCTACAGGTAATTAATAGAACTAGTTAGATGTACGTGTGCATAGATGGAGACCAGAGGAGGAATGTCCACCCACACGCGCACATTAAATGCTAGTATATGCTTTTAACCGCACATCTCTGAAAATTGAAGCAGGGGAGTTAATGAAATATATAAATGTCTGGTAAAAGAAACTAGAAAATTATTGGACACTTAACTCTTAACTAAAAGCTGTAGTGTAGTACATTGAAAATCTCCAGTTGCACGAGTGCCTCTTCGTTGTCCCCTCTGCTCCATCTATCTCTCTCTGTAGATTGCATTTCGACTGACAAATACTAGTATCCTTTAATAAAGATATATATATATATATATATACTCCCTCTGTTTCTAAATAGCTGTCATTTTAGCTTTTTAATTTTGTTTCAAAAAGTGTCATTCTACAATCCCAATGTAATTTTGTACATTAAATCTATCTTTTACCCTTTTGAATAACCAATAGTATTTTACTTAAATTATTTTCATTTAATTAAACATACATTAAATAGGAATATATTAGTCTATTATACAATTTTCTTAATTTATGTGCAAAGAGTCAAAATGACACTTATTTAAAAACAGAGGGAGTATATGTTTGAGTGAACAGTTGCGTATTATTATGTATTTTAAGATTTCATATAAAAAAGAAAGTCGTCTTCAACTCATATTTAAATGTATATCCCATGCGTGTATGCATCCAAAATCTGTTGTTGATTGGTTGGTCCTTTTCGTTTTGTTCGTGTTCATGTGTGTGCATATATAATAGTTTATTATCTGCTGTTTTAAATTTATACATCAGTACTGAGACATTCATTAAACATAAAAAAACGTTATCTTATTTACTTTTATTTGGTACAGTTGTTCATGTGAAGATACCAGAGACCAAAATTTACAGTTTACGGTTTAGTATGCTCACGAGTATTCCACCAGAATACTTTCTAAATAATGTTACTTTTTTTTTGTCAACGCATGTTATGCTTTTACCTTATTTAGAGCATCTTTAATTAAACACTTTTCACACTCTCTCTTCAAATTAAACACTTCTTTCCTTCTAAACATCTCTCTAAGCAATATGAGTTAAACATGTTTTTAAATTCTATTTTCCCAAGAATCTAATAATATTCAATGTTTTTAGCTCTATTCTAGTAATATCTACTAGTTTTGTATAAATCTCTCAGTAACATGCTTATTTGGTTGTAGAGAAAAAAATTGAATATAGTAAGAAGGCTGGGACCTACGGTAAGAAATTTAAAATGTTTGTTGGTTTGTCTGTATGTACTCGTTGCCTTCGGTGAGAGGAAAAGCATATTTTATGTGTATGTATGCATGCATGTATATAAGTGGGTGATTGAGTGCACGTGTGGCTACTAGTGTCCACGTATCCATAACCCATGTCTGTATTCACTGAAGTTGACCTTTTTGTCTCCTCATTCTCTCGTATCATTCACGGACTTAGGGCATCCACATCAATGAACCCCAAGAGGGGGTTCATTGAATCATTTTTTTATTATTAAAAATTTTCTGTTTTCTTTTTGATTTTTTTTATAAGAAAAAAAACAAAAAAAAAATCTAGACCAATCCCAAGCCGCCACGTGTTGAACCTCAGGAGAGAGGGGTTCACCGCAGTGAACTTTAGGAAAGAGGGGTTCATAGGTTTTTATTATTTTATTATTATTTTTTCTTGATTTCCATGTGAACTCCCCCCATGAACCTCCAATGGGGATGCTCTTACTTCTCTCTTTACTAGTCTCAACTTTCATCTGCTTAGTCTTTGGTTAAGTTAGTGTTAAGAAGAGATAAACCCTGAGACTAACAAGGTGTTCTTTTTTCTTTGACTGCATATAAAATTAGAGGATTTTTTGTAAAAATAAAAAATAAAATAAAATTAGAATTTATATCTAATAATTTTGATATTATTTGTTAAATGTTACACATGTCAATCTGCAATCATTTTTGACATCACCTATATATTAAAATAAAAACATTACAATATTTAGCTAGGACACGTATCATCATTTTTCAAAATTAATAGAGAAAACTATCATGTATGAAAATTAATGATTTGAGTAAGAAAGATTTGATAAAAATTTATGTAGTCTCTGTTTTCTTTGCTAAATTTATATTGTGATAATAAATTAAACAATCACGTTACCTAATTAATAAAACAAATTAAATTTTTGTGTATATGTTATACTCTAAATGTTTCAAAACGATCATAAATCAATAAAATTTTTACATAAAGTATTTTTTATTAATATTTTTTTGTTATAACAAGATTTCAAATGATTATAAAATTAATGAGTAAACATATCATTTAATAGATATTCAGACTGTATATATAGTGATGTTTAAATTAAACTATATATCATCAAATACATAGATATTTTAATTTTATAATTTGTATTGAACAAGTACTACAAGTTTAATACTTTAATTTCAAAAGTACTAAGCCTAGTTTCCACAGAATACGATGTGAATCTTAATTGTGTAAAGATTTTGGTGGATAAAATTACTGAATCTGTCATCAAATTCAGTAATTTTATCCACCAAAATCTTTTATTTCGAACTTTATAATATTTAGATGAATTGATCGCCAGTTTCTTGTGATTAATTTTGCTGAATGGTAAGAGCTAGACACATATATTAATTGGGATAAGCGTACTTTAAATCATCAATTTGACAAAAAATTACAGTTTAAATCTTAAACTCAACAGATAACATGGTAAATAATGAAATTGTTTCAATAATAATAATATATTAAACTTTGAAACTAATTTATTTATTCACCACATCATAATTATGACCATTGTTGTTCAATAGTGGGTAAAAATAAGTGACCATGCAGTTTTTTTTAATATAATTTAAATTATCTTAACTAATTAAGACAAAATAAAAAATAAAAAATTATAAAGTTCTAAATAAATCAAAAAATTTGAAAAACGAAAAACGAAAAATAAACTTAAAATTGATATTCATTTAAAAATAATAATAATTCAAAAATTAGAAAAATTAAAAATTTGAAAAGAAAAACTTAAAAGTCCTATCACATGTCAGAATTTTTAAAAATTAACAAATTTGTGAAGAGTTTATGAGATATCAATGGTTTTAAATATAACACCAATTATAAAATTTATTTTCATAAAATATCACCATCACCATCATAGATTCACTAGTTTTTTTATAGTTTTTGACATGTGACTACAGAAAAAGATAGTTTTATAATATTTTTTTGGATTTGTTAATTTTTGACTTTTCTCGATTTTTTTTTTTAATTTTCCTAAACTTTTTGTTCTAAATTTTGAATTTTTTTATCAATTTTCATAATTTATTTTGAATTTATCTATTTTTTTCTAACTTAGTTAACTAAAAAAAATTAAAGAGAAAAATTCGCCACATCATCTATTTTTATCTCTAGTAAAGTGATCACAATTTTAACGTGACGAACAAGTAAATTAGTTTTAATGATTAATATATTATTAAAACACCTTTTATTGTTTAAAGTGTTCGTTTGAGTACGAAAGTTTACTATGCAAATTTTTTACCAACTTGATGAAGTAAAATGCAACTTTTCCTATATTAATTCATTCGATTTTTACAAAGAAAACAGATTTTCGAACATAAATCTCCTTTTAATAAAAACTACGTAAACATTTTATTTCAATCTTATACATATAATATGGAAAAATATCAACTCTATTTTTTTTTGTTATATCAGCCTTTATATTGCCACGTTTAGTAGCTACAAACTATAATTAGTTTTCTTTATAAAAAACGTTAGCTATAGGAACGGCAACATGCTATTGTGACATATACTTCATGTGAAATAATACATGTGAATTTTTTTTTAACATGAAGGAAAACTACATGTGAAAATTTGGTATCCAATTCTAAAGGCAATCTTGGCGTGAAAATCACAAGGCTCGAGAACATTTTTAAAATAGGATGACTAGAAGAAAATGGGGAAGGGTGCCATGGGCAGATGAGAGTATACATGGTTTGAATGTTTTTTTTGTCAAAGATGGTTTGAATGTTTTGTTTTTTGAGAACTTAGATGGTTTGAATGTTAACACCAAAACATTTGGTATATATGGTATGTAGAAACATACTAAATTTATCCAACTATAACAAAACAAATTAATAAATTTCATGATTATTTTCACAATGTGGCCTCCTTTTCTGTTGGCTAAGTGACGTGATTATTTGCGTGGTCAAAATAATTATTAATGTTATTGGATCTAAAAAAAGTTTTAGAAGTATAACGACTTTCAAGTAATTGTTTAAGATTTGATAGAGTTTTTTATTACAGAAACATTTATTTCTAATGATATCCCTCTCTAAATTTTACATCTAGACTAAAAATTATATAAGAGACCCGTGGTCATTTTGAAAGGTATAATTAGCATGTTTAATCATCTGATTTAATGTTCCGTTTCTCTAAAATAACCTGACCTTCTATATTAAATTTAATGAACTATATTCTCTCTATGTACATCAACAAAGCCATTGTCTAATTATCTGCAGTTCTGATTGCATAAATCTTGTTCGGCCCACACAGCAAAAGGTTGTATACCCATAGACTTTGTTCGTTATAACAATACAAAAGTGCATATTACTTTTAGTAAAAAAACTGCATATTACACCGATTGGTTGTTCATATACTTGAAGCGAAGATAAATATATAAAATAGAAAAAATATTGGTCCTACTGATCTCGCAATCTGAAAACGAATTGCAATTTAGAATGCAGGGACGATAATTTCTTTTGATTGTTCCTTTAGAGAAGCCAATGAACAAAATACAGGCACAAACCCTAGGTTTTATTTACAGGGGCAAAAGCCAAACTATACACTATATATGGGACGTATCTGCACCCGTAATAATTATAGATAATTCAGTTACTTCTTCTCTATCTTTTCTGTTTTATTAGTGATAGTGCACCCACTAGATAAATTGTCTAACTTCATCCCTGCTTAGCAAGTGTTCTTTTTTTTTTTTGATTTGCTAGGATGGATTCGGTCTTCGACTTTAATCCCCCTAAATTTGGTACCAGTCTGCGTATGTATCCATGCAAACATGCCTAAATCATACCGTAATCAGTACAAATCGAACCCGGAGCCATACTTGCCACTGCAAACCATTTACCACCAGACTAATTCGTCTGGTTTAGGCAAGTGTTTCTTTTCACAAAAATCTGACTCTCACAGTCTCTTGAGCCACATTTAATTGTGTTTTCACAAAAAGTTTTTGCAGAACCTTTAACCAGTTTCAGTTTCCATTCTAAGATTTGACTAATGTTTTGTATGCGAGCGTATAGGTAAGTTAGAGATTGAATTCTAGTTTCTAATGACCCATTTTTTTTAAAGATTTCATGTGTTAAGTATTTTGGCCTATCACAGATCTCTTCAGCATATCATAACTACCTTTTGTCATAATATATAACTAGAGTCTGGCCGCACGACCGTACAGATGTTTATTTTTATTTTATGTATATAATATATATATTTTTAATTATTTATATCATTTTAAACACCTAAATTTTTATAGTTTGTTTGTTTTATTTAACTAATTATTTCAAACTCACATGAATTTTTTTATTTAATATTATATATATATATATATAAATATATATTGTTGGACTTTTGTTTATCTATTTGACAAACTAATATATGCAAAGTTCCAAAAATTTGCAAACTATTTTATATTTCTTTCTCTATTGTTAAATCTAATAAAATGGATCTAATTTCATTTTAAGTTATAAACAGTAGTAAGAAAATAATTCTTGTTTAGTAATTTTTCTTGAATTTTATGACAAATTTAAAATAGTCATATACACCCATCTTTAAGAATTTAGTATTAGACATTTATAGAAATGATAAAATAAATGATTGAATACAAAATAATATTTTATTTTTGTTTTTAATATGTTAAACTTGAAGGTATACTTTTAGAACAGAAGTTTTTATGTAATGTAATTCAAACATATATAAATTTAAATTGGGATTTACATAATATAGAAATCTTCTTATCTATTAAAACAACATACATCTTATAAATGGGAAAATATAGTATGTCAATATCAAATGGATTATTACTAATTAGTAATTCAATTATCTTGTTCTCAAAAGTCATAAAACATATATTTTCTTGGGAAAAAAACATATGTATGTTTCTCATTCTAACAAAGATTTTAATCTTTTTTTATTATTGAATATTTTTTTCTACCTATCTTATAAATGTATAAACTTTGATATTATCGTAAATATTTTAAATATATGATTTTCATTTTAATGCTATATATAATGTAATTCTATAATTTTATTGTTTTATTTATTTGACATTATTAATCCATACATATTTTTATACATTTTAATTTGTCATAAAATATTATTGCATAATAAAATAATTTCAATTCGGTACAATAAATTATAATTTGAAATAATCAAATAGGTGACTCCTTTCAAGATATTTTTATACGTTTTATACATTTTTCTACAGTTTGCAAGAAAAATATTTTTCTAAATTATATTTAGTTATACAATAGAATATATATTTGTTTAGGATCATTTGAATTTCTTGGTTGTGTTTAAAATATATAATTTAGCATCTATAACTTTAGTATATAGAATTTTTTTATAAATAATTATATTGTTATATTCAAATAATTTAGACTACTAATTACGAAATTAATTAATGCATTATTATATAAAAAATTAAATTGTTTTGTAAGATTTTGTTATATTCTTTTTCAACAGAATTTATATAGTTAGAATTAAAATTAAAACAATTTTATAGGTGACGTTGTTATATGTGTTGATTAAATAAGATGTGATATCTTAATGATGTCAATTTGTTAATAAGAAATTAATGAAATAAGTTTTTCTAAGAAATGTTTATTTTAAAAAAATATCACACATCAATAGAAGTTGTGACTTCTCTTTTAATATAATTGATTAAAGCAGTAAATAATTAATTTCCTTGCAATATATTGAACCTTTTTTTCTCTCCAATTACATGAGAATTAAGTTCATGTTCAAACTATCATAAATATTTATTTCCAAAATATGGAAAAAATAGCAATGATGTAGGAATCTGTGATTGGCCAAGTCAACGTCATACTTCACATATTTCCTTATTCGAATCTGGTGACTGAATGAAACTAAAAAAAAAAACTAAAAAAACTTGATTAATACGAAAAGCTGACTGTATATACTGTATATATATATATATATATATATATATTAAAATATATATTAAGATCCCTACGTGTGGGTCTTTCTTCTATCAACCTCGCCACTCTTTTCCCCTCTCTCCCTCTCTAAAAACCCTTCGAATCTCTCTCAAGTTTTAAACCTACTCTCGATTTACTTCTTCCTCAATTCATCGATTACCCTCCTTCAGCAATCTACGAAGGTCTCGTGGGTTTTTTTCTCCTGGTGAGTTTTGCTTATTAATCTCAGTTCTATTTTGTGAAACCAAACACGGGTTCTATCATTCTAGTTCTGTCTTCTCGTTTGATGTTCTTAAACTAATCGTGTTACGCGTCTGACTTGTAATTTTTTTTTTTGTGTGTTAATGTGATCAAAGCATCGGTTTAGTTTTGGTTTAGTTCTTTAACCTAATCTTACTAGAAACACACTTGTAAGTTGTTTGATCGTTACGCCAACTCGAATACTAATGCTTTTAGGTGACTAAGGGAAGAATATGATTTTTATTTTATAGCATAGTTAGCACCAAAAAATATGCGAGATTAATTTTAGCTAATAAGAAGGTTAAGTATAATTACTAGTTAATTGTATTTGATCTTTTCTTGTTGCTATCTAAGTGAGACATAATGGATGGACATTCTAATGGAGATTGGAGATTACAGCATGGGCCTGATCTACGAGCAAAGGTTATTGCCGCAATGTAAGCCTTCTTACTTGTGTGTTTGTTATTACTGTTATTAAAAAAATTTCAGTAACTTTGTTCTTAAATTGATAATAACTACTTTAGAGATACCTTTTTTTTTTTCTCTAGCTCAACTTACATGTCTTTGTTGTACTACTAATATATGTTCTCATGTATGTGTAGAGTGCAGAAGTTAAATATGTGTTTTCCTACTCACATTGATGGTCTTAACAAGACAGCTATCTCATTCGAGAATAAGATCTATGGTGTGGCCAAAGATAAGGTACTCAACAATACAAATAGGACTAGAATAGACCTCAGCCTTGTGAAGATACTTTTGCTTGATCTTTTTTCTTATCTCTCAGGATGATTACTTGCGAAAAATCAGCGAAAAAGTATTTGCTGTCATTAGAAAATTCACAACTGGTTCTTCAGCCAATGGAGCTCATTCTCCAAATCCAGGTTTATAAGATTTTTATTGTTATTTTGGTTTCAGTATTATAATTTAGCTTTGGACTAGAACTTCTTACTTGGTGTGTGCATTACCTAAAAAAATAGATCATGTTAGAACTACGATCATCTCCAATGAGGGGTTTTTATGGCGTGGTTTTTAGCGGAATATAAGAACCTCGTCGTAAGAACCCCCAATGGAGGTTCTCTAACATCCCCTATGTCTAGAACTGTTTCAGATCATTTAAGTTGCAAATTATTGTTGTCAATCTACTCTAAAAAAATTGAAAACCTTACTGTTTCATACAGTTTTTTTTCTTTAACTTATGAAGTTTTCTTTTGGTGTCTTCAATCTGTACAGCAGCTCAATCTCTGAATCAAGGACAATCACTTCCCACCTCGTTGACATATGCACAGACTCCAACAAGCCAGCAACGGTTACCTCAAAGCAACATCCAGAGAAATCTGAACATTCTTGACTCTTCTGGTTTGCCCACTCAGGCTCCTATAACCGTTTCCGCGGCTCAGAATCTAAACATTCAAATGGGTGAAGGAGTTGCATCAAATCTTGGTCCCCGTACTCAAAGACAGATTCAGGGAAGGCAACAGCTTCTTCAGCATCCTCAACAGCAGCAACAGAGTTCTAACACCATGTACCAGCAAAGTTTGTTAAGACAACAGCAGTTGCCTCATCATACATCACTATCTCCTGTTAAGCAATCCTTTCCTCAGTCTTCTGCTCTTTCTAGTCAACCATCATCAAGCCAACAAAACTCTCAGTTCTTGCCAAGACATACACAGCGGGTCCATTCTAGTCATCAACAGCAGATGGATGTGCCGTCACAGAAACAGAATCATCTAACATCACCACAAAACAATGGGGAGAAACAACGAACCTCTCAGCAGAAGAATATGGCTAGCTTTAATGTGCATGGATCAAGTTTTCTTGGTACTCAAGGCCAAGAGGTGGACCAGTATCAACCAAGGATGCTACAATATTTGGAAGATAAACAAAGGTTTCAAGCAGCAGATTCTTTGCACCAAAGCCAGAACTTAGCAGACCAACAGAAAAAGCCATATCAACTGCAAACAGCCCATCAGACAAACCGATCTAGTATGTTTCTTTTCTTACCAACTTGGATGATAATGTTTTTCTTGGTAGCATCAATTAATATATATTTCATTATTTATGAGTTTAATACCAATTATTTTTTTTTGTAGCTTTTCAAGATGCTACAAGCAAGGTGGTAAATACCAGTGGTGATGACTGGCGAGAAGAGACCTATCAGAAGGTATTTTAACATCACAAACATGAAACTATATATTTGTTTTAAACCTATGAAACATATCCATTGTAATATAGTTCAAAAAAAATTTAATAATTTTCCTGCAGATAAAAGCTCTCAGGGAGAAGTATATACTTATTCTGACTGCATTGTTCAAAAAACTATCTGATAGAGTGCAAGAGGTATATACTTCACTCATAACCTAATTGTTTCTTGTTAAAGAAGTAACAAATAATAATAAAACAATATATTTTCCAGGTTGATTCTCATCCTCAACAAAAGATGATGTCATCTGAGTGGGTTAAAAAGCTAAGGACGGGAAGAGCGGTGATGGAACAAGTTCTTATGTTCTTAAATGTCAGTAGGAGCAGTGTATCAGAGAAGCACAGAGATATGTTTAGTGTATATGAGGCACATGTATTGAATTTCACTAAAACTAAGAGTGCAAAGCAGCAACAACAAGTGCATTTCCCTCCTTCTCAGATCAATCAAACAGCATCACATTCCCTTGACAAACATCAAATGAACTCAAGTCACCAAAACGGGCCCTTATCTTCAGTACCTGGCCTGAAGACAAGGCCTAAGATGGAACCAAAAGATGACATTATGTCCTCATCAGGAGATGTCATGGTACATTCTCTTGAACAGAAGCCACAGCTGGTCATACACTCTACTATCAGCCCAGCTCATCAACAGCTATTGCAGAGGCCGCAGCAAGAACCACAAAAGAACCAGCAGCAGCAGCAGCAGCTTCAAAAACCGGAAAATGAGATGAATGATGTTAGGATGAGGCAAAGGGTCAACAGTAAATCTGAGTTGCTTCAGCAGAAACATCTCTCAACGAGTCAGCGCCAGCTTCCAAAGACACTGGCTTCTCCAGCACGTACATCCTCTTCTCCTCACTTGATGGAGAAGCAGACTATTCCTACACCATTGAACAAAACACCAGCTCAGGAGCATCCTCCTCTGGTTACTCCCTCTCCAGAGCCAATCACAGAGCGGCCTATTGATCGTCTCATAAGAGCTGTGAGTCAAGAAGTCATATATATTATTCTAAGTTTAGTGTCTCCATCTTTTCTTGATCTCATTGTTAATGTATGTGTGTGTGGCTTTGCTAGATTAAATCATCATCACCTGAATCCTTGGCACAATCAGTAAGTGAGATGCGCTCGGTCATCACCATGAGTGACAGGCTTGCTGGTTCGGTCTACTCCATTGGAGAATCTAGAGATCGTTTTGTCGAGGATTTGAGTGAGGGGACAAGGTTTCGTTTGCAAGAAGGAGACACAAATCCAACAAAGAGATTTAAGCGCTCAGTTACAGCAACACCTCTAGATATCACATCACAAACTGATCATAGCCACAAGACTGAGGTAAAATGTGGAGCCTGTAAATTTTTATTTAAACTTATAGAACCATGGAAACATGATGCAGAATCTAAACAAGGCCACGTCTGAATCTTGCAGCCTAGTTATGCTCTCTTGCAAGAAATCAATGAAATAAATAAGAGACTTTTTGAGACAGTAGTGAGTATATGCAATGAAGATGTTTGTCAAAGTGAAGAAGTTACTTCAAGAACAGTCGTCGTTACGTGTTCTTATGTTCCTGTGGCTATCAGTGCCACATTCAAAGCTCTTTACAATTCAGGACATGTCGTAAGTCTCTCTAAATGTAATCTTCTTGTCTGTCTTTTAATCAGCTGCTTATGATGTCTCTCATGTTTGATATTGCAGTCACAGATTCAGCCTTTACACTTACTAGTTCCTGAGAATTATCCAAATTCCCCGATAATTCTAGATAATCTCCTCTTTGATACCACCAGGTATGAACCTTTAGTTGATCATAAGAGGGAGCTTAACATATGTATACAATGTTTTGATCTTATTTTCCTTGCAGTGAACACAAGTATGAGGATTTATCTGCAAGGACCAGATCGAGGTTTGGTTTGTCAATGAGGAAACATTCAGAACCAATGTCTCTTAAAGAAATAGCTAAAGTTTGGGATGAGTGTGCGAGGGCTACAATGGTTGAGTATGCTGAGAGACATGGTGGAGGCACTTTCAGTTCCAAGTATGGTCGTTGGGAGTCTGTTCTCAGAGATTCATGAGCCCCTTAATATACTTCATAAGGTCTAGGGTTTTGTACAGATCGGTGGAAACATTAGAGTCGAAATTAGGTTTTTCTTATTTGCCTTGTGTTAAAAGAAACATCAATATGTATTGTTTTTGTAAATGCATAATTTTTCCATAATATTATAATGGTTGAATTATAGTTTCTTAATGCCAAATTATGGAATCAAACATGAAAACTTGTTACGTCATATACTTTACAGATTCTTTCATTTCATTCGAATTTGGTAACTGAATGAAATTAGAAAAGACTTTGATTAACGAAAAGCAGAGACTATTTATAATGAGACTCTTACGTATAATAGTCTCTCTTTCCTTCTCTAAAACCCTTGGAGTCTTTCTCAAACTTTAAACCTATTCTTGATTCCTTCTTCTTCAATTCATCGATCTCCAACGGTCTCGTGGGTTTTAAAGTCTTTCTTTGTGAGTTGCGTTCTATTCTGTCTTGTACTCGTTTCTTTATTCGATGTTCCTAAGTTTTCTTTACTCGATAGCAACACATTTTGCATAGTTTCTTGATCGTCACGCTACTTCGAAAACTGATGCTTTAAGGTCCTAGTGATCCGTTCGCATATAACTAAAGGTTAAGGGTTACTAGTGAATTGCATCTAATGATTTCTTGATGTTACTAACAATGATTCTTGATTTTGTGTGTGTTTTTATCATTTCTTGTTGCTTGCTAGCTAAGTAGACTCAATGGAGGAAAGTTTTCTTTACTCAATTGCATCACATTTGCAAGTTTCTTGATTGTCTCGCTACTTCGAAAACTGATGTTTATGGGTCACTAATTATCCGTTCGCATATAACTAAAGGTTAAGGGTTACTATTGAATTCCATCTAATGATTTCTTGATGTTACTAACAATGGTTCTTGATTGTGTGTGTTTATAGCTAAGTATAGACTCAATGGAGGGAAGTTCAAACGAACAAGGAGGAGACTCGTTTGCTAATGACTGGAGAACACAGCATGAGCCTGATCTACGAGAAAAGGTTATTTACGAAATGTAAGCCTTTCTTTCTAGTGACCTTTGTAATCTTTTCATATGATTACAGATTCTTACTACTCTAGCTGATTATTTGTTGTTATGGTATGTGTAGAGTGGAAAGGTTGAAGATATGTTTTCATCAAGTAAGTGAAAATGTTATTAAGAACACAGCTATCAAATATGAGGATGAGATCTACGGTATGGCCACAGATAAGGTAACCAAAAAAACAAATAGGGAGATGAATAGTGCCTCTCAGCCTTGTGAAAAATACTTAGTTAAATCTTTTTTTTCCTATTTTCTCAGGATGATTACTTGAGGAAAATGAGCAGAAAAGTTCTTGGTTTCCATAGAAAATACATAATTGTTTCTCCAGACAATGGAGCTAATACTACTCCAGATTCAGGTTTATAACAGAACTCACACATCATATGTCTAAAACTGTTTCAGATCATTTAAGTTATTGAACTATTGTTGGCAATCTAATTTGAATATGATTCTGTTTGTTACAGAGTTTATTTAGCTTATCAAGTTTCCTTCCTTTTAATCTTTACAGAAGCTAAAGGACTATCACTTCCCACCTCGTTGCCATATACACAAACTCAAACAAGCCAACAATGGTTACCTCAGAGCAATCTCAACGTTCCTGAATCTTCTGGTTTGCCCACTCAGGTTCCTGTAACCTTTTCTGCAGCTCAGAATCTAAACATTCAAATGAGTGAACAAGGAGTTCATTCAAATATTCTTGAGCAGCCTCAACAGAGTTCCAACACCATGGATCAGCAGCTTCCGTACATGCAGCATCAGGCTTGGCATCACCAGCAATATCAACCAATGCTGCTACAACCAAATAATCATGTGCAACAGCAGCAGTCTCATTGTACAATATTACAGCAACATTTGGATAATACACAAAGGTTTCAAGCAGCAAATTCTTTTCACCAAAGCCAATACCTAGCAGACCAACAGAATCAGCCATATCAACTGCATAGAACGCATCTGACAAATCCATCAAGTACCAGTGGTGGTGACTGGCGAGAAGAGACCTATCAGAAGGTATTTTGACATTATCAACTGCACAGAACGCATCTGGCAAATCTTGATCTCATTGTTAACGTGTTTGTGTCTTTGCTAGATTCAATCATCATCACCAGAATCTCTTGCACAATCGGCCAGTGAGATGAGCTCGGTCTACTCCACTGGAGGATCTAGAGCTCGTTTAGGAGAGGATTTGAGTGAGAGGACAAGGTACCGTTTGCAACAAGAAGATACAAATCCTACTAAGAGATTTAAGCGCTCTATGCCCTCAGAAACTGATAGCCACAAACAGTTCAGCGTTAACAAGATTGAGGTAAAAATGTGGAAGCCTGTTTAAAATTTCTTTTTAACTTACACAAAACATGAAAACAAAATGCAGTTATAATTTAAATAAGGACATGTGTCTAAATCTTTTGCAGCCTAGTTATGCTCTCTTGCAAGAAATCACTGAAATAAATGGGAGACTTGTTGAGACAGTAGTGAGTATATGCAATGAAAATGTTAGTCCGAGTAGTGAAGTTACTTCAGGAACTGTCATCACGTGTTCTTATGTCCCTGTGGCTCTGAGTGACACATTCAAAGCTCTTTACGAGTCAGGACATGTTGTAAGTCTCTCTAAACTTATACTCTTACTAGTGCAGCTTCTTATGATGTTTCCTATGTTTGATATTTGCAGACACAGATTAAGCCATTACGCTTACTAGTTCCTGATAATTATCCAAATTCCTCAATACTTGTAGAGAAGATCTTCTTTGATGGCGCTAGGTATGAAGTTGGTTGGTTGATCATAAGAGGAAACTAGATGTATATGTTTTGAATCTTACATATTTATTTTTCCTTGCAGTGAACACAAGTACGAGGATTTATCTGCGAGAGCTAGAACGAGGTTTTGTTTGTCCACACAGGAATATGCAGAAGCAGTGTCACTTAAAGAAATAGCTAAAGATTGGGAAGAGTGTGCGAGAGCTACACTGGTTGAGTACGCTGAGAGATATGGCGGTGGCACCTTCAGCTCCAAGTATGGTCGTTAGGAGTCTGTTCTGAGAGCTTCATGAGCCACAAATACTTCCTTTCTCCGGATTAGGTCTATGGTTTTGTACAGAGGTGGAAACTTTAAAGCCTAAGTTAGGTTTTCTAGTTGCCTTGCGGTAGAAGAAACATCAAATATGTATGTTTTTGTAAATGCATACACATTTGAATTTGTTAACTGCAGGAAATAAAAGGCTTTTTTAGAAAGAAAAAAAAAACTTGATTAATACGAAAAGCAGAGACTAATTTACTGAGACTCTTTACGTAATAGTCTTTCTTCAATCACTCTCACTCTCTCTCTAGAAAACTTTCGAGTCTTTCTCAAACTTTAACCTAGTCTTGATTCCTTTCTTCCTCAATTCATCGATCACTCTCTCCCTCCGCGATCTCCGACGTGTCTCGAGGGTTAAAGTCTTCTTTGTGAGTTGCGATTTATCATTCTTGTATTCTTTTCTTTAGATAGCAACACATTTGCAAGTTGCTTGCTTGTCACGCTACTTTGAATTGTATGCAAAATGTGGAGGTTAAGGATTTTCTACTGAACAGCAATTATTAATCTTTATGAAACGGCACTTAAGGTCCTACATCTAATGATTTCTTGATGATACTAACAACAATGATTCTTTGATTTTTGTGTGTTTTTTGATCATTTCTTGTTTTGCTAGATTCAATGGAGGGAAGTTCTAATGGGAAGCCTAACGAACAAGGAGGAGATTCGCTTGCTAATGATTGGAGAACACAGCATGAACCTAATCTACGAGAAAGGGTTATTTACGCAATGTAAGCCTTTCTTTCTAGTGATCTTTGTAATCTTTTCATATGATTACAGATTCCTAAACGCTGCAACAGTTAAAAAAAAACATTTTGATCTAGCTCTCGACCTTTAGAGACTACTCTAGATTCTTGCATGTTATTTGTTTCTCATGGGGGGGTATGTGTAGAGTGGGAAAGTTGAAGATATGTGATCCTAAACTAAGTGAAAACGATATTAAGAAGTCAGCTACCAAATTTGAGGATAGGATCTATGGTCTGGCCAAAGATAAGGTAACTCAAATTATTACAAAAACCTTGTGAAGATACTTTGCTATAATCTTTTTTTTTTTCCTCAGGATGATTACTTGCGGAAAATCAGCAGAAAACTTGTTGATTGCGATAGAAAACTCAGAGTTGTTTCTTCAGACAATGGAGCTTATACTACTCCAGGTCCAGGTTTATAAGCAGAACTCACATCATATTGTCTATAACTGTTTCAGATCATTTAAGTAATTGGAGTTTTGAAAATGATTCTGTTGTTACAGAGTTTATTTAGCTTATCAAGTTTCCTTTTAATCTGTACAGAAGCTAAAGGACTATCACTTCCCACCTCGTTGCCATATACACAGATTCCAACAAGCCAACAACGGTTACCTCAGAGCAATCTCAATATCCCTGACTCTTCTGGTTTGCCCACTCAGGTTCCTGTAACCGTTTCTGCAGCTCAGAATCTAAACATTCAAATGAGTGAACAGATGGTTCAGAAGCTTCCGAACATGCAGCATCAGGCTTGGCATCACCAGCAATCTCAACCAATGATGCTACAACCAAATAATCTTCTGCAACAACAGCAGCAGTCTCATTGTACAATATTACAGCAACATCTGGATGATGATACACAAAGGTTTCAAGCAGAAGGTTCTTTGCACCAAAGGCAGAACGTAGCAGACCAACAAAATCAGCCTTATCAACTGCAGGGAGCAGATCAGGAAAATCCATCAAGTACCAGTGGTGGTGACTGGCGAGAAGAGACCTATCAGAAGGTATCTTAACATGATCACAAACATTAAACTATGTTTTAACTTATGAAACATATATCCATTGTCTTTTTGATAGTTCAAAAACTTTCCATCAACTTCCTCCTGCAGATAAAAGCTCTCAAGGAGAAGTATTCACTTGTTCTGAGTACAATGTCCCAAGAATATTCTGATAAATTTCGGGAGAAATTGCCACATGAGCCGGTTGCAAAAAGGAAGGCCATAGCGATGTTGGAACAGTTACTTTTGTTCTCAAATGTCTCTAGGAGCAGTGTCTCAGAGTTTCACAGAGATAAGTTTAGTCTGTTTGAGAAACATACATTGAAGCTCAACGAGTTTCATAAGAACGTGACTCGAAGGAAAATGCAGCAGAGACAAGTCCATCTCCTTCCTTCTCAGATCCATCAAACAGAATTACAATCACAAAGTGATCAAGTCCATATGTCACAGTCCCTTGAAGGCGACCAAAACGTGGCCTCCTCTTCAGCATCATTACAAGAAATGCCTCATTCAAATGCCAACCAAATCCAAACAGAATCTCAGGAGCATCCTCCTCTGGTTACTCTTCCTCCTGAGCCAATCACAGAGCAGCCTATTGATCGTCTGATAAAAGCTGTGAGTCAACAAGTCATATATACTATTCTTAAGTTTAGTGTCTACATCTTATCTTGATCTCATTGTTAATGTGTGTTTGGCTTTACTAGATTCAATCATCATCACCTGAATCCTTGGCAGAATCAGTAAGTGAGATGAGCAGGGTCATTGGCTTAACTGATAGGTTTGCTGGTTCAGTCCACTCCATGAGAGGATCTAGAGCTCATTTAGGAGAGGATTTGAGTGAGATCACAAGGTTTCGTTTGCAACAAGGAGATACAAATCCAACCAAGGGATTTAAACGCTCATTCACCACAATACCTCTAGATTCCACAGCATCATCTGCCTCCAAAGTCAACAAGATTGAGGTATTATAAACTATGGAGACTTTTAAATTTTCTTTTAACTTAAAACATTTGAAAAGCAATATTGAAACAAGTCCATGTCTGAATCTTGCAGCCTAGTTATGCCCTCTTGCAAGAAATCAATGAAATAAATGGGAGACTTTTTGAGACAGTGGTGAGTATATGCAATGAAGATGTTAGTCAAAGTGAAGTTACTTCAGGAACTGTCGTTAAGTGTTCTTATGTCCCTGTGGCTCTCTGTTCCACATTCAAAGCTCTTTACAATTCAGGACATGTTGTAAGTCTCTCTAAAACTTTTGGTCTTTTTAATCAGCTGCTTATGATGTTTCCCATGTTTGATGTTTGCAGTCACAGATTCAGCCTTTGAGCTTACTAGTTCCTGAGAGTTACCCAAATTCCCCAATAATTCTAGAGAAAACCCTCTTTGATACGGCCAGGTATGAAACTTTTAGTACACTCGTAGAAGTTGATCACAAAAAGGGTACTAAAAATATATATATTTTGATCTTGTTTTCTTGCAGTGAACACAAGTACGAGGATCTATCTGCGAGAACCAGATCAAGGTTTGGTTTGTCTATGGAGAAATATTCAGAACCAATGTCACTTAAAGAAATAGCTAAAGTTTGGGATGAGTGTGCGAGAGCTACAATGCTTGAGTACGCTGAACGGCATGGTGGAGGCACTTTCAGCTCCAAGTACGGTCGTTGGGAGTCTGTACTTCCAAGAGCTTCATAACTCTTCACAGCTCCGGCTAAGGTTTAGGATTTTGTACAGTTAGGGTTTCTTATTTGCCTTGTGGTAGAAGAAACATCAAATATGTGTGTTTCTGTTAGTGCATAATATTTTCATGAGTGTTGCACAAATACAAATATTTTCCCCTTAGAGCTTGTTTGCTTTAAAAAAAAAATCATAAGCCAATTTGTAGAAAGTTCATGATTAGCACGCATAATACTGAAGATTCACATATAGCTCTAGTATAAGATTTTACTATGCTTACTATACTATACTCCCTCTGGATTTAAAAGTTTGTTGTTTAAAGTTTTGTACATATATTAAGAAACAAGTAATTAATTTGTTTAGTTATTGTTTTTTGATTTTATCAATAAAGTTCAACCACTCATAATTTTATCTTTTAATTTAAGTTTAATTTTAAAGACAAATGCATTAATCTCTATATATTATTTGAGAATCATTTAAAAAGTTGTAACCTTAAATTTGTAAGAATTAAAAATAACTTCAATCCTATGTGGCATATCTATTTGGCTTCTATTTCAAATCCCAAGGATTCTATAGCATATGATATAATATATAGTCTAAAAATTATATTCTCTAGCAATATAATATTTCGTAGACTATAGTTGGTCGCATATATCAAATATTTATTGTTTCGCATGCTTTCCTTAAATAAAACATACAGAATTACTTAATGTGATTACTGATTAAAATATATATGACAATTAATGATTTTAAACAATAAAGATTTGATAACAATCTGTATACTTTTTCTCATTTTGTTTATTTATTTATTATTAAAATAAATTACACAATTACATTAATCATATAATAAAAATCTAGATTTTTTCGTGTATGTTGTATTTCGAATTTTTCAAAATGAGTATAAATGACTAAAATTGTTAAAAGTCTCATATAAACTTTTAGGATCAAGGTTTTAATTTGTTTTCTATATTAAAATATAATGATTATAAGATCATATGAAGAAATAATTTTAGTTTATATATATATATATATTTCATATCTTTTAATTAAACTATAAATCGTATGAAAATACATACTTATATTTTGATTGTCTTCAACATATATTGAAAAGTTAATATTTTAATTTTGAAATATGTCATTTTTAAAAAAAAAAATGATTATAAATTATTGAAACTACTAAACATCTCACATTAAAAAAAATCGTTGGTGTAAAGTTTTGTTACACAAATATGCAAATATTCATAAAATCATATGAGTAGAAACCTCATTTAATAAATGTCAATATTAAAAGTGTGCCATATTACTATGTTTATATCATTTAAATTTAATTATATATCATATACAATATATAAGATTGATTATTTTGATTTATTTACGCTAATTTCGAATAAACAAGAGTGATAGTTAAATTTATATGCATACGCCAATTTATTACATAATAGTGACTGATTTTTTAGTTATGTAATATATATTTATTATTTTATGATATGCAGAAAATTATAAAATAAATTATAAATATAAAATACTTATTGTGCATAAAGTGCAGATCTTAACCTAAGTATGTATCTTTTTAATTATTTTAAATCTTAAGTATTTTCTAAATACCAGGTCAAAACAAATAAACGAAATGAGAATAAACTTCAAAATCAATATTTATATCGAATAATAACCAAAATATAAAAAAAACACAACAAAAGAAAAAATTGAAGATAAATAGGATTAACACGTGAACGTAAACTTCTCATAACCATAATTAAATTTTTAAATTGTTAAATCATGATATAAAACTGAGTTAATTTTTAATTTGTTAATTTTTATTTTTTTAATTTTTTAAATCATTATGGTTATTTAAATCATGACCATAATTAATTTAAAATTTTTTATTTGTTTTTGACAAACTTAAAATATTGTTTTTAAAAATAATTTAAAATTTAACTTAATTTTTTATAAAATTATTTAAAAATAATAATTTGTAAAAAAATATAGTTTTCTAATATTATTAAACAAATAAATAAATTATATTAAATTAGTTTTGAAACTTTATATATTTTAAATGCAATTATTTTACCAACTGCTTCTTAAAAATACATTAGGAAATTTGCTAATACTCTACCAATCAAGCCCAATGACACTCTATTTATTTTCCATCACTCTAACACTAAAAAGTGAAAAGATATATGGAATCGGATCCATTAAATTTTAAGATTTGATATACAGTTCTAATTACAATTGTTTCTGATCCTACGTATAGATAATTATTTAAAAATTCAAAAATTCTAAAATTTCAAATACATATAAAAACAATTATATGTAAATTTTAAATTTATCAATACTAAAATTTTATATTTTAGTTACGTATATTCACCCTGCACAAGACGCAGGTCTTATCCTAGTTATATCTTAAAACATCAATCTTTTGTATACAAGATAAAAATCTAGAACATTTTACATATAAATACAGAGGGAGTATAAGTTATATAGAAAAAAATATGATAATACTAATATCACACTCCCCATATATGAGAGAATATATGGTTCTTAAATATGCTACCCCTAAGAAATCAATTAAATATGGATCAAGTGGTAATGAAAATTAAGTAAACCTACCGGATTAAACCGGCTCGAAACCGGACCCGGTAACTAACGAACACGGAATTCAAGGACCCCACTAAAAAGCACGTCCATGGAGAAGACCAAAAGACATCAAGCAGCTGTCGTTTTTTATAGTTCAGAACTCCGAGATCCACTTATAACTAATCAATCAATCTCTTCGTCTTCCCAACCAAATCTCAAATCATAAAATTCACATCAACAAACACTGTCTTTCCCTCCTCCAAAAGCTTCTTCTTCTCCAACAACAAGGTCAACTCTCCAATTCCTTTCTCTCTCTCCAAATTTCAATTTTGTCGTATCTAAATTGTAATCAATAATTAGAACCAATGTTATTGAATCTCTAGAATTTTGATCAAATTGTGTAATGAGTAATATTCTTTTGATTCGACCATGGTAAAACATGAAAGATTCATACTTTTTTTTGTGTGATTTAAAGTTACATTAGTTGTAAAAAAAAAAAGTTACATTAGTTGTTTTTAATTTTTTTTTTCTTAATTTGTTCTTACGTTCTTCTGCAGAGCTTAATTTGAAGTAGTAGTAGTAGCTTAGTGATTCAGATTCTGAGTTTCTATAGAATGAGAGCAATTGAACATTCTGTTGAGGAAGAATCTGTTATAAAGAAAGCGAGAATGATTGGTAACGTAGTAGAAGAGGCTCCATTGATGTCACAAAACGAACCTGTGGCGGTTGATGTTGTTGTGAAAGAGACTTGTGTTGCATCAGGTGTTGATGGAAGCGAGAATGGCCAAGTAGTTGTTGAAGAAGAAGAGAAGAAGAAGATAGAGGAAGTTTCAGCTGCACTGAGCTTAGCAGATACAGAACATATGGATCTAAAAGAAACTCTGGAGTTAGAAGAAGTTGATGTTGTTGTTGTCTCAGGTGCTGATGTAAACACTGAAAAGCTTCCAGCTTTGGCGCTTGAGAAGAACAACGAAGATTCTGTTGTTACATCTGCTGTTGATGCAAGCAGAGATGAGATCAAAGAAGTGATTGTGTTGAATCCATCGGTGGTAAGGAGGAAAAAACTTCTAGTTCTTGATCTGAATGGGTTGCTTGCAGATATAGTTAATCCTCCTGCAGATTGTAAAGCTGATATTAACATTGGAAGAAGAGCAAGTAAGTTTCCAAAGATCTTTTTTTTAATTGTCTATCACACAGTACTATTTGAAAGTGACTTTATTAATCTGCATTTTTTTTTTTTTTTGTTTTGTTTATGTCAGTTTTTAAGAGACCATATTGTGACGAGTTCTTGAAGTTCTGCTTTGACAAGTTTGAAGTTGGTATCTGGTCCTCTAGAAAAAAGTAATGACATTACTCTTTATTCTTTATTTCACACTAATCATATAATCGATTTTTTCTTAACATTTTCTTTTCTCCTACAGGAACAATGTGGACAGAATCACTGAGTTCTTGCTCGGAGATATGAAGAGTAAACTGTTGTTTTGCTGGGTAGGTTTTGTTCGTGCAATGACCTCCTCTGTTTTTGTTTTCTGTCTAGTTTTCATTCTTTTTGCTGTTACAGGACATGTCTTACTGTGCCACAACAACTCTTGGTTCACTTGAAAATAAACACAAATACGTGGTGTTCAAGGATCTAAACCAGCTCTGGGAGAAACACGACCCAAAACTTCCGTGGCAAAAGGGTGATTACAATGAAACCAACACGGTTTTGCTAGATGATTCTCCTTACAAGGCTTTGCTTAACCCTGTAAGCTTTAGTTTATAGGTCATTTGAACACCATTCTTTAGTCTCGTCCATGTTAATAACTCTTTCAAAATGTTACAGCCATATACAGCGATATTCCCACACTCATACAGCCATCAGAACAAGTCAGACACGTCCTTAGGTAAACTTTCAATTTCTTCCCCTTATACTTGACTAGTAAGAACTTTTTGTATAATTATGAAAATTCATCACTTGTGTGCAAAACAGGTAGTGGTGGTGATCTGAGACTTCATCTGGAGAAGTTAGTAGAAGCTGAAAACGTTCAAGATTTCATCAAGAATAACCCTTTTGGGCAAGAAGCTATTACTGAAGCTAGTGAAGATTGGGAGTTCTATAAAGAGGCCACTCGTATGCACAATCATCTACGCATTTAGAAACCTCATACGGTAGAAAAGAGAAGGATTGTTGCAAGATTTTTTACTAGGTGGTTGGTAAAACAGGCGAGAGAAAGATAAGAGTAAAGGAAAGGAGCTTGATGTTGTTGTTATAGTTTTTTTTTCTTTTGGGTATTTCATTGTAGAGGTTGGAAACTACAAGTAATTTGCTTACTTACTTAAATCTGGTTTATAGATTTTTTTTTTTTTCTACAAGATTCTATTTTCTCACCTATGATTTTATTTTATTTGTGTCTTCAGATTGTAAGTTTTGATATTGAAAGTTGGTTCGACCATCTAATCTTTTTTTTGACAACTTAGAGCAATCACATTTCTGTTTCCTACTCATAAGAGTCCATATTCTTGTTTTTTTTATCAATCTTTAATTCACTTAGAGCATCCACATTGCATAGTTTCCAAATTCGAGATCTAAACTTAAATATATTAATGTTTTTGGCACTGCATAGTTTCCAAATTCGAGATCTAAACTTAAATATATTAATGTTTTTGGCACGATTTACTCACTGAATTAAATATATTAAGAAAAATAAACTATTTAACATTTATCACTAGAGATCTTACTAGTATTTAAAAATATATTTAGAGATATTTTCACAATCTCTTTTATCTTTTTCTAATTTTGTTCTTCATTTTTGTCATGAGATACTCAATGGAAATGCTCTTATTTTCTTATATTATATCTGTATTGTTTTCCTTGTGTTCAAAAAAAAATTAAAAAAAAATCTGTATTGTTGGCCTGTACCGACAGAACGAATCTTCATATAACAACAGCTGGTGTTTCACGTTATCACATGTTTAAAACTTGATTTCAAGTATAATATAGTAACTCTACTCATCAATTATAAAACATTAAGGCTC